>JAVLUX010000027.1:15652665-16252665 GCA_032164185.1 Moxostoma hubbsi
CAAAAACAAAGGTGAGAGACAAAATTTAACGGCTGCTTTTAATTGTTATACTAAATTGTTTGTTTTTGTACATAGCGGCCCTGTTGACATCAGGGGTTTACAAGGGTCATGAAACAGATTTTCAAGATAGTATTTGGCAAGTACTTCACTCACGCAAGTTGCATTCATCAGTGTAAGACTGCTGTGTGTATTGAAAAGAATCATCAGGTCATCTACTTTACACGTTATCTTGTTTTAACAGAGTTGTTACAGAGAAATGGGTTTCACAACCCAAGTAAACCAGTGTGTTGGACAGATTGTCGTTGTATGAATTTACTTTAAAAAAGAGATGCTGACTCTAGTGTTAAGTTTTCTGTGCATCTATTTTTTCTTCAGGCACAATGAATGACATTAAGGGCAGGTGGGCCACATTGGGGGAAGATGGAAAGCAGAAATACTTTCAAGAGGCAGCAGCACTGAGGGCACATGGGCAGGCACATGACCTTAGCCCTGAGATGAGGGATGCCCGAATTAAAATGCACCTTAAGAAGCTGAAGTTAGAGGTTTGGAAAGAGGCTTCATTTGCTAGGCATTAGTGGTATTATTATAGTATTGGATGGAAGGATGATCGATTAAAATTGTGATGTGAGCAGAACATCTGAATGACATCTGACAGACAGACATCTGGATTGTTGATCTGTAGATTTTTTTCATCATTTCAAATGAATTCATCCCAAATAAATATTCCAGCTGATTTTTGTTTACAAGACTATCAACATAAAATATTCTCACTTTGAAGAAATTGTCAAAGGCTCATACCACCCTCTCACACTAAATTCTTACTGTTTGGGCTAAGTCTATTCACATCAAGGTGGTTAATTGAAGCATTAGTAGTCACAAATGGCTATGAGTCAAATTATTAGTTGCATTTGGACTCTTATATAAACACAATTAATTTATAGTTAATGTAACCCTGGTGGTTCCTGACCACTTATTTGCCATGTGTGACAACACTGTTTTCATATATTGCCAAGCCTTGTTATGAGTTGTTTCTTCAGTGTGTGTTGAATTTTTAAAAGTAGATTTTGTATATTTTGTGTATAATCAATTATTTACTATTTTTGTGGTTGTCTTCTTTATCTAAATATTGTAAAGGTGTCCAAGCTAGAGGATTTGGGTGTGGAAACAGCCATTTTATCATTTGACCGCCAAAAGTCCTCATTAGAGGTGTTTGAACTGAGCAGCAAAGGAGCCACTGATTTCCTTGATTCGACGGACACAGTGAACAACTTTGCACTGCATTTCAAAGGTATTGGTTATATGAAAATCCACAGAAATAGACTCAGGACTGTAATAGTACAAATATACATAATCGTTTTATGAAATGAATTGTTGTCTGTTACATCTGTAGCCAGCTCCTCACCCGCAACACCCAGTACCAGAGATAATGTCAGTGTTCTGGTAGGAAAAGTGCAATATCTATTCAACCAAAAATATGGTAAGCCTAAGTTCAAATACTTAAGACTGATGTAAAGAAACTGCTTATCTTGATAACCTAATATACCTTCATGAATCCATGGCATTATTATCAAATTAATAAATGATCTAATGTGCCCATCAACCATTAGATTATGACATCTTACCAATATGACTGTTTGCAGCCTGTACACTGGCTATCAACTAGAGGGGAGAGTCACAAATGTCCAACTGTGTAACATTGTGTAAAGTGTGCATGCCTGTGTGTGCCCATGTCTTTCAGAGGAGGCCGGAGGTACTGGGAGGCTCCCCTACAAGTCCCTGGTGAATCAGGGCATGACCATTAAAGTTACTGGACTGCCCACAAGCCTTACCCTCAGGAAGCCTTCCTTTTATGGAAGGAACCAATTGGTAGAAATTTTGAAAGCCGCAGAGGAGATTTCATTTGAAATAAGTAAGTGACATTACCAGTGGTTGTCTTTCTCCACTTGTGTTTTGGCAGACCATTTGGCTCTATGCAAAGTGGGGAAAATAAGTTAACTAAAGAATAACACAGGCCTACATGTAAGTCTTTGTATAGTGCTGGGCCATTGCATCTCTCTCTGTCCCTTCACCCCAACCGGTCAAGGCGGATGGCCGCCCACCCTGAGCCATGGTTCTGCTTGAGGTTTCTGCCTCTTAAAGGGGTCATTTGATGTGATTTCTTGTTTTTCTTTATCTTTAGTGTGTTATGTAGCTGTTTGTGCATGTATAAGATCTGCAGCGTTACAAAGATCAAAGTCTCAAACCTAAAGAGATATTCTTTGTAAAAGTTAAAGCTCAGCCACACCTTCCTAAAACACTTCGTTCAAACACGCCCCCACATCTCTATGTCAGTTCCATAACACCACCCAAATGTATACGCAAGGAAAGAAGGCATAACTTTTTTCCTCGCTGGCGCCGCCATGTCGTGGAGACGCTTTGTTTTTCGTTGCAAATGCCAAACTACTTTGTTTGGCCTTCCAAAAGAGGGGACAATTAGAAAACAGTGGCTAAGCTTTATTTACAACACTGTTCCAGAACAGTACAACCCAAATAGTCAACTGTGCTGCGCATTTTTCGGAGGATTGGGAGAGCACAGACTGCACCTGGGATAGCACAGACTGTTTCTACGTCTTTGTCGTTTCTATGATAACAAATGCAAACTTAACAATCTGATACATTCTGGTCCTGTTGCGCTGGCAATGTTGATCGATCAGCTTAGTCATCTGCATCATCCGGATCAGATTCGGGTTCTAATTGATAAGGTAGGACTGACATTATCATCTGTCAATATTGCTTTGCTTTGGGAGCTGATGTTCCAGATATGGTAAGAAGCGTGACATTTCCGTCAGACGCTTAAGGTATCCGGGCCAATCACAATGCACTGGATCTCTGGCCAATCAGAGCATACAGCGCTTTTCTGAACAATGAGCTTTATAAAAATTGGACGTGTTTCAGAAAGGAGGGGCATAGAGGAGCAACAATAATGTACAGTATGTGTAAAATGACTTTTTTTAACCTAAAACCGCATAAACACATTGCATTAAACCAAATACACAAAATAATGTTATTTTTAGAACCATCATATGACCCCTTTATGAAGAAGTTTTCCTTGCCTCTGTCACCTACAGAGGTCTTTGTTAATAATATAATAGAGTATGGTCTAGACCTACTCTGTTTGTAAAGGTCTGTGAGATAACTTTTGTTATGAATTGGCGCTATATAAATAAAATTTAATTGAAACAGATTCAGGTTATAGATTCTGTATGTGTCTTTGACAGTTTGTAAGGGATGTGACACTATTTCTCAGTTTCGTCATTATAGTGCAACACAATTTCTAAAAAGGCACCCTTCCTGAATATCCTATAGCTGTTTAGTTGAATGTGACTAGTGACTGTGGCACTTGGCAATGGTTTTCATCTTTTTCATGCTCATCAAACTATTCACTAATTAAATTCTATGTATATAATTCCTTCGAATTACATTCCTTCATTGATACTGCTGTGTGATTATTTTTCTCCAGTAATGCAGGAAGGCCAATTATTTAAGCTCATGCTACATAAGTGTTTTTGTTTTAAATCAATCAGATCCAGCACAATGCAACCCCACTGACATGGGAGAGGGGCTGTCAGAGCACATGGATGCAGAAGGTACGCTGAGTTGTTTTTATTTTATCTTGAAATAAATATATAACATTAAATCTAAGAAGCATAGTTCACTAGATATGTTATCATTGAAATAATACAATTAAATCAAAATATTAAATTTTCACCTTTGTGTGATGGTTTAATGTTTTCAAATCAACAGACACAGCAGATGGCATCCAGACGAAATCAGTGGAGGAAACTTTAGAGGCCATGTGTGAAAATGGTATTTCTTGTAATCGTAATACATTTTACCAAATGTTACAAATCAGTTTTTGGTATTGCTTAGGTTCGAGCTTAATTAAAACTACTGTTCTGAGAAGTCTTCCATTGACATTTGACACAAAGAAAAAACCTCACTTGTTTGAAAAGTACAATTTATGGATACAATATTTATCCAGGTGACATTAAACAGCATATATAAGGTTATAATAAAATAATGGGACTGTCTATTTTTAATCAATGATTTACTAATTAACTATTAACTATTGACTATTAACAAGAAAGTTGTTATTGTGTTTTGTTTTCTGTACTTTAGGTGCACAGCAGATGGAAGAGTCCTCAGAAACATTCACTACTGTAGCCATCGTCATGACTGCAGATAAAGGTATCTTTCCACATTGTGGTTATTTTTATATACCAGGAAGTTCCATTAAGACGAATGAGCTCTTCCTCATAGTAGACCTGGCCAAGACTAGCAGCAGCATAGAACAAATAAAAACATGCAGTTTCAACAGAGTACAATAAGAACAGAAATGGACTCAGAAGCATAGACCAAAACATTTTAAAAGGCAGAAAAAAAACATTAGACAGTGACAAACTGACAAATTAGCCTCCAATCATTTCATTTAGGTTATAACAGCATTTAGCTAGATTAACTTTTAAGTCTTTAAAAGGGCAGATTCCAGGCAGAACGTGCAGAATACATACAGCCTTTTTCCAATCTCTGTAACGTATTAAAACATCTCGAGAGTGCAAAGGGTGTTTCACAGTATTATTATTATTTTTTACAATAAACACAGAGATAGGAGGTGAGAACACCAACAATTGCTTTTTAAATGATAATGTACCCGTGTACAAGCGGTGGCTACAGCAAGCCGACCTACGAGTTATGGTCTTGCAATTAGTAATCATAAACCTGCATCAATGTGAAGTTGAGCTCTGGAAGCAGCTGAAGAACAAATGAGATTTGGTGATGAGATTTCTGAAATTAAAATGTAGTTACCCCTCTGTCTCAGGTTTGATTTACATCCAAACCCAGAGGTTTCCTTATTTCAGGGTTATACTAAAGCCACTTTCTGAAATGGACCCCCTGAACTCTTCTTTGTTGACCTGCTTTTATCTTATGATTGAGCATCAACAAGATCTGAGATTAATTGATGTACAATACCCACATTTTCATTTGGAAACAGTTACAAATGAACAAGCTGCCTTTTAGATGTTGCTTTGAATATGGTGATGAGTATTTCAACTAACTGGCTTGACTTCCAAAATATTTGTGTTTTTCCTTTTGTAGATGGAGACAATGTGTGCCGTGTCTGCCGCGTCCATTTTGATGACAAGAAGAAGAACGCAAGAAAGAAGTGGCGTTCATGGTCACAGTGCACAGTGTGCCAATCATGGTCACACACTGCATGTGGTTTTAAAAAAAACATGTGCCTTCACTGCCAGTGTCAAAACACCATGCAAACACCCTGAACCTATGACATTTACTGCATTCCAAGATGTATCTTGTTAAATTTTTTAGTTGTTTTTATGGGGACCAATAAAGTTAATGTACTGAATTGAGTCTACATGTCTTTTTATATATATATATATATATATAAATCTGTTTCAGCATTTGTTCAGTAGAGCCGGGTTTTAGCAAGGACCCCACCATAATATTCAAAACAGTTGGTCACAGTATGATTTCATGTTATGATTAGATGCTTCAATTTTCACAGTCCTGATGTCACTAGGAGATGTTTGGCAAAATGGATATTGAAAATATGGTTATATCAGCAGTAGTGATACTTGTGGAAACTTTGTTAACAGTGTAAAATTAAACTACAATTAAATTTTTTTCATTTAAATATAATGGTTGATATGGACGCTGCTATCACTGAAGCCACCTAGTTTGCATGAGGTACTTCCCCTCGGAAGTATTTTCACACTCACCATGTTATGCTTTTCTTTAAATGATTAACATTGTTAGATTAAAATGTGAAGGGTATCAATTGTTTCTCCTTGGATTCTGAGAAATAAAGTTTATTGTCAGTTTATGCGAGGGAGTTCCACTTCTGTTTCAAGTTGTCTGCCGTGGATAGACTACATTTCAATTCAAAGTGCTGCCGGTCACTATTATATTATATTTTAGTCACAAATATCAATTATTTGAACAAATAATCATCCATTTCTTTAGAAAAACACTTTCTTGCAGTGAATACAAAGAAATTAATTGACATGCTTTTAAAAATGCTTTTTAAATGGCACATGAGTTTTGGTAAAATGCACAGAAAACATGCATCCATCTTCTGCTTAGAAACTTTGTAATAACTTAAGTTGCCTGAGATTGACCAATACACATTTTGAATAGTTCAATATGTGTAGTATTAGATTCAGTGTTGAAAAAAGATGCTTCATTTTGAAGAGATACAACAAGCAAATGTCACCCATTGGGTGGAAGGGCCCATGTATAATGTAGGCTACTCTTGGTTTTGATAACCAATAGGCCTAATAATAGTCTACAAGTAGCCTAAGAGGAGATGACTACCCATCATGTAGACGATGGTCTTATTCATTAATGGCATTTTTTTAAACCATCAAAACAGCATTAACATAAATAGATGCGTGTCCTAAACAGAAATGCAGTCTGTGTGTGTGTACCAGGTATTCCTCATGTTGTGGGGTTGTAAATCTGTTTAGAGTCAGTGTGAAATAATTAAGACTTCTCAACCAACTTCTCTGGGTGATGTAGCTTGCTGTGTCATCACAAAGCAAAACTGCAGCTGTTTCCTGTTTGAAAGATGTTCTATAAGAATTGGTCTATTGTCTCTACTCTCATGTCTCATACGTAGCTCAGAAATGTAGGCCTATGTCACAACCAAATAAGGTAATGAGCCAGTCCAGTGTGTCCAGTGGAGTGTGGTTTTCTGGACTATATAACAAAGTGCTGAACAATAAACGTTGAAGAAGGATCTGATAGCATTGGGTGTCTGTGTCATTTCTTTCTTCCCTCAGCTGAGCCGTATCGAGACGGGGATTGCAGATCAAGAAAATAAATTAAACACATTGGATGACAAAATTATCTAACAGTCAGAAACAAACAAACAAACAAACAAAAAGCTTCAGTATATATAGGCTACGCCTATTGAGCCTTCAACGTGCTCTCTGAAACTACACCCGGGATGACTTGTGTAAGTGAAATGAGAAAATTAAAACTTTGTTGTAGAGCTAAACCAATACATCGTTAGAAAGGTCTTGACCTGGAGAGTAGCATATGTAAGTATTAAGATTCTACATGGCTCCTGTTTTGAAATACTGACCTTTGAAACGTCAACTTGGTGCATGTTTGAAGGCTTATAATTAAGCAATAAAAGGGGCTACAGACATGGGACCAACTGTTATAGAGAGTTCTTGTCCTTAGTTATCATGTGAATATAGTCAACAATTTGGGACAGTGTCAAGTATGGTTAAAAATAATTTTAACCCATTTAAAAATATAAATTTTATTTTTATTTAAAATCTGATTACATACATGTGTTTACAATCCCCTTAAACTCCTCACTGTACTCTCAACTCACTATTTACAACCTCCAATTCTAAGAAAAACACTAATGTTTAAAAAAACTACAATTCCCTATAGCTAAACAATGCAGCTTGATAAAAATCAGCACGGCAGTTGTAGTTTTTAACTGGTTTGCAAAGTAGGGTTGTAAATTAGGGTTGTAAAAAGATATATCTACTGATTATATCAAATATCTAGTACAGCCAAACTATGAATTACACTGTATCTAGATTATCTACGTTAAGAAAATGTAAATATGTTGGTTTATTTAAGATATGTTACCCGAAACAGGAGTAGAACCATAGAGTAGAACCCGTAAACCCCGCCCACAACACAATGCACTTCCGTATTTCTCAAAATCGAAGGAGAAATTGTTAAAAGTGTTAACCTTAACATGAACATATCGTATTGTTGAGTTATCAAGTTGTGGTTTTTCTGTGGACAAATGCTGAATTTATCATTTAAAAAAAAAGTGTCTGTGAATAAAATACTTTTGGGCGGAAGTACGTCATGCAAGCTGCGTGGTTTCAGCAATAGCAGCGTCAATAGCAACCACCATAAAGTAATATATATATATATATATATATATATATATATATATATATATATATATATATATATATATATATATATATATATATAAATTATATATATATATTTATTAATATTTATTACTTTATTATACTATACTAAGTATTTATCATACTTTATTAATCTTCATTCTGTCAATATATTCTCGCTCCCAATTCAGGTAGTATATATATATATTTATACCCTTATCTAGTGTATGTGTATTCTACATTGTGTGTATTGTGTACATTTGATATGTAAATTGTTGTGTAGGTATGTGTACATTTGTTATGTAAATTGTTTTGTGTAAGTATGTTGTTTATTGTAAAGTGGTTTATGTCTCGTCACTGTCATTACTGCAATGTTGCTCGGAACTGCACGCAAGAATTTCACCTGCTGTTGCACTCGTGTACACAGTAGTGTGACAATAAAGTGATTTGATTTGATTTAATATCACAATATGGTAAACACACACTTTTGTACTCACAGACTAGTGGCGATATGTGCTTAAATACAGTACCTAAGCTTTAAAATAGATCAGACCTAGTAAAACAACAAGTCCACACAATAATACAGGCCCTGTCCTGTCATACCATTGCTTACAGTCCTAGTTATTTTCATCCTCAGTGTCATCATCCTCATTATCATCATTATCACCATCATCATTGTATACCAGTGTCTGTATGCTTGACATGGGGAGGGCCTGACACAAGTAGGGGTTGTCTACAGGAACAATGTCTGGTACATGTGGGTGAAACATCACAGTGGCTTGATGTCTTTTTCTTTCCAGCTGTTGTAGACGTTGCATGAGAGCAGCTTTTGCACCAGGCTGATCTGTGTCTTTGATGGCAGAGCACAGAAAGGCATGCTGCTGATGGAGGTGTTCAGTTACAGTTCTCATTTCCTGGTAAAGCATGTGCTTTTCCTCAGCTGCCCGAGTCTTCATATGTAAGGCATCAATCCCTCGCCTTTTTAGACTCCTCGAAATATTATCTTCTTCAGTCTGGAAGACAAAAGAAATAAAAAGTGCTATGTCATGTTACCAGGTTGGTTCTAAAATGATGGGCACTTAGTTGTGGTTGGTAGACTGCTGTGTGGTTACTAGGGTTAGGTAATTATACTTACAGTGTCATCCAAGCAGAAGTAGACATGCCAAGAGGGATCGCATGCTTCCTGAAAATCAATTGTTGCAGGGAAGATGCTCATCTGCGGTGGCCACTGAATGCGGTTGTATTCTTTTATTGCCTGTCTCAGTCTCTTGTTGGAGCTGAATACCTGCTTGGACAGTCTAATGGCAATGCCCTGCCCATCTGTAGCAAAGTTAGGAAATTAATTTATTAGTTTTAATACTAGTTTAACTTAATTTAGTTTAATTTTTAAGTAATTTAGTTTGATCTTAATATCTTAATGTATCTACTTATCCACAGCACTTTACCTGGATATATTCTTTTCAGATGGAGGAGGACTGCTCTCTCCCTTGATTCAGTTCTAGCCTTGCAGATTAGTTGGCCTCTGAGCTCACAGTCAACATCTTTAAGGGTAGACTGGAAGTCTGAATCAGATTCTTGCCATCTTCTCCCAATCCGGTGTTTTTTCTCCATGTTCAGCAGAGAGTCCTCAATTCTACAATGGTCAGCAAATAAATAATATTAATTGTTATTTACACACTTGCTCAGAGAACAGTGACAGAATACTGCTTACTTACTCTGTTTCACACTCCATGTACGACTCACAAGTCCCAGATCTATACATAAAAATAAAAAAAAACACAGCACAAAAATTCAGTAGCTACCAAGCAGAAAGCATTACTGTGGTACACCCCTGTCCAAACAGTGTATACATTATAAGGGAGGCCTTGGTGATAATTGATTACTAATCACACCATATTCAATTACTGCAGTATTATAGAAACTCTTTGTTTATAAACATTGTAACAGTTTCCTTCAAAACTATGCTGTTACTGTAATCACACCTAGGCTTCCATGTTGAAGCACATCAGCAGGGAACTTAAAGACAGCTGTAATTACCATATAGTCTTACATAAACACATTGAACTCTTACTTGAACTTGTAGAACTGAATCAACTTGATGATGTAGTCCCTTTTCCATCTACAGACAGTGTCTGATGAACAGATAAAGACATTACTACTACTCTAATAAAGTGGTTTATTTCATGTAACTTCTTCACATAGCTTACAGGATTATTGTACACGGAAAGGTAAGTATAATATATTTGCAATATTCTTTGCCAATAATATTCATGACCTTCAAATAGTATTCAGGACATTCACACATTCACTTCAGTTGCTTACTTATTGGTTTCTGTTTCTGTTGGGCTAGCTCCATCTCCCTTTTCTTCCATTTCTCCATGTCTCCCTCAGAAACCAACACTAGACAACAAAAATAACAGAAAACAAGACAACATCAATACTACATACAAAATGCGCTTGTAAACGGAATCTAAAATTCTCCTGTTTACAACTATTGTTACCTGCATCTTATGTGCATTGTTTACCTGGTGCCTCTCTGATGACAGATGAGATGTCTTCTTGAGCGAGAATTGATATTTTCTCTGCTTTGTCTAGTCTTTGCAGCAGCTGCATCTCTGCAAAGACAGTTTAATTTATTTATGCTGACCAATTTGTGAGTGATCAGCTTAACTCCAGAAAATATAAAATGTATAAAGAGTGAAACACCAGCACAGAATTTTGACAGGTTATGCAGCAGAGACAAACCTAGGTCAGTTGATTTCCTCCGTCCATAATGCAAAAGGGCATCAGTCAACAGGTCAAGGCGGTGAGATGGAGTCATCTCCTTTGTGACTCTGGCGAATCTTCGGAGAAAAGACCACAGCCTTTCCATTCCTTCCCCGTCTGTGAGCCCAAACCCATCGAGCCGCCTAGTGCTGTACTTGATCTGTGATTAAACCAAAGTGGTAGAATATCACAGACACTGACACAGAGCATGATCCTACTTCAATTTAAACGACTTATAGTGATCACGGTTACAGTGATCAACCACTTATATGGATCAAAAAAGCTTGGAACAGAATCATTCCTGTAGAAATGCTGTGTAAATAATTTGTTTATAGTAATCAAGTAGTCCGCTTACCGTGTTCATATTGTGTGTTTGGTGTGTGTAGTGTACATACGCTTGCTGTGCGCAGTTGCGCGCCATGTGATGTTTGCCTCTACTCACACTGCTGTGGTCTACAGAGTTATTTTGCCCTACTGTTCCTGCTCTGCTGGCTTTTTGGGGACTTTTATGGTGCATAATTATCGTCCCGGCTCTCTCACAGCAGCAGCTAGGCCTACTGTATGTTACGTGAGTGGAGTGTAAGCCCTTGACCATTTAGACAGGACTATCAGGACAGGGCCAAGGTGTAGCTTATATTATTTTATCTTTAAGTCAGAAAAAATAGCAAAGCTGTTCATCTACAAATTAGAAAGTAATCTGCATAAAACATAAAGAAAACAAATTTGGTTATAACAATCATCCGCTTATAGTGATTTGGCCCAGACAGATGAGTGGTTTCCACTGTATTGTCCAACAGTGCATCTCTGAAACAAGTTTAGACAAACACCAGTTGGGAAAAATGCCAGAATAAAGGTTACTTTTAGGCACATCTACTGAATTTCAGCTGTGCAGTTGATAAACAGGAAAATGGAGGCCAAACAGGGAGTGAATGATGTGTGACACATGTCCTGATGTCTCTATAAAGTCAATGAATTACCTGGCAGGGCAATTTGTGTCCATAAACGTGAAACGCTGGTACAGCCAAGGAGATGTTGTGTGGTATGCCCTCCCCTGATTTCTGATTGAACACAGTATGGAATAATTTTGAGTAAATGATGTGTCAAGGTCTTTTCTCAAAACAACAATTCAGTTTTAAGAAAAAGAAAAAAAGTACTTACATGCAAATGTGAGGCAACAACACAGGCAATGTCATAGACTACTCGCAGGTGTATGTTCTTGTCCTCACATCTTCGAAGTAGCTCATTGATGACATACAGGGGATAGGCTAATCTATTTTAACACAAATTTGAATGATGACACTTTATACTATGGAAAAGTAAAAAAATATCATACAAACAATCTCCAGCATAGTGAAGATTATAGAATGGTGGTAAAGTTAAATTTTTTTAATGTTTTGGAATCTGCCATATACATTCCACAAGGTTCATATTTGATGACTGGAAAAATTCAAATTAAATTATGGCTTATTTTATGAATAGGTAGAATCAAACAGGGGAATTATCATTCTGGAACACTGGGTCAATAGTCAGAGATGTCATTACTGTGGCATATACTTGCCGTTCTCCTTGGCTCATGTTGACAAACATTAGGGGCATTTCATGACGACAAGAGGCTCCAAACACTCCTGTAACATCAAGTTTCTTTGCTTGTTTTTGAGACCTCAGCACGTTGCCAGCCTTGAAGTTACTGCAGTCCTAAAGATTTAAGGAAAACATAGATTTATGGGAGGAATAATTATCTTTTTTCACAAGTTTAATTTATATTTCATGGACTCAGTCCATGAAATTCTGCAACTATGACTAACCTCGTGAGGCTTTGAGCTGTCAAGATGTGATAGCAGTAGTTCCTCTACATCCTTTTCATCAACAAACATGCGGGTTCCATGTAATGGCTCAACCGCACTTGTACCTGAGCTTTGCTTCCTCACAAGGCCAAAGTTGGCATCCAATGTCACAATCATATCTCCATCCGCCTGGAAAACAAACACTTACAGTAATCCTGATTTTGTATCTGCACCAGGTTTATACATTTATACTATTAATATTTTATTATAATACTTTATACAAAAATTAACTACGTTTGTAGATATCAATTCAATGCCATTTGGTCATGGAAAATGCAATCAGGTTAATCAAACAAGAACCACGCTGGAACTAGAACCAACCTTTGGGCATGCTGGGCATATGGTCCCATCATCTAATTGTGGGCAAATATCTACCAAACTTCTTTGCCGGAAGTGGTGATGCCTAAAATGGGATATGGATTCTCCCACCAGGGCTCTGTAGAGTGTGTTAACCTAGGGTATACGCAGCAGTCAGTGAAAACATTACCGTTTCATATATTTACATCTGATGATGGTGGTTCTTTATTTTATAGAAAAATTAAGAATACTTTTGCATGCAAATATACAATACTAGATGGTTACATAAAAATTTACTTTAAGTTGTGATAATTAATGATGCAGTACAATCAAGGAAGAATGTGTATTTTTCACGTCCATATGGACTCAGTCTTCCATGAAAGTAACTGAATTTTTCACTTCACAGGCAAGACTTCAAACTGACCTCTGCAAGTGTGAGGTTATTTTTCCAGCGTAGGGTGTTGCAAAAACCCTCAACAGAAACCTGACACTCCAGTGACAGACAAACAAAAAGCTCTAGCAGAGGGATGGAGAAGGCTGTCTGGGGCTTGTCGGCTGTTGCTGGCCAGAGGCCATACCTTAGCAGAGTGCAGGTTTCTGGTTCACACGCACACATATTGACTGTGACAGTGCAGAGCCGTCCTGCCAAATAAAAAGAGGGAAATAAATAAAACATAACCAAGTACTACTATAGAGACTACCAAATCAGCATAGACTAAATCACTTGAGTGTGTCACCTATAACTTAATGTTTGTTATTATTGGAATCAGCAAAACAACTTTTTTTTTTTTTTTTTAATCACAAATTTGATTAATTGCTAATAGGGAATCCTTACTCCACATGTAATAGGATTCAATTCCTTAACCTGTCAAGACACTAAGATACATTAAGATTTTGTATCATGTAAAATGACAAACCTGTGCTGACAATAACCTTCATGTCCTTTGTGTACACAGCATGGGTGCCATGGCCTTCAGGTAAATATAGGAATAACCCCAGGGAGGATGGCTCATAGTAGACATTCTGTAAGAAAGATTGATAGCTCTAACAATGTTTTTAAAACAACTTGTGACACTAACAGTTGATACTACATAGTGCTAAAACAATTTGAAGTATCTAATGAATCTGTTGAAATTACTGTGAGTTTGCTGTCTGTCTGTATATATGACTGCATGCTATTGTTCTTACATTCCACTTATCAGAAAGATGCAGTGAATTTCTGTGAGTCCTCTTCAGACAAACCTCACAAAACACTGCAGTGGTGCTGCACTCAATGCACCTATAATCAGCATGTTCTAGGCAGACAACACACTGGGTAGTGATTGGTGCTGAACATTCAAATGACACCTTAAGCATGTCATCCTTGACTGCATCCCAGGCATTCAGCTCTCTCTTCTTTGCCTTACTGTATGCACTCTCAGAACATGAACTACAGCTCGGTGCCACGTCATCAGGTTCAGCCTGTTGAGATGTAGTAGTCATGTAAGGGTCGGAAGGGTGGGTCTGTTTGGAAGTGGGCTGGGGAAGCCATTGACTTAGGTAAGAAACCTTTGCAGGGCCAGCGATACACCTCCTCACCACCTTAATCTTAACTCTCCTGAAACGTGTGGTCTTAACTGCTTTTCCCATATCTGAAATCAAAATATTTGGCAATTATTTCAATATTATGCAATAAGCCATACTGTCTTACAGTGCGGAAAAATATTGTTTTCCAGGCTAACTTTGCATTTAACTAGAAACTAATTTTCCCCATTAGTTTCAGACGTAAAAACATACTTGTTAGCAACGTTTTGTTGTTTTTTTTGGTAGTCACAGTTAAAATGATTTTAAGTATGCTTACTAGCAATGTTAACGCTCACATAGGCCTACAGCATGTAACGTAACGACAGGCTAATAATAACGTAACAGGGCCTAGCAACGTTAACGCTCACATAGGCCTAAAGCACGTAACGTAACGACAGGCTAATAATAACGTAACAGGGCCTAGCAACGTTAACGCTCACATAGGCCTACAGCACGTAACGTAACGACAGGCTAATAATAACGTAACAGGGCCTAGCAACGTTAACGCTCACATAGGACTAAAGCACGTAACGTAACGACAGGCTAATAATAACGTAACAGGGCCTAGCAACGTTAACGCTCACATAGGACTAAAGCATGTAACGTAACGACAGGCTAATAATAACGTAACAGGGCCTAGCAACGTTAACGCTCACATAGGACTAAAGCATGTAACGTAACGACAGGCTAATAATAACGTAACAGGGCCTAGCAACGTTAACGCTCACATAGGCCTAAAGCACGTAACGTAACGACAGGCTAATAATAACGTAACAGGGCCTAGCAACGTTAACGCTCACATAGGCCTACAGCACGTAACGTAACGACAGGCTAATAATAACGTAACAGGGCCTAGCAACGTTAACGCTCACATAGGCCTACAGCACGTAACGTAACGACAGGCTAATAATAACGTAACAGGGCCTAGCAACGTTAACGCTCACATAGGCCTACAGCACGTAACGTAACGACAGGCTAATAATAACGTAACAGGGCCTAGCAACGTTAACGCTCACATAGGCCTACAGCATGTAACGTAAGGACAGGCTAATAATAACGTAACAGGGCCTAGCAACGTTAACGCTCACATAGGCCTAAAGCATGTAACGTAAGGACAGGCTAATAATAACGTAACAGGGCCTAGCAACGTTAACGCTCACATAGGCCTACAGCATGTAACGTAAGGACAGGCTAATAATAACGTTACAGGGCCTAGCAACGTTAACGCTCACATAGGCCTACAGCACGTAACGTAACGACAGGCTAATAATAACGTAACAGGGCCTAGCAACGTTAACGCTCACATAGGCCTAAAGCATGTAACATAAGCTATCTCATGTCATCAACATTCATGTCACGCTACATTAAAACACATTTTATGTATATTGTTTTCCCTTATTGACTAATTAATTACCGTTTAAATACACGGCTTTATCATTTAAATGGTCTTACCTGAAAATATAAAGCGCGAAATATCGCAACGTTGCATCTCATGTCAACACTCATGTCATGCAACATTAACACTCATTTGAAGTATTGTTTTCGCTTTTTGACTAATTAATTACAGTTTAAATGTTCGGTTTTATCATTTAAATTGTCTTAACGTTACCTGAAATTAGCTAGCGGGAAATATCGCAACGTATATTATCTCATGTCATCACCATTCATGTCACGCTACATTAAAACACATTTTATGTATACTGTTTTCCCTTATTGACTAATTAATTACCGTTTAAATGCACGGTTTTATCATTTAAATGGTCTTACCTGAAAATATAAAGCGCGAAATATCGCAACGTTGCCGACCGACGAGCTGGATCTGGATTCCTCTGGGATTGGATCTGGAGTCTTCTCTCCTATTTGTCAGTGATTAACCATGTGGATGGATGATAACAGCCTTCTGAGCCTACCAGTAGGCGCAGCAGGCCCCTTCTGGCCCATATCGATGGGCTGATAACCACTGATAACGCCCATTCAATCGAGTGATAACATTCGAAGCGGGTGTTTGGGTTTCCCGATGAACTCACTGAATCTTCCACAGTATTCCTTTTAGACTCCGAGGGGAATGGATAGTCTTGTAGCTGGCTGTTTGAAATACTCTTCTTACCCATTAAATGACCTAAACAAAATGATGGAAAAATGATTGTGCTCAAAATATCGGACATTTATGAGCAGATTTCAGTTCTGGAATTTCAATAAAATAATATTCAAAAGAATAGAAGAAACATAATTCGCATACAATATGTGATAATAATTTTGAAGTTATTTAAGCACACGATCCAATTAAATCTCCAAAGATTCAGCGCCTACCTATCGTCCAGAGTTTCCCAAATGTTTGTGGTTTAATTCTCGAATCTTTATTTTCCAACTCGGTTAAATTGAGAATGTTGGATGTGCTTAAAGATATGTTGGAGAGCATTATGAAGGCAAACAATAGTCTATATTTGCCGAGTTCATCTTCATTCCTCACAGCCATCATCTCGATGAAGATTAGTCCGTTCAGATTCAACTTGTGAGCGCTCCTCTTTCACCGTCTGTTTTTATACGACCACAGTGGGGTGGGATACCACACAGCAATGAGGTCATAGTTTTTTGTCATTAAACACATTGAATGAGACAATTTAATATTTAATGACAACTGAAAAGTATACTCTAAAAAATGCTGGGTTAAAAATAACCATTGCTGGGTTATTTGGTAACCCAGTGCTGGGTAAATATTAGACAGAACACACGCTGGGTTATTTTTGACTCAGCTTGCTGGGTTATATATTTTAACCAGTGTGCTGGGTTCTTTCTTGACAGAATGCTGGGTTAAAGTGACTACTTTTTTTAAAGGTTCTTTATTTTAGATAATCTAATAGTAATAAGCATGTTATGCTTATTAAAAAAAACATTTCACAACAGTATACATGTACAACATGAAAGCATTTTATTTAATTATTAAATGGCCATTTTATTCATTTCATTTTATCACTCTCTTTTATACTGAATCAGGCAGAAAATTAAAACATTATTAAAAAAACAAGTTTTTGGATGACAAAATAATAGCAAATAGTTATTTTACAGAACATTAAATTAAATAAATACTATCAGTATTTTATTTAACATTTAATTTATTTAGTCCAGCATAAAATTATTCAAACAATTTTTAATGACATTTTTGGAACAAGGCAGTGCTTTAATTATTAAGAATGTACAATAATTACTAAATTGTAGCAAATCAATTCACAAAACACCAAATAAATAAATAAAAATAGATACATACATGGAGACAAAATACCTGCATTAGTTAGTTTAATAAACAATTTTGTCCTCAGCAGCATAAATGGAGGCCCGCAAAAAGCGAATTGTTGAATTTTCGGAACCAGGCAACTCATAAACTACCTGCTGCAAAAACTCCCAGGCCAACCCGGTATCACGCCGAGGCGTGAAATAGACACGCCGGTCCACTCGCGGATGCGTGTCTATTTCACGCTTTGCCTCCTCCAGGCGTGTACATGACACGCGCGCGTCTACGTAGAATACCGGCAGGGGGCGATCGTTTCCTCAACGCCAACAACTGTCCGCGCACCAAAGAGGAAGCGATACATCGCGTTCTCCACTTCCGGGTTTATTTTTGTATATAAATACACTTTTTAAATATATATATATATATATATATATATATATATATATATATATATATATATATATATATTTATATATATATATTTATATATATATATATATTTATTTGTTTATTTACATCAGCACAAGATACTCGACAGCCCACACACACACACACACACACACACACACGTATAACAACGTTAGGCTACAGCAACGTTAGGATTTCTTCATGAAAGCAGCACTATGTAATGAACCTTTATTTGTCACATATGGTCACAAGTGAAAGTAACCGGCGAAATTGGCCGGCATCCCGCCCGCACGAACGTGCAACGCGACGACAACGGTATCGCTTCCTCTCTGGTGCGCGGAGAGTTGTTGGCGTCGAGGAAACGATCGCCCCCTGACGGTATTCTACGTAGACGCGCGCGTGTCATGTACACGCCTGGAGGAGGCAAAGCGTGACACCGACACGCATCCGCGAGTGGACCGGCGTGTCTATTTCACGCCTCGGCGTGATACCGGGTTGCCCAGGCAGGGGCACATTGTTTTGGAAAGTGGGTGTCAAAGCAAAAAAAAAGACTTGAAACAAACATCTACTGCCTTGAGGAGAGTCTGCTCTTCTAGGGCTTCCCCATTCACCACTACGAAAAACTGTCCACCAACTCCAAGTTCTAAGACAAATGGGAAGGGCTTCTCCTCCCTCTGTTTTAGTAGGTACTGCACCATGTTGGTTCCAGACTAAATAAGAAAATAACATCAAACTTTAAAGTGCATGTACTCCTTAACAAAAACAGCTGTAATTTAAAGTAAATAAGCATGCTCTGGTCTTGTTTTCACATGTTCTACTTACTGGTTGTACATAATTGAAAGAGGTTCTGGCTTCCTCAATAGTTGGCTGGAAGGTTTTGTTGCCAATCTTGTACACTGATGGTGGAAGGATCTGAGGTAACATTTTCAGTGCCATGGTGCCTTTGGTATCTAAAAGGAGATACAAGTTAATTTTAGTGATCCGATCACAAGCGATCAGCACTAAATACAGGTGTAAATGGGGCCCAAAATGTTTTGTAACTGTATCACAAAAAGCATATACTGTATGGAGGACAACAAAAACACAAGTGACCACATCACATTTTAGGTGTAAACACTAATCCATCCTCAATGCAAACTGGACAGTAGCTAAAGTACACATCTCAGTTCCTAACTCCTACACTAACAAGAGTTTTAAACGTTGCTGGTTCTGTGTGGCTTTAAAAGAATAGTTCACCAAAAATATCTAATTCTTTAATAATTTTCTTATCCTTATGCCATTTCAAACTCATATGACTTTCGTACTACTGCAGAACACAAAGATATTTTGAAGGAGATGTCTGTTTGTACTTTTAATACAAGTCAATGGGGTCTGAAACATTTAAGTTCCAAAATTGACCTAAATGCAACATGAAGGTAATCCATACTTTCCAGAGTCCAGTGGTTTAATCCTTGTCATCTGATTCGATAGCTTTTGGGTAAGAAACAGACTAAAATGTAACTTCTTTTTTCCAGGGTTCCAGATTGCAACAAAATAGTTCATCTGGTGTGGCAATTTTGTTATAGGTCACACACATCAACAATAATTTATTTGTGTTTTGCAGAGGAATGAAAGTTATTTGAGTTTGAGATGACATAAAGGTGATGAAATCAGAGACCATTCCTGATGTCTAGCCTGGCCACTAGTGATCAACTCACATGAAACGCATCTTTAAATAAGCTAAACAGCATTTTAGTGTTTTTAAAAAGTGAGAAAGATCCTGAAGGGGCAAGTACATTTAATGCATCTGTTTCTTCTGCATTTGATTTTACATAATTACTAACCTGCAGACATGTTGTCTAAATTGAAGAAATCCATTTGTCGTCCATCTCTTTTAGCAAAGGCCAGGATCTTATCAGCAAAGTCAGGCAACCAGGATGAGCACAATTTGTCAGCAGCATCAGGGTGGAGTACACTAAAGTCTTGCGATATCTGTAGTTGGAAATAAATATTATGACAATTATAATTATAACAGCATAGAATTTTTGTAATAAATTCCATTTATTTTTTATTTTACTCATTGATGAAAGTGAGGCTGGCACTTTATCACATGATTAATGTTATTATAGTTATTATTAAATCAAATTTAAAATTAATCTGCTTCAATCTACTACGCAACGAAGCAAAAAAGACACTGAAGATATATTGCATTTACCATGCCTGGGGTATCCATTAGACGAGGGAACTCTGATAAAATCTCAGATATTGGTGTGTATCTGGCGAATCCAGTGAGCCCTAAAAAGAGCAGTTGCTTTCATATACTGCTCAACCTGATCCTGTGGTCTGGTATTGTTTTTTAGCCATTCTTTTAATTGAATTGCTCTCTCAGGAGATAAAGTTGATGCTGTTGAGTGGTAAGTTGACAAAGTGAAAAGTCATATTGGTTAATTTACATCAGCTGTACATGTACATGCCCTCCACAAATATTGCCACCCTTGGCCAATATGAGCAAAACAGGCTGTTTATCCTCTTGTTCTATCATTCAAATAAACAAAATAAATTTAACCTTTAAGTCAAGTAAAATTATTGAATAATCAAAGTAAGTAAATGTGGGGGGAAAAATCCACAATATAATTTTACTTTCATAAGTCTTACTAGGAATGAAAGTCAACCTCTCCTCACAGACAGGCACTACGGAGGGCTGTGTTCTTAATCTCCGCATCCTCTTTCTTATATTGCGAAGGCACTCCTCAAGAAATCCTGTGGAAGGCCTGTGTTTTCGACCCTGGCTGAACCAGGCCTCCTGAAAGATAGTGTTTGTCATTGTTGTTGTTATATAATGTTTCAAAATCTACATAGTATCATTTACAACCTTAAATCACCAATGTGCAAAAAACAACAGTAATGGTAAACTCGCATAAAAAAAAAAAAATCATAAAAAAATTATATTTAACAAAAAAAAGTTCACCAGTATAACTCAGTATGACAGAAAAGTTAAATGACAGCTGAGATAGATAATTTCAGTCAGCAGAATAAAATAAGATGAATATACTCACAAATCCATTTCCTTCAGGGTCACGGAGACAGGGAAATGTCTCTACTAGAGACATGGCCATTGCCTTTTTGGTTTCTGTTGATGGTCTGTATTATAATTGCCAAATAAGAAAGAAAAACATTGTTTCAAAATAGATAGTCTCATTCCGTCTTGATCTGGGTGAAAATACATGCAAACACAATGTATTTATACTCACGTTTCGCCATATTTCTCAATAAGATACAAAACTGTAATTCGCACCATTGCACGCCTTTGCTTGGTGGAAATTGTATTATTCTCTAGACTCTCCACAATAGAGGGTCCATGTGGTGCTTTCATCAGTATTGCACGGATATCCTGGTACATAGCAGATTTGTCAGTAAATACAGTATCTTACTGTAAATGTAGGAAATGTTACTTTACAAAAAGGTACTGACAACAAATTAAAAATAGTTGTCAGTAGTCATGCTTTTCCTAGTTGTCAGGAAACATACAACGTGTCATCCGGAAAAAGATTAAGAACAAATGTTGGTTGTTCATTTTCAGGTGCTGTGCTGTGCTGGGCAATTTCAGATGCAATGGTGGCCTGCGCATTTTCATATGCAGTGCCGTGCTGTGGCGGGATACTGTTCTACAGATAAAAAAAAAATGTTTAGGCAAATACAATATACAGTATTCTATATAAGAACATAAGTTAACTTAATGGATTTAAAATGAACTTAGATATTGATAAGGAAGACTTGGAAATACAAATCATATTATTATCATATAATCTTATTGCACTTTTTGACTCACACAACTGCCAAGCCTGAAATGTGCACAAATTCTATGTCAAAGGTCTACTGGTCCTGACCCGTCTCCATAGCTGGTTTGTGGACATAGGCACCTCTGGTTTCACAGAACACTATGCATGCTTGGAGCTAAATAATGATGAAGCTTGCCTCCAACTAAAAAAATATCCCCCTACCTAGATTGTATTTGTTTAACAAAATGTAAACTGATTTTCTAAATAATTTTTGAAAAGCCTTCAATAACACTAAGAAAAGTTTATTTGGATTAAACCATATATGGTTAGATTACATGTTATTAAATTACATTATATTTGACCATTTTAAACAATAACTGATTTCAGTTTTTTTTTTTTCAGACCATTACAACACCCTGTATCGGAGAGACACATAAAAACAGTCATCATTCTTTCTGAATGACTGAACTGTATGAACAGGATGATGATCAGTCAGATCAGTGACATCAATACATGTGATGGCACGAGTGTGTTGCACAGCAAAGGCAAATAAATGCCTTTCAAATCCAACAGTGACTAACTTCTCAATCACTAATTTGAATTTGGAGTTAAAAGCCAAGCAGTGTCTTATACATCCAAATTGTGGGTCACCACTTGAACAGTAAGTCACAAACACTGTCATACCTGGCCTATATGTTGTTCCCTTAAGTTTTAACCAGGCTGGCACATACACCTCTGTGTACGATGGAATATTATCCAAGCCTCCTTGGATTTCATCACCTCTCTCAAGATCAGCGAGAATAGTGCTGTGACCTTGGCCCACTTCAACATTTTGATCAAAGACACCTCCAGAAAAGAAATTGTAACACAACATTACTTGATGTCTAATGGCCATCGTCTTACAGATATTCCTGAAGTTGCATGTGATATGGCTTATGCGTTTAAAGAAGCCATGCTTCGCTTCAAATCGCATAGTCCAAAACTGCACCAATGGCCTAAGCTGTCTTATAGCTCTTGGATAATGCAACATGAAGTGGTGTTTAGGTTTCAGATGTTGATGTGGGTACAACTCAAGAAAGAGCGTATGGTGTTTCTCTATTAGCCACTTCAAGTAGATTGTGCTCTCGACAGCGAGAGATGGAGAAAAAATAAATTCCATGCAGGAAAGAAGGAGAAGCAGTAGCTCCCAGAACCTATTTGACTCTGGGATTAGGTCTCCAACCATTAGAGGAAGCAGTCTCAAAAGGCACCACATCTGTGCTGCTGTCTGCTTCATGACCCCATCTTTGTTACGCAGGTAATGCTTTGTAATCAAAGTGGGCTTGTTGTGGACATCACTAAAGCCATAGTCAAAGCTTGTGATCCTGTAATTTAGTGTGTCTAGGGTGAAGTGTCCTTCCTCAATCAGTGAGTTTATGATCAGTTTCACCTCATAACTCCCTACACCTTCCAAGATGTCATGCATAATGTCTGGTGCCATGTTTTTGCTGACATCAAAAAAGTGGAGGTCATTGAGGGCACTTGCACGTTTTAGGCCAGTGTCTGAGACTCTATCAAGACCAATGTCTCTCTCATTGGACTCAGCAGTTCGGAGAATGCCATGGTCTTCTTTTACCTGTACCCTTAGGACTTCATTTGGAACACGGCACCACCGGCAAGCATAATTGCTGGCAAAGCTTTCAGTAAATCCAAGAACTGCATTCAACCCCAAATTATCACCAACAACCTGGCAGATGCTGACTTTTACTGTTCCCTCAAAGGATGATGTTTTGATATCAGCACCCTCTTTCTCTAATGATTTTATGTCCTCCATTATGGGCATTAAAACAGCATCAATGCCATAGGTTTTGGCGTCATCGGTTTTGTAGACTGCCAGCAAAAAAGTGAGGAAAGGCTGGAAAGCAGCTCTTTCGGTAAACATTTAATAGCAAAATACATAAATCCTAATTTGTGGACAGATGTCTTTGAGCCAAGGGGATTCACAGTCTCTACATCATCAATGTAAAGAAGAAGAGGAATTGAGACTTCACGGGAGAACAGGGCATGGAATTTGAAGAGCTCACATCACAAATGTCTTGCAGAGCACCACTGTCTTGCTTCTGCCATGCAATAACCTTAGACATGATGCCTGGTAGTTCAAGTATCTTTTTTAGGAGAGGTCTAAGTGGAATGCACTGAAACGTGTCACACACTGATATTTGCTTAACTGTACCACTGTTGGAATCTGTGTGCTGAACATAGGAAATGCCAGGGAAAGCCTCCTCTACTGGCTGAATGAAGTTACCAGACTGCATAAAATACTTAATTTGCCTATATTCAGTTTCTAAGCCTTTGAAAGGCTCAGAAGCTGCCTCGAATTGACTGTTCAATTCTTGTGCTTCCATGCTTTTGTCTTGTCCAAGATCTTTAAGCAAAGACATTGTTCTTTCCTGAAGCTTGCAGACAATATCAGACAACAGACTTGATGTTTCCTGCACTGTAAAATTCACAGCAGTGAAAGTCTGTGAAGACTTCGATTTCAGTTTAGCCAGGAAAAGAGCTACCCTATCTGTCATATCCTCTTCTTCCAAATCATCCAAATCACAAACCCCACTAATGTCAGACACTTCCACACAAGTGTGTTCTTGAGCATCAAGTGCCTCAAATATCAAACTGGGAGCCTGGTCAGAATCAGACCTAGCTGTGCTGCTGGTGTTATGTTCATTATTGTGTTGAACTAGGTGCCTTCATGATCTCATATAATAAAAAGTCCTTTGACAACCATTCTGATTGCATTCAAAATGTGTGGAAGCACTGTTAATGCTGTGAACTGCCATTAAGTGTGTAAAAAATTGTTTCAAGTCAGCTATGCTGGATTGGCAACGAAAACAGCAGTAACCATTGTTTAAACGGAATAATTGACGCAGGCCATTAACGGGCGCTCGATGAGTAACGGCCACGACGCAATTCACCTCAGAGTGTTAATTTTTTTTAATGGTCACTTTTTCCTTAATTATGTAAATCCCCAAAATATCATACTTCTCACTAGTTTAAATAAATTTAGTTTTATAGATTTATAGCAAAACATATATCGTCACTCACCTTTACTCATACTGTCCAACTTCGTCCTCCTCTCGACCGTTATGTTTTGTCCGTGAACAGCGCGAGGAGACGAGATAACCCAAACGCTGGGTCAAATATTCTGTGCACTTTGTGTCAACCAAGGAACCCAAACGCTGGGTCAATATGAGTCATTACCGAGAATATAACCCAGCAAAATAGGTTAAAATACTTAACCCAGCGAATGGGTAGAAAAAATAACCCAGCATTTTTTAGAGTGATTTAGTTATTTATCCACATCGGAATTGTAGTCTTTCATATTGTTTCTGTCCTTGAGGATATTTGCTCTATACTTTTTAGTTGAGTTATAAATCCACATACAAAAGATTTGAAAACATCTAAATTACACTGAAATGGAGTTTGGAATTTCTGAAGGTTTCCATTCAACAGAGATGAGTGACATGTGTGATTATGTAATATAGCAGAATGATTCTGATTAACTCATTAACTTATACAATATGCTGCTGCTTGCATTGGAAATACTTAATTCGTCAGTTGTAACTAAAGGAATGTTCTAGGTTCAATACAAGTTAACCTCAGTCCACAGCGTATGTGACATAATATTGATAACAAAGATATTAATTTTGACTAGTGCCTCCTTTTAAAAACAAATACAAAAAACAAAAGTTTATGGTGAGGCACAATGGAAGTGAACGGAGACAGTTTTTGGAGGTTTTAAAGGCAAGAATGCAACACATAGAATTCTATAAAAGCACTTACTTAAATTCTTTTGTTAAAATGTGTGTGTTATTTGAGCTGTAAAGTTGTTTAAATTATAGTTTTTATGATAGTTTTAAGGTTTTAGTGTTATGTCACCATGGCAACAAAGTCCTAAAAATTAGATATAACTTAAAAAAAATATACTAAAAATCATGTTAACACACATAAATTACATCTTGTGGCTACACTTTTTAAAACAACGAGCACTTTAATGTTTACAGATTGGCCCCACTTATTTCCATTGTAATTACCTCACTGTAACCCAGATTTTTGCTTTTTTTAAAGAAAAGGACGGACAAGTTGACTATTCTACATCTTGGAATTAAGAGAGTGAAAAAGAAGAAGCTTAATCATATCAGTCCCCATATCTGACCTAAAAAAGAACACAATTTCAAAGTTGGCTCAACAATTTTATTCCATAGAAAAATTTAGCCTTTAAGAAAGAAGTTAGACAGATCTCAGCATATGGTGCAATGACATCTATGCGCAAAGTCAGACCAAACGCATGACATGGAAGAAATTAACAAGTATCAACAAGTATTAACAAGGTTTTTTTTGTGTGTGTACCTCATGTATGCACATTTTTTTGAACACAGAAAAAGATAATTTGACCTTTATCTCTAAGAGCAAGTACACAATCAAATAATAATAAAAAAACTATAAAAAAGGTCTCCAGAGGGATGTGTTCCATGGTTTGACTGACTTTTACTCTTCACTCTCTATGCACCAACACAAACAGTCTAAGCAAGCACAGTACAGCATACTGTCAAGGCAAAACAAGGTGTTGGAGTAATGTTAAAACTTTTCACAAAAATAAACACAATGACTTGCATTGACATTAAAAGATGGCATACCTTAAATTTGGGGTAGTCATTCATCAAAATTGTGACAATTCCAATGTAAGGCACAAACCTGCCACAGAGGAAGTGTGATCAGGGTATGGCATTAAATAAACAGGAACTTTCAAACTTCCATCTTTGAATACTAGGATGAGATTTGTTTGTGTATTAACATCCAAGGCTTCTACCACCATTAATATCACATTGAGAAGACTAATATGGAGAGAAGCCTGTTTTTTTAGCTTACCCTTTTGCTCTGCCCACCACATCTTTCTTCTCCAGCCAGTGCTGGCCCTGCTTGTAAAGGCCTCTGTCATCCACAGAATTATTGTCACCTTTCGTTAAGAACTTGATGTCACCATTTTCACTAAAGTCAACAGGGATTTATGGTTATTGAAATGAACAAATCTATCTGTATTTTCAGACATTCACTAACAAAACAACATGACATACTAATAAAGCTTGTGTGTATGCCCCTTCCCTGACAATAAAAAATTCTCATGAAGTGAATAAGACCAGGATATTGAGGATTTGGTTAATTTCTTTTTTCTTTTTAGAAAAAATTAATAAATAAATGAACGAGATTCTAAAATTAGGGCCCCTGCTATGCTCCACAACTGGTGCAGAAAATGCATTTCAAAACCACTCTCTCACACAAGAAATCACGTGCATTGAACCAATGATTTTACTCACTTCTCATGAATTTTTAGGACTCTGTGTACAATAGGAATATCTCGTCCCTCAATCCTGAACACAACAATTTCTCCCACTCTGACTGGATCTTCAACACGATTTGTGAGAAAGAGGAGGTCTCCTCTGTAAAATGCAGGTTTCATGCTTCCACTAAAACAATTTAATAAAATAACATTAACAGTTACACTTCACCGATGTACACATGAACAGTGAATTTTGTTTTCTGCTTCAATGTGATCATCAATCAACTGTCAAATATACCACTAGGTCTGTTATTCTAATTCATATATATATATATATATATATATATATATATATATATATATATATATATAAACATTGCTTTTATAAAAATACTTTTTTAAAAACAACAAGACATATTCATAACTTGGTATCAGATTAAAAAATGTAAGCCTATGGTTACACTTTATTTTAATGTGTCCTTGTTACAGTGTTATAACACGAGTAATTACTGTTTATTACTTATTAACAACATGTACTACTTATAGGTTTAGGGTTTGGTTTAAGGTTAGTTACTTGGAATTACACAATTGTTATTAACTGTTATTACTATAGAAACTACATGTAATATGTGTAACAAGGACACATTAAAATAAAGTCCTATTTAGGCCTATTTATCTAAAAGTCACACAGTACTCCAAGACAATGCGTACACTAGGAAAATGTAAATATATGTAAACCGTAAAAGCAAAAATGACTAAATGAGCTGAGACTGAAAGCAGACATCATACTAGTTGTCTTACCTGAGAACAACCACAATTGGGCTTTCGCTTCCAGTTACAACCATCAAGCCTTTCCAGATCATCAAGGCTGAAGATACAATCATTCCAAAATTCAGCACCTGATAGTAAAGCTGAAAAGAACCAGAAATAATGCTCAATGACAGCAGCATTTGGTTTCATGTCTTTCTCCCCTTTTTCTCATTCTTACACTGCTCATGAAAGCATAGATTCTGGTGCAGATTTAAACTCTCTGGATGTCCAGTGACTTACACTAAAGTTAAAATCATGGCATGAATTAAACAGTTAGCAGAATAGCAGCTGTTTTAAAAAGATTTGGCTGTTTTATTATCTGTGCGTGCACAATAACTGCCCTATATGCAGAGCAATTCAAGCACAATTGCATTTGTACTATCATCGGTAAAGAGTAGGCTATTAATAAATGTGTAAGAACGTTTAAGCAGCTGTCAGTCATTCAGTCTGAAGTGTAGTAACAGAAAGCAATGAAAAGGAAGCATCGAGCTAACTATCTAAATATATACATACACACCTGACGCTTATTCATTCGCCGGACATCATCGAGGAAGTCTAATGTTAACATTTTGTCTCTAAACTACATGTATATGGCAACAGTCAAACAAAACAATTGCAAAATTAAGAAGGCTGTCTCGTTTGGAAGGCTGCGTCCTCCGGAGGTCGCATTTGTCGGCCACATACGTCATCGAGGCTGTCTCGTTTCAGAAAAGCGTGTGGGACACTTCAAATGCAGCATTTTTTCACGGGAATTAGGAGGATGCATGAGGTGTATCCTTCGTGGGCACTCACAACCCACAATTATTTCCTTCAACGGAAATGTAAAAAAATTAAATAAAAAAACAATTGCCTATTTGCTCGCAAATATGTTCAAACGCAAGTACTGTTAATTCCCAAGTTGAAGTACTTCAGCAAATGGGTGCAGAGTATATAATATGTATAATTATATTAATATATAATTAAAACAAAGTATTAGACTAAAAGTACACCTTTAATATCTATTTTCTTTTCTCTTTACATCATTATAACTCTCCAAAAATGAGTGGCGTGCTGTCATAGCAACCATGTTCCTTTCAGTTTCCGTTTGTCCTACGAAGGCTGTCTCGTTTAAACGAGACTTGTTTAAAGGCGGACACTCGGTATATTGCAAACTTCAAAGGACGCGTCAAACCTAGCACACAGCCTTCGAAACGAGACACAGCTTTTGTTGCAAATATTGTGCCACCTCTGCTGCCATTTAGCGGATACGCGGCGACTCGTTTCCGGTTGCACTACTTCCGGTGGAAAACATATTTAAATTGTAGTTTCATTGAAATGTTTGTAGTTTAGAGTCTAAAAATATTATATTATCCAAAATGAGCTTGAATGTACACTCACCTAAAGGATTATTAGGAACACCTGTTCAATTTCTCATTAATGCAATTATCTAATCAACCAATCACATGGCAGTTGCTTCAATGCATTTAGGGGTGTGGTCCTGGTCAAGACAATCTCCTGAACTCCAAACTGAATGTCAGAATGGGAAAGAAAGGTGATTTAAGCCATTTTGAGCGTGGCATGGTTGTTGGTGCCAGACGGCCGGTCTGAGTATTTCACAATCTGCTCAGTTACTGGGATTTTCACGCACAACCATTTCTAGGGTTTACAAAGAATGGTGTGAAAAGGGAAAAACATCCAGTATGCGGCAGTCCTGTGGGCGAAAATGCCTTGTTGATGCTAGAGGTCAGAGGAGAATGGGCCGACTGATTCAAGCTGATAGAAGAGCAACTTTGACTGAAATAACCACTCGTTACAACCGAGGTATGCAGCAAAGCATTTGTGAAGCCACAACACGCACAACCTTGAGGCGGATGGGCTACAACAGCAGAAGACCCCACCGGGTACCACTCATCTCCACTACAAATAGGAAAAAGAGGCTACAATTTGCAAGAGCTCACCAAAATTGGACAGTTGAAGACTGGAAAAATGTTACCTGGTCTGATGAGTCTCGATTTCTGTTGAGACATTCAGATGGTAGAGCCAGAATTTGGCGTAACAGAATGAGAACATGGATCCATCATGCCTTGTTACCACTGTGCAGGCTGGTGGTGGTGGTGTAATGGTGTGGGGGATGTTTTCTTGGCACAATTTAGGCCCCTTAGTGCCAATTGGGCATCGTTTAAATGCCACGGCCTACCTGAGCATTGTTTCTGACCATGTCCATCCCTTTATGGCCACCATGTACCCATCCTCTGATGGCTACTTCCAGCAGGATAATGCACCATGTCACAAAGCTTGAATCATTTCAAATTGGTTTCTTGAACATGACAATGAGTTCACTGTCCTAAAATGGCCCCCACAGTCACCAGATCTCAACCCAATAGAGCATCTTTGGGATGTGGTGGAACGGGAGCTTCGTGGCCTGGATGTGCATCCCACAAATCTCCATCAACTGCAAGATGCTATCCTATCAATATGGGCCAACATTTCTAAAGAATGCTTTTAGCACCTTGTTGAATCAATGCCACGTAGAATTAAGGCAGTTCTGAAGGCGAAAGGGGGTCAAACACAGTATTAGTATGGTGTTCCTAATAATCCTTTAGGTGAGTGTATGTAATACATATGTATACATATATGTGCTCACGAACACTAATATCATTAGTACTGGGCAATTCCACGAAAATGCCAACTGTAGCATGAAAAATGCAGATTTCAATCTTATTTTATTTCATTATGCAGCCTTTATGGGTATTATAATGTAATATATGTCTCAGAGGTCAAAGTCAGCAGATTTCAAAGCATTTTGGATGGTTTCCTCTCATGACGTTGCCTCACAACTGTTACATCCATAATGCTGGTTTTTCCCCATTTATGTGAAAATGAATAAAAAATTAATATAGCATGTTCTTAGGGGAGCCAACCCTTCTAAATTCTGTAGCTAGTATTTTTTTCTGGATTGTGCATTTCAATTCACAACATTTTACCAAAATGTGTGATCTCCCAAAAAGTTGTATCCATTTTTGTTACATTTGTAATGCAAGCTAATTTCCCAATATCAACTTTTCTGATGTCTGGACTCTACCTGCAGTCAACTAGGATTATACATACAAATGTTTGATATACGGGCAATGAGTACTTTATATTAAGTTAAATTTCACATTTTTAATGAAAATATCAAAATGCTAGAATTGCCCTACTACATAATTAAATATGTAGATCTTATCACACTAAGAAAACTTTGAGAAAGTCATCTCATGGACGCAAATGCCTTGGACGTAAAGTTTTAATCTGAAACATTATTGGTGAAATAACTAACAAATGACAGAAACAATAACAATCTTAATATTTTACATTTTAAAGGCCCCAAAAACATCAAAACTCTACTAATATATGTAAGTTTGAGTCTCTGTTGTCTTTAATCTGAGAATATGTAAATTATCAAATATATTTTTTTCCCAATATGCATTTATAAAAGTGCTAAATTTGTCTGAATTGACTGAATATAAATGTCATTGAAACTAGTCATCTACATGGAATGAATCCATCCATCCATCCATCGACAACCGCTTATCCTGTGTACAGGGTCGCGGGGGGGCGGGAGCCTATCCCAGCTATCATTGGGCGAAAGGCGGGGTACACCCTGGACAGGTCGCCAGTCCATCGCAGGGCCACACATAGACAAACAACCATTCACACCTAGGGCAATTTTTGGAGACATCAATTAACCTAGCTAGGTTATGGAATGAATATGAATCTATATTTTCTCTGAGTGCAGATACCTGGGTTTAAGTGAATACCTTTTAGAATAATGTAATCTCCATTGAAGCAATACTTTTATAGATGTTTAGATTTGTGATGCAAATATACCACCAAACAAATACTGAATATTCATCAGATATGCACTTCCTTCAATACCAGCACAGCATAGGCACCACCAAAGACTGAACATCAAAGGTACTAAATTCTTTAGTATTTTCCCTGACGACATATTTGGTGACCCTGGAAACAGCCAAAGTGCTAAATGACTGTCTTATTATGGCTAACATATGTAACAACATTTTGTGTGGACAAACCCATTGTAACATATGACATTTGTAACATTTGATGTGGTGCATGAACAAATACATACTGACATGATGCTTTCAAAATTACATGAAAATAAATTATGATTATCCACATACATAAGAGACATACTTGGCTCAAAGCAAAACACTTTAAAAAGTGACGATTAATTGCATGAATTCATCAGTTTTAAGTTAATTCATATAATGCAATGAAAGTCTGAACTTCATTGAGACTGTATGTGACTTGAGATATTGTATTTTACTGTAAGGCAACATGTTTGCAGGACCAAATTGATTAGCTGCATATTCAGTTAGATGCAATGTTCAGCCATCATTTGATTATATATTAAGTTGATTTGCAGCTTTCCATTAGAGGGACTCATTGCTCAGGCCTTTTCTTCCTCAGCGAATTCACCTGTTTCTGATGCCTGTGTGTCTTTGCCAATGTTAAAAGCACTGTCTATGGACTCACAAGTCAGAGTATTACTAGGGTGTTTGCATTGCTTCTCTGTGTACAGGCCAGTCTTTTTTGGCAAAAGACGAACAGGTTTACTTTCATCGGTCAAGTCTGCTGAGTTTGCGCCCCCTTCTCTGTTGCCTGATGCTTAAAATCCTCCTGCTCCTCCAGTTCTTTGACCTTATGCACAATGAAGAGGTGTCTGCTGAGTGCTAACTGAGATGTAAAACAAAGGCCGCAGTGTTGGCACTGTGGTGCGTTGCTATCGGTCCTGTGTTGAGGTATGTGCTCCTGAAATTGGGCTTGGTCTTCAGAGGTAAAGCCACATTTGGCACAGCGATAAAGTGGCTTAAGACGCTTGGCAGGGAAGCCATCTGATTTCTCCCCATTCGCTGCCTCCTCTACTCTTCTTTTGGGCCTCTGAAAGAGAAACACAAAGCTGCACATTTAGACACATTCAAAAATAGGGTTCAAAACAGTGTTACAATGAATGTAAACTTTAATACAATGAAAAAGACACTATTAGCATAACATACACACACACATACATATATATACACACACACACACATAAATATATATATACCACCATACGTTGTGAAATGAATAGAAAATAGAGTCAAGACATTGACAAGGTTAGAAATAATGATTTGTATTTGAAATAAGATTTTTTTTACATCAAACTTTGCTTTCGTCAAAGAATCCTCCATTTGCAGCAATTACAGCATTGCAGACCTTTGGCATTCTAGCTGTTAATTTGTTGAGGTAATCTGGAGAAATTGCACCCCACGCTTCCAGAAGCAGCTCCCACAAGTTGGATTGGTTGGATGGGCACTTCTTGCGTACCATCCGGTCAAGCTGCTCCCACAACAGCTCAATGGGGTTCAGATCTCGTGACTGCGCTGGCCACTCCATTACCGATAGAATACCAGCTGCCTGCTTCTGCTCTAAATAGTTCTTGCACAATTTGGAGGTGTGTTTAGGGTCATTGTCCTGTTGTAGGATGAAATTGGCTCCAATCAAGCGCTGTCCACTGGGTATGGCATGGCGTTGCAAAATGGAGTGATAGCCTTCCTTATTCAGAATCCCTTTTACCCTGTACAAATCTCCCACCTTACCAGCACCAAAGCAACCCCAGACCATTATATTACCTCCACCATGCTTAACAGATGGCGTCAGGCATTCTTCCAGCATCTTTTCATTTGTTCTGCGTCTCACAAACGTTCTTCTTTGTGATCCAAACACCTCAAACTTGGATTCATCTGTCCACAACACTTTTTTCCAGTCTTCCTCTGTCCAATGTCTGTGTTCTTTTGCCCATCTTAATCTTTTTCTTTTATTGGCCAGTCTCAGATATGGCTTTTTCTTTGCCACTCTGCCCTGAAGCCCAGAATCCCGCAGCCGCCTCTTCACTGTACATGTTGACACTGGTGTTTTGTGGGTACTATTTAATGAAGATGCCAGTTGGGGACCTGTGAGGCGTCTGTTTCTCAAACTAGAGACTCTAATGTACTTATCTTCTTGCTCAGTTGTGCAACGCGGCCTCCCACTTCTTTTTCTACTCTGGTTAGAGCCTGTTTGTGCTGTCCTCTGAAGGGAGTAGTACACACCGTTGTAGGAAATCTTCAATTTCTTAGCAATGTCTCGCATGGAATAGCCTTAATTTCTAAGGACAAGAATAGACTGTCGAGTTTCAGATGAAAGTTCTCTTTTTCTGGCCATTTTGAGCGTTTAATTGACCCCACAAATGTGATGCTCCAGAAACTCAATCTGCTCAAAGGAAGGTCAGTTTTGTAGCTTCTGTAACGACCTAAACTGTTTTCAGATGTGTGAACATGATTGCACAAGGGTTTTCTAATCATCAATTAGCCTTCTGAGCCAATGAGCAAACACATTGTACCATTAGAACACTGGAGTGATAGTTGCTGGAAATGGGCCTCTATACACCTATGTACATACTGCACCAAAAACCAGACATTTGCAGCTAGAATAGTCATTTACCACATTAGCAATGTATAGAGTGTATTTCTTCAAAGTTAAGACTAGTTTAAAGTTGTCTTCATTGAAAAGTACAGTGCTTTTCCTTCAAAAATAAGGACATTTCAATGTGACCCCAAACTTTTGAACGGTAGTGTATATATACACACATATATACACACACATATATACATGTGTGTATATATACGTGTGTGTATATATATGTGTGTGTATATATATATATATATATATATATATATATATATATATATATATATATATATATATATATATATATATATATATATATATACTGTATATATATATATATATATATATATATATACACACACACACACACACACACACACATATATATATACACACATACATACATACATACACACACACATACATATATATGTGTATGTAGGTGCTGGTCATATAATTAGAATATCATCAAAAAGTTGATTTCAGTAATTCCATTCAAAAAGTGAAACTTGGATATTATATTCATTCATTACACACAGACTGATATATTTCAAATGTTTATTTCATTTAATTGTGATGATTAAAACTGACAACTAATGAAAATCCCAAATTCAGTATCTCCGAAAATTAGAATATTACTTAAGACCAATACAAAAAAAGGATTTTTAGAAATGTTGGCCAACTGAAAAGTATGAACATGAAAAGTATGAGCTTGTACAGCACTCAATACTTAGTTGGGGCTCCTTTTGCCTGAATTACTGTAGCAATGCGGCGTGGCATGGAGTCGATCAGTCTGTGGCACTGCTCAGGTGTTATGAGAGCCCAGGTTGCTCTGATAGTGGCCTTCAGCTCTTCTGCATTGTTGGGTCTGGCGTATCGCATCTTCCTCTTCACAATACTCCATAGATTTTCTATAGGGTTAAGGTCAGGCGAGTTTGCTGGCCAATTAAGAACAGGGATACCATGGTCCTTAAACCAGGTACTGGTAGCTTTGGCACTGTGTGCAGGTGCCAAGTCCTGTTGGAAAATGAAATCTGCATCTCCATAAAATTGGTCAGCAGCAGGAAGCATGAAGTGCTCTAAAACTTACTGGTAGACGCCTGCGTTGACCTTGGACCTCAGAAAACACAGTGGACCAACACCAGCAGATGACATGGCACCCCAAACCAGCACTGACTGTGGAAACTTTACACTGGACTTCAAGCAACGTGGATTCTGTGCCTCTCCTCTCTTCTTCCAGACTCTGGGACCTTGATTTCCAAAGGGAATGCAAAATTTACTTTCATCAGAGAACATAACTTTGGACAACTCAGCAGCAGTCCAGTCCTTTTTGTCTTTAGCCCAGGCGAGACGCTTCTGACGCTGTGTCTTGTTCAAGAGTGGCTTGACACAAGGAACGCGACAGCTGAAACCCATGTCTTGCATACGTCTGTGCGTGGTGGTTCTTGAAGCACTGACTCCAGCTGCAGTCCACTCTTTGTGAATCTCCCCACACATTTTTGAATGGGTTTTGTTTTACAATCCTCTCCAGGGTGCGGTTATCCCTATTGCTTGTACAATTTTTTCTACCACATCTTTTTCTTCCCTTCGCCTCTCTATTAATGTGCTTGGACACAGAGCTCTGTGAACAGCCAGCCTCTTTAGCAATGACCTTTTGTGTCTTGCCCTCCTTGTGCAAGATGTCAATGGTCGTCTTTTGGACAGCGGTCAAGTCAGCAGTCTTCCCCATGATTGTGTAGCCTACAGAACTAGACTGAGAGACCATTTAAAAGCCTTTGGAGGTGTTTTGAGTTAATTAGCTGATTAGAGTGTGGCACCAGGTGTCTTCAATATTGAACCTTTTCACAATATTCTAATTTTCTGAGATACTGATTTTGGGGTTTTCATTAGTTGTCAGTTATAATCATCAAAATTAAAAGGAATGAACACTTGAAATATATCAGTCTGTGTGGAATGAATGTATACATTATCCAAGTTTCACTTTTTGAATGGAATTACTGAAATAAATCAACTTTTTGATGATATTCTAATTATATGACCAGCACCTGTGTGTGTGTGTGTGTGTGTGTGTGTGTGTGTGTGTGTGTGTGTGTATGTATGTATGTATGTATGTATATATATATATGTCATTTCCAACATTCTTTTGAATGTCCATGTAGTAAAATTCAATATTTGATGCCATGAGTGTACTTTCATTTACTATTACTTTTATTTTGAATGGCCATGGAAAATGAAGCAATGTGAACATTTTTTACCTCATGGCAAAAAGTAGTCCATTCATTTACCTGATGACCTTTCAGCTTTTGCTGGCCCTTTATGCATCGCAGAGCTAATGTGTGCTTCTAAATCACTTGCACCTTTATTAGCAACTGACACAAAAGTGCTAGATTTACATGTCATACATTCTGCTTCTCACGGATCTCGAGCTGGACGAAAGCATGGGAATTTGTTGTGGAAATCTTCTGTACATTTGCACTTTAATTTGGGCATTGTACTGTCAAGCAACTCTTTGATGCCTAACATAACAGCGCTTCGCGCGTTCGCGGAGAGATTGACAGGCAGGAATTTGGCCAATAGTTGCAAGACTCTTATAATCGACCAATTGGTGTGCGAGAAGGCGGGACTTACAAAGAGGGGTTAAAACTATGTAAATATGTGCGCACACACAATGAAGTATTGGACCAGATGCACATCATAATATAACTAAAGCCGAATCCCGGACATATTCGCAAATTTAGAAATCCCGGTCGGATTCTAAGGTCCGAAAAAGAGGACATGTCTGGGAAAAAGAGGATGTATGGTCACCCTAGCGATATGGAAACAAATAAAGGGTGTCATGAACAGCAAAACGGATTGACCGCGTAGAATCAGTCTGTATGTGTAAACTACTGCAAATGTGTAAATGATTTGTTATGGCAAATAATCCGATATACACTATTCCATTTTCCATTTGTTGCGATCACACTTTTGGCAAGAATTTCTCACCGAAAAGAGTTTTGCAACGCAAGGGGGAAGGTGGGTCTACCTGCTTCTAGTGACCAATAAAATTAGACAATCTACTAAATAATTGAGGGAATTGTGTGTGTGTGTGTGTGTTTTAAACATTTTAAGATGTAACTTATGCAGTTAAACTTTGTGAAAATACTGCATGTTATTGCACCCATGCTAGTTTTTGATGTTCTTCACGCAGATGCTGGACAACTGTGTCCCGTAATCATATCAAATATCTTTTTTTTTTATTTTATTTTTTATTTTTGCCTTACACTGCTGTTAGTGGTGCCTTTTCTCGTGATATAAAATCATTAAAAAAAAAACCATTTCTAATAAGGAAAACAATTTCACCATACACAGAAAAGCACATTAAAATATACAAATAACCATTAATTCTTATGATAATACAAGACAATGTGTTAATGAGAACATTAATACACTCATATTAGCTATACAATGTTTAATTGTTTTGTTGTATATTATATTTGTATTAGTTTGTTAATTAGATCAAGTATTAGAAAGTATCAACATTTTTCTTAGTAGCCTTATGAAAAAGGAACTTTAATGACATCTATTAATTAAAATAAATATTTAAAAAGTTACCATACCATGGTTTTTAGTAGTGTACTTAGGGGTGGATTATGACTAGCAAGGGCCCCAGGGCCAATTTTCTTTTGGGGCCACCCAGATCTAATGATTTTTTTTTTAAGTTGAGATCTACGCAATCGATTTTCATTAACCGAAGTCACTTTTAATACTGGTTCTGTTATTTACAGTCAGATTAATTAAAACAGCACAGATGTGGTAAAGACACCGCTCAACCGAAACATGTTTGTTGAACAGCCACTGTTCTTCAAGAGACAGTACCATTTTAGCATAATGCAAAACTTTTTTCAGTGAGAAATTCGTGCCAAAAGTGTAAGTGCAATAAAGGGAAGCCAGAACAGTGTATATCAGATTATTTCTGGAAAATGTTTATGCCACAAACACAAATTATTTACACATTTGCAGTAGGGCTGAGCAATTTTATCGATTCTGCGATATAAATCGATATTTTTTTCCCAAGAAAGTATCGATTTTTAAGCCGCGAGTATCGATACATAAGTCCCATTCAAATCCCCTGTGTTTACCCCCGTTCGCGTTGCAGGAAGAGTGATTTGGTCAGCCAGTCGCTAGTGTCGCTGTAGAGCAAGTTACCCGTAATAACTTTACACAGACGCAGACGTCTACCTCTTCCTGTTTACGGAGTCAGAGCGAGGAGATTCAAGAAAATGGCGGCGAATATAAATCCGGCGGCGAATATAAATCCAGCACCTTCGTGCTTAAAAGCAGATGTGTGGGAGCACTTTGGGTTTAAAAAGAAGGAAAGCGACGACTTGGACAAAAGCATCGCGGTTTGCAAGCTGTGTGACACAAACGTGAAATACTCTGGAAATACCACCAACCTACGAGCCCACCTAAAACTAAAACGTCACCACCCGGACAAGGTAATGCTAGACGGGTAGATTTTAAGTTAAATGTTTAAATGTTCTTCTTAGCGACTTGAATTATTGGATGTTTTGGAGAAGCCATGGCACTATGTTTACTTATCTGGTGGCTACTGGCTACCTCATATGTATGTTCAGTGTCAAGCTAAAAAAGCTGTCAAAGAAACTGTTCAGAACAGGCCACTGGCTGCACCTTTCAACTCTCCATTGTTAATTGCAAAACTGCACTTTATTTACTTTTCAAAGGCTTGTAAGCTACAGTTTGCACTGTTTCAATAAATGGAACTAATTTTCTCAACACATCTTTGATTCATTTTGTCCAGCATTTGCAAGCTGTAGACTCTCTGTCCAGGCAGAGACATATATTGTGTAACTGATGTTTTTAGTTTTCAGTTGAATTAATTCAATCCAAGTAAATGTCACCAAAATCACTCTGTCTCCTTTAAATCTTTCAGAAAATTATGTAAGTGTATCGAATTATATCGAATCGTATCGAATCGTTGGCTGAATATCGTGATATAAATCGTATCGTGAGCTGAATATCGTGTATCGTATGATTAGTGTATCGCTACAGCCCTAATTTGCAGTAGTTTATTTTACACATACAGACTGATTCTATGCTGTTCTTGATACCCTTTATTTGCTTGCATATCGCTGATTGCAGGTTTGCAATGTTTTTGGTGCATGTTTAAGCACAAAATCAGTGCCAAAAGTTTAAGCATGAAAAAAGTCAGAAGAATACACACCAAATTTACTTTGTGTTAATGCTCAATTACAGATTCACAACACATGAATTACACATATGCAAAGCATTAAAAGTATTGCTAATATTTTTTCTTGTAACTTGATTTACACCTTTACAAAACGTTCTGTGCGCATGCAATTTATTTCTACGCTTGCAATTTGATTTATGCTTTCACAAAACTTCTCTGCACATGAAAATCAATTTAAAAATGTTACCATCATAGTTATTTGTGAAAAATATTGGTGAATATGTTGGGATAAATGACAGCTTATTTTAAAAGTTCAATGTAACATTATAATTAAAGTTATTGAATTTTTTTTTGACAATAATTGTTTTCTTTGTCAGACAGACTTTGATACATTGTTTCAAAGCACTATGTTTAAGTTAATAAATTACTATGTTAAAATGATGCATCACATTTGATACATTAGGCTTTATGGGTTAAATATGCCATTGGCACTCTGTTGTGCACCTGACAAACTTTACAAAGTGTTATATTTATAATAATATTGTACTTTCCTCTTGAAAGACTAAATAGTACATTGTTGTAATTAAAAAAAAACTGGTTTCTTTTCTACTGAAGACTTGAAGACTGGAATTACTGTTAATTTTGCTGCTACATTATCCAGTATACTAGTTAATAATAAAGTGTTTCTTAATAAGCTATACATTTATATTGCAATAATGTGTAGCTAGAGGTTTCTGTTTCTTTACATAATAAAAGAGTTCTTCCAATTAGTTCCACACAATAATGTAAAGATATTCTAAACTTATTATGCAAAAAAACAACACTGGTATCGGAATGGGATCGGCCGATACCAAGATTTCTGGTATCGGAAGAGAAAAAGTGGAATAGGTGCATCTCGAAAAATTACTTGTGTCATACACAAAGTAGTTCTCCTAAACAACTTGTCAACACTATAATTTGCTAATATGAAATCTGTGGAGTGGTTATAAAATTTGTCAATGATTTCCACCTAAGTGTACACCTACTGGTCAAAAGTTTTAAACACTCATTCTTTATTTTCTTTTACATTTTAGAATAAAAGTAAAGTCATCAAACTATGGAATAACAAATGAAACTATGGGAATTAATTAACAAAATAAATCAAAACTGTTATATTTTGGCATCTTTAAAGTAGTCACCCTTTGCCTATAATTTGCAGACATGTACTCTTGACATTTTCTCAACCAACTTGAGGTATCACCCAGTATTGAAGGAGTTCCCATCTATGTTGGGCACTTATTGGATGCTTTTCTTTATTATTCGGTCAAAGTCATAAATTTCAAAACTTTTTTTTCATTCAAATTTTAGTTTTATAATGAAATAAATTAATATGGTGGCACAATAATATTTTTGCCTACAAAATTAATTTCAAACATTTAAGCATACGCCTTCAGATCAAAAGATTTTTAAGATCATGAGAAACATTTCAGTGTTTCAAAGCTTTTGACCGTGAATGTAAATTTCTGACTTCAACTGTATGTTTGTGTGTGACTTTTATGTTATGTTGAAGTTCATTTGTATCATTAAAACTTTATGTTGAATGCTCAGCCGGATCCCAGCTTCCTCCTTTCCTGACCAAACAGAGATCTATAATTTGTCAAATGGATTTATTTTTTTTTTTTTCCTGACAATTTTTTCATATGTAAGGTTTACAGGGTTAATTATCTAAACCTTGAAAGACCTGAAGACGTGTTTCAATAAAAGACTAAATTAATATCTTGTGATTACCTCGCCTGTGGTTTTCCCCATCTCCTGAGATGCTAACTTTGCCATCTGGCTGAAATCTGGGTTCTTAATTCCATGCATCAAGCTGATGTGTTTCTTCAGCATAGAATGTGAACTAAAGGATACCCTCTCATTTGTGCAATACCTTTAAGATTGGTAAGGAAGGATAGAAAAACAAAGTAAGACACCAAGGCTATGTTACTTTGAACATAAAGTGAACATTAGATGAGCTAATTTTCTGCGATATAATAACTTTACCAGCATGTGTAAACATTCTTTTTCCCATCATGGTCACTGCGAATGTGTCGTCTAAGACTCAAGGGTGAATTGAAGGACCTTTCACATAGTCGACATGGATGCCTCTTTACAGACTGAGTAAAAAAAAATGAGGCATATTTAATCTTCAACATCATAGATCAATAACTGACTAAACTAAAAAGTACTGAAATAAACTTGGGTAAACAGGAATAGCCAAAGCATAGGAGAACTCAAAAGCAAACATTTCAAGACATACAAGGACAATAAATATTACTTTTTCCCCATGTGTTTGATTAAACAAAATTATCTTACCCTGCCATGGCTGGTCTTCATATGATTGATGAAGGTCTCTCTGTCCGGGACCCACAGAAGGCATTCTCCGCAGGTCCAACCAGTGTTCTTAATACTACATCCACCACTTGACTTCTGTGCAGCAGAGCTCTTTCTTATCTTAATGCAATCCTCATTAACAGGTTTGCTTGACATTGGTTGGAGGTTTTGGGGCGATATTTTATCACAGAGAGATGACATCTCTGTCTGTTTTGAGCTTTTATCTGCATTACCTCTGAAAACACCACCATGAACAATCTGTAGTTCAGAAAGACAATTTATTTCAGTGTTTGAATGTGAATGATTATTTCAAAGTAAGTTTGATACAAATACAGGGCCATTTTTGTTCGCTGGTCAACAACGACAGAAATCAGAAAATGAGAGACAGCACTTGTACTAAGGCGATGACAAATATTCTGCCTGGATAAACGTCCATTATCTGAATCTAAATTTATTGAAAATTGTGCTGCCTTTCATTCCAGCCCAAAACTACCCGTGCCATGAATTCACAGTCTCACCAACACAAAGACAGCCAAGAACATGGGGTCACAAAAACACATATGGAGGAAGTCAAAAACACATGTGACCAGAGTTTAATCTATGCCAGTCACGTGGGGCTTTAAAAAAAAACAAAAAAAAAAAACGCCATCCCATTGGAAAATTAAAAAAGGACGTGCCAAGAGATTGCAATGTAAGATGTACAGGTGAAAAAAGGAGTTACATTATGGTCTGTTCTCACCCAAACTGTTTGAATCACTTTAGAAGACATAGATTAAACCACTGTCATATAGATTACTTTTATTGCCTTTATGTGCCTTTTGGAGCTTTAAAGTTTTGGTCACCGTTCATTCACATTGAATGGACCTACAGAACAGAGATATTCTTCTACAAATCTTAATTTGTGTTCAGCAGATGATAGAATGTCATACACATCTGGGGTGGCATGAGGGTGAGAAAATTATGAGATTTAATTTTTGGGTGAACCATCCCTTTAATACCAGGTGGAAACAGGGCCTCGGATTCTGGAACAGGCTCTAGTCTAGTTTGCTCTCATATTAACTACTGCAACTCATTCCAGGTCTACCTCCAAGCATTCACAATCAAACCTCTGCAGCTCACACATAATTCTGGAGCCCAACTGATATTCAACCTGATATTACTTGAAGATAACTTTAGAAACTGCCTGCTTGCCAAATGTTTACCACAAGTCGCTGGCACGAAACTAAGGTACTTTAATAAATTGCTCTGGATTAGAGCATCTGCTAACTGCCTTAAATGTAAATATTTTGTGTAGTAGAAAAAAAATGTAATGCTCTAAACCATTCTATACAAAAATGCATTGGATTAACTAAAACATTTTTATGTATTTTTTTAAAGTTGGATAGTTAGGCATTGTGTAGAAATGATTGAATCAACTTATACATGTATATTTTGAAAATATGACCATTTTAAAATTTGTCTTGTTCTGTCTGACAGAATGAGATGTTGGTGGGTTAACAGGAAAAATACAAAAATTATACTTTGAGATAAAAAGGGTCCAATGATTTGTCAAATTACAATGGATGCCAGAAAGATACTTGAGCATTAAGAAACAGTGACATTTAGACATGGAAATGACTAACACAAGTAGATACAAACCTTGAAATGTTGCACCAAAAGTATTTTTTCTGGGAAAAAAGATGTGCACTCTGGACACTTGAACACACAAGTACGGTTATGAAAATGCTGATAATACAACTGCTTTCTCTTAAAGACAGTTTCACATGAACACTTGTAGATCACCCTGCACAGAAAACAACAGAAATAGTCACTCCCAAAGTAACTCCTCAAAACACTTTTTGGAAACCATTCAATGGCTGAGCTTTTGATAAAAAAAAATTAATAATATATGAACTTACTGATGGCTTGGTTCACTGCCACCATGTTTGCTTTTTACATGTATCAGACAGCCATCAGAAGATTTGAAGGCTACAGGACAGATAGTGCACTTATAGAAGACCTCATAATGTTTCTCCTCAATGTGACTCTTGAAGAGGGACAGTGACATGAAAAGCATTCCACAATGCAGACACCTGAAAGAAAATGCATCCGAGTGAATCAAATAGAGAAAACAACAACAACACAAAACACATTAATAGCCACAAAGTTCATTACTTTAGAGGTCACAGTTAAGTTACTTACGAATAACCAATTTTGCGGGCATAGTGGAGACAATTCTCTTTCACATGCTTCTGGATGTCCACAGAGCGACTGAGTGCCCCACACTCAGGGCAGCAATAAGGGGACTTATGTGTGTGAATACGATGATGGGCCCTGTAGCTGCATTTGTTGGGTAGCAACATTGAGCAAACCTTGCACATCTGCATATGAGGTGAGCAAACAAGTAAAAGTAAATCATGAAGTTGTATTTATGAGCAAATGACTGTAAATTGTCCCACAATCTGAAATGCTATAGCCAAAACATACTCTACGCAAGTATGTGATTGCAGATGCTTCTAACCACACAAGCTAGAGTTCATGTGTTGTTGCTTTTCAAAATCCATCAAAATGCAATTCATAATCAACCCAGGGACATGTTGCATTCTCAACATTGCTGTCAGGGGCGATATAGTGGGCATTAGTGTGAACTGTATGCTTCTACAGTGAGTATCCTATTTCAAGTAAACTACTGAAATAGTGAAGCAACAATTTAAAAAGAATATTGCTAAGCAAGTAAGTTAAAGTCAATATATTTATAGCAACTAAGCTAAATAACACATTCAGTTGCACAGACTTTTGAAGTTAACTCTATATCCACCTTGTTATCTGGTTTGTTACTCTTACAGTAATGCAAGGACGAATGTTAGCCTTTTCAGCAGGACTACACATCTGCGTATGAATGCTGACGTAAAGTATGTTTTTGGACTTACAATATGGATACCAGTAGTTGCTCAATAGTTTACTCACCAAACTTTTAGCATCCACTGATGGACTCTGATAGTGACCTGCAAGTGCTGTGTAGTCTGACATTTGTTTGTTACAGTCCAGGCATTTGAATCTATGTCTGATAACTTTGTCAGGATAAAGAGGCAAGACTGCTTGGCTTTTGGATGACTCTGTTGTGTTGTTCACATAAGGTATCTGATTTACATACTGCTTAGTCTTCGTGGGCACCAACATCTGCTCAACAGCAATGGGCTTCATAAACAACTGAGTGCACTGCATCACCATGCCTTTGTTCTTGTGTTCTCGAGCATGTGCCAAAAGAGAACATTTGTTAAAAAATACCAATGTTTTTGAGCAGTAGGTACATGCTACTTCAATATGTACACTCCTCCGACTATAATGGTAAGCAAGACTCTTCTCCAGCCCAAATGCATCTCCACATTCCAAACAGCAAAAGCCTTGCAGTGGGAGCTTGATATTGCTGCCTGGTGGTGGACTCAGGTCAGGAACATATGTTGGAACAGGGTTTGAGAAATTCAAAAGTCTGTTTAAAGTTCCAGCTGCAGTATTTGAGACAAAAGATTGTCTGTTTGGGGACACCTTTTTAACTTGGTGCACTAAAGGTACAGAACTGCACACCACTGAAGATGATAACTGAGAGCGGTCCTGTCTCTTAGAGGAAGACCTTGCTGTAACCGAGGCAGCCACGCTATGTGGGACTAGATTAAGGTTAGCTAAGTGTAATGCCTTTGGAAGGTAATTTGTATTAGCAGAAGAACCCTTCGGAGCAGAACAAGACTTCCTTTGATTATTCCCTCCCTGTGTTCTATTTAGAGCGTGACCATTACTTTGGAATTTAGCTTTTTTTGAGGTCCTCACTGATTTCATGCTTGCTGATTTGCTTCCCAATAAAGCAGTGTTTGAAGTATCCTGCTTTTCATCTTCAATATCAACTTCAGAAATTACATTGTTAGAACGATACACAGGCAGTGTTTTAGAGAAGGTATCTTCAACTGAAGACTGAGATGGCGATGACCCAAAGGGTGACTGGAGATCTTCGGTTTCAGAATCTGGCAATATGCTTGTGATGGTGCGTTTGATTTCTCCTGATGAGGTTTTGATTGTCTTTATTCTCACTCTTGGTATGGCTGGAGGCGAGCCAGTAGCAACAGCTGGAGATGCTTTACCACTGCTATCACTGCAAATACTCATTGGGCTGTCAGGCTGTTTGATAAAACGTTTCACCACCTCTAAAGGACTTCTAGGGCTCCTTGGTGATATGGGTATTTTTGGATTAATTTTCATTGTCTCTTTTGGGGCAATTGGTAAGTCTCTTGAGATAGTTTGCTCACCAGGATCCTTTTTAGAATTCAAGGCTGCTAATGCATCAAGGCAAGAAGACAACCTGGAGGTCTGAGCATTGACACATGCATGGGAGGAAGAACTGCCCGTCTCAGGAGCTGAATATGCATTAGTTCCAAAATTCTCCATACAGTCACTCTTAATCGCCGAATCATAACTTTTTTTATCTGCATCTTCTTTGTAGCGCATTGAGCTACTGTCTTTTAAAGATGAGGCATCACAACCAAGATCATTTATAGCTTTAAAACCAGGAAGTGTTTTGTTGCTGCTCTCACACTCCGCTTGAGATTTGTCACGATTGTCTAACATTGAAAGAGCTGAAGATGTAAAGAGTGATTCAGATGGGAAGTATGAACTCTCTACAGATTTTGGACAGATTTCTATTCGATTGCTCCGAATGTCTTCAGATTCTGGGCTAGATATAGGGCTAAAATGAGGCATAGACCGCAACAAAGTGGGACATTTTTCAGTCTTGTAAAGGACTGGAATATTTTCCAAAGTGTGTCTTGTACAGTCCCCATTGACAGGAGACATATCAAGCCTTGGATAGTTGATGGGATGTGTATCAACATGATGTGTCTCCAGTGAGCTTGCAGAAGTCTTGAACCCATTTTCTAAAAGGTGTCCCAAATGTGAACCCTCTTTCTCCACAAGAAGTTCATTGGAGTCCTGAAGTCTGGTGTTCTTCACTATAACACTGACTGCAGGTGCATCTGTTGGAGTCACTGGGTCAGGGATCAAAGCTGTGGCATCCATACACATCTCTGGGTGCTTCAGGTGCCCCTCTCCCACATCATGATTCTCCTGAATGGCCTCTTTGGCATCCAGACTGGTCGCATCTGGGATGTCAAAGGCAGCCAAGAGATCATCAAAATCAGGGGTCTTCATATCACCCATGGTTGAAGTCCTTCAAAACATGAACCAAAAAACATAATTAAATAAATACAATTCTATATAGACCTTAGCCCACATATAAGTGACTTTGCAAGAAAATGTAATGCATTATGCCCAAAAAGTACAAAATAACACATAATAATGGTACCCCTTTATTCTACTTTACAATAATTAATCCTTATGTTTGCCTTTTTAGCAGATTTAAAAGATGTATAAGACCACAACAAGCTGTCAACTCCATTTCACACAACAAACCTTAATTTCACATTCAAGATATGCAATGATGACTAAATGTAAAATAAATATGCGTTTGTAATTACCATTTGATTCTTGGTTAATTCATCTCAGCCGATTCGGTGTAAATATAAACCATGTTTGATATTGTGCACCTCCATGTACTGCACTGACACTTCGAAGAGCTTCCATATTCCTAGATTTAGGAGGTATGTTTAGGGAAACGTTTACGAATTTCTTAGCATGTTGATAATGCTATACTTAACATAACTCTGATTTACTTTTATCATAAAGTCGAATAAACCTTACATTATAATAAGCTAGCCTCTGTCAACAACACATAAATGATCGATAATAATCGAATTTTAACCGACAGAGCATCTTTTCACAGGCGTTACATAAATACGAAAAGCATTATCGAGATTTAAGCGCATTTATATGAGATTGAAAGTAGCTTAATTTAGCTTATGTGCTAAAAAAAAAAAAAAAAAAAAAAAAGACAGCCTACCAAAAACACTATTTACAATCAAATTGACCTAATTTCACTCCGCAACACATGGCCTGATATTTCCACCGTGATTTCTGTTATTACGCGTTTTTATGAAGAAAGCAAAACGATCCGTTCTGACCGAAGCTTTAGCTGTCCAGTCGGACGCGCGCTTGACTAGCTGCTTGCATCCCAGCTTTATAAATAACCAAAACCTTCTTTACAAATTCTACAGTCCCTAGGTCTAGAGCCAAACACGATTTTTAAATACGACTTCTAAAATGCCATGCAAATGGTTAAGCAAGTTAGCGTACTGTCTGTTTTGGTTTGTGAGGTTTATAAACGTGAGTTGTTTACAGTTCTTCGCGGCTAGCTAACAGCTCTCCCTCCCCTTCCTCTGTGCGGGAAGCCACGCGAGGTACGCCACGCAACGCACTGGCTGGCGCTCAATAACTACCGAGTCGTCTACCTAGTCAGCATTTTGGTGCAGCACAGCACAGGCGCGCTTCAGACGCCACCAAGGGCTGTCTCTTTAGAACATTACAAACGCGCATAATGTGAAGATAAACAAGTGCTGTCTAGGTAAGGAGCTCTCTTTGGATTGAGGCACAGCCACACACAGCGATATTTTCCAAAACAGACTAAAATAAACTGAATAAAAGGTAATTTCATGCACAGTGAATGTTTATAAGGGAAGATTCAGTTTATGAATATAAAATGAGTTGCAGTCAAAATAATGAGACAGGAATACTGGAAAATCTATGATTGTGCCAGATCAAATGTACAACCAATATTGTTCAATAGTATAATATACCAATATTAATTAATCTAAAAACGAATTAAATCCATATAGCATACTTGAATTTTGCATTTTTACTAAATGTATCGTTTTTGGACATTCAGGGCAAAGCTCTTTGGAAGCACACTGAAAATATGTAGCCTATTAAACTTTCTTACAAAATAATATTTAATAGATAACACACTTTTTATTCATGTTGCACACAGGAGGATTTCCACGAAAAGGCTATCTAATGTGGAAATAAGATGTAATGAGTGATATTTGATATGTGTTTTTCTTTATGTCATTGTACTGCAATTTTAGAGTTGATTTGATATGTGGTTACAATGAGTCATAGATTTGTCAGGGTGGGAATGGTTTCCATCCTATCCACATATATCTTACTCAAGAAGCAGCCCAGATAACGGTAGGTTGGATTCAGGTTAAAGGCAAATCTGGTGCAGTTCATGAGGAGAAGATGCACTGCAGTACTGCAGCTGGTGGCCACACCAGATACTGACTGTTACTTTTGATTTTGACCCACTCCTCCTCCTCCTCCTCCTTTGTTCAGGGACACATTATTCCATTTCTGTAAGTCACATGTCTGTGAAACTTGTTCAGTTTATGTCTTAGTTGTTGAATCATTTTATATTCACACTAATATTTACACATATTAAGCTGAAAATAAAAGCAGTTGAAATTGAGAGGACTTTTCTTTTTTGCTTAGTATATGTGTGCGTGCGTGTGTGTGTGTGTGTGTATATACTGTCTTATTGTGTATTCTATATATACTTTATTTTCTATTTAATTTTAATTTCATTCTATTTTTTATTTTTTTTTGTATTATAATCTCTGTCTTGTTGCTGTATTGTATTGTTGTGCACTGGAAACTCCTGTCACCAAGACAAATTCCTTGTATGTGTAAACATACTTGGGAATTAAGCTAATTCTGATTCTGATTTCGATCATTGGAATGATCAACAACATGACTTCTCTAAAAGTGGCCTCTGGGTATCATCTCTTTAGAGTATTTTTTAACTTTTAAATACATTTTTTATGAAGAATTTCAAATAAATTTACACCGGTGCATTAATAAACTCTTCCCTGACAACAACTCTCTTCACCTTCAATTCCAACTGGCTTTGCTTTGAAACAGTCTATTGATATGGGATGTTTGCACAGAATTAGATAAACCTCTATCACAGGCCTTTCCATTTCAATATACTCTTGGAATGTCTTTTACTGATCTGACCTACACTGGTGGCCAAACGTTTGGAATAATGTACAGATTTTGCTCTTATGGAAATAAATTGGTACATAATTCACCAAAGTAGCATTCAACTGATCACAATGTATAATCAGGACATTAATGACGTGAAAAATTACTATTAAAATTTGAAGAAAAAAAAAAAAGTTCAGAACTTCTTAAACTACTTCAGAGATCTCATCAAAAAACCCATCCACATGCAGCAATGACAGCTTTACAGATCTTTGGCATTCCAGCTGTCAGTTTGTCCAGATACTTCAGGTGACATTTCACCCCACACACTTCCTGTAGCACTTGTCATAGATGTGGCTGTCTTGTCTGGCACTTCTCACGCACCTTAGAGTCTAGCTGATCCCACAAAAGCTCAATGGGGTTAAGATCCATAACACGTGGCAGTGGCGGTATGGTCAATCGACCGTCCCGAGAGAGAGAAAGCAGTAAAGGCACTTGCACCTTAGCTAGATTATGTCTAACACCTGTCTCTCATTCCCGTGAGCATGGGGAGAGCAGCATATGCAGCCACGCCACCAGCAGAGAGGGAGAGAGAGTCTGGCACGAAGCTACTGAGTTGTGATGTTAAAGAATTGTGATAAAGTCTGTGTGATGATTAAGAGGCTGTGACTAGGAGCCTGTAACACTAAAGAGTTTGTGAAGATGAAGACGTTACAGTGCCAGTTGTGATTGTGTTAACCTAAAGTTTGTGATTATAATCTCACCTGAGAACTGAAGCACCCTGTCCCAGTGTCCTCCTTCCCTCATTCTGAGTGTCTTTGCTTACAATCCACAACACTCTTTCCTAGTTATCTTTTGTCCAATGTCTGTGTTTCTTTGCCCACACTAACATTTTCTTTTTGGTTTTCTGTTTCAAAAGTGGCTTTTTCTTTGTAAATCTTACCATAAGAACTGCACCCCTGAGTCTTCTCTTTACTGTTGTACATGAAACTGGTGTTGAGCGGGTAGATTTCAATGAAGCTGTAAGCTGAGGACATAAAACTAGAGACTCTGATGTACTTATCCTCTTGTTTAGTTGTACATCTGGGCCTTCCATATCTCTTTCTGTCCTTGTTAGAGCCAGTTGTCCTTTGTCTTTGAAGACTGTAGTGTACACCTTTGTATGAAATCTTCAGTTTTTTGGCAATTTCAAGCATTGTACATACAGCCTTCAATCCTCAAAACAATGATTGACTGATGAGTTTCTAGAGAAAGCGCTTTCTTTTTTTTGTGTGCCATTTTTGACCTAATTTTGACCTTAAGACATGCCAGTCTATTGCATACTGTGGCAACTCAAATACAAACACAAAGACAATGTTAAGCTTCATTTAACGTACCAGATAGCTTTCAATTGTGTTTGATATAATGGCAAGTGATTTTCTTATACCAAATTAGCAATTTAGCATGATTACTCAAGGATAAGGTGTTGGAGTGATGGCTGCTGGAAATGGGGCCTGTCTTTGATTTGATAAAAAATTACTTTTTTCAAATAGTGATGGTGCTGTTATTTTACATCAGTAATGTCCTGACTATACTTTGTGATCAGTTGAATGCCACTTTGGTGAAATAAAGTACCAATGTCCCTCAGAAACAGCAAAATCTGTACATTATTCCAAAATTTTGGCCACCATTGTGCAAAAGAAGTGAACACGCCCATTCTGCCCACACATGCAGTAACTCATGATGCTTTTGTCTTTTTTGTTCTGCAAGTAGAGATGCTGTACTGCAATACTTTTACTATGCTATCATTTACACCTTCATATGTTCTGTGAGAACCCTTATATTAAATAGTATTTTACTATGCTCTGACAATTAATTTCTGAAAATGTGTATATTGTTCTTTATACATATTAAATGTTGAAGCCTCATTGATCTTTGGCTGACACAGTTAAACGTTTAGTTCAGAAAATATACTGTATTTAAACATACTGGCCATTTGTTGCAAAGGACTGGGTCATGTATTATTTGCTATTTACTATGATGTAATTTTCTTGATAGTGTGCTTCCCGTTAGAGTCAGTATGTTAGCATTCGTGTCACGTTAAAGTAATGTGGGCTGAATTTTATTTTTTTACAGTGGTTATTTTTGTCCATGGCTGCATGAGAAGTCATGTGGATAAATGTAAACATCCTATAAAGTAATGGAAATTTCCCACTGATAAATTAACGTGGAATAAAGGCCTAAATTAAGGCAAGCAGAGCAGAGCTGTTCCTTTGAATTTCTTCTCTGTAAATGGAAATACTGTGTATACTCATGTTACTTCATCTTACATAATCAGCTAATCAAATGACTGAAACAAATATTTACAATTCAGTTACACATGTAAATAAAAATGCCACTCACCATTTATGAAAAGCGAAAGGTTAAAACATAATCTCTATACATAGCATTCATTAGTGTGTTTATTGAGGGTTAAGGCCGTGTTAAGATCAAAATGATTGGTGGATTCAAATCATTAAGAGTATGATAATGGTTTACAATAAAAGCATCAGTTTACTTCTTAATCAGTATACAGTATGTTTCTAATAGTTTTCTTAAGTTGTTGGTGTTATTCTCATTAATTGAATGTATTGTTTAGGCTTTATTTACTTATATTTGACTTATAAAAGGGTTGTAGGCATGTATCAAATACCAGTGTAGGTTTTCATCTGTGCATGAGGTGTGTTCAACATAGTAAAGTATGCTACAAACAACTGGAAGTAAGAAATTAGTATCTTTCTGGTAGTTTTGGTGCAACAATTATTTTTGTTGCACCAAAGAGGCTGAGAAATGGACCTCAAGAGAACAGATGAGAATAGACAAAATAGTGTACAACAACACACTGTGACAAACTACATGAAGCTGAAACTGACCTGGTTCTTTTGCCTGAAGGGCATATAAAAAACAGACGTATATTTTCTCAGTCAGATTTAATCTACATGGAGAGATAAGGAGATGGCGTGAGTAGTTATTTTTACAGTTTGAATCACACTTCCCCTATCTGAGAGATAGTCTTTATAAAGAATAATTACCAAGCTATAGCCTTCTTCATTCTTAATTTGTTTAATTTAAACAAATACATTTACTAAGAAACTGCACAGGAATTATTTTGCACAAAGTCAAATCTTAATACCTTTAGTTTGTGCACAGGACAAAATGTGCAGCAAAGATGTGTGGTTGATATTTGTGAAACATAACCACTTACTCCAACAAAGCGCATAAAATACCATCGTGAATGTCTGTTAATGTATTTTGTACACATCAGAACTTAGCAATAAAATTCAGCGATGTGAAAGTCTGTTAAAGATGGCAGAATGTGCCATCCTGTTTTACCTAAAAGGAAGTAAACCCCTTAGCCATTTCATTTTATGAGGATCCACAGAGACGGTCATAAATTCCACATATTGTTATGTCTGATGGTTGCAGTTCAGTTGAATAAACTTTGAGCATTCGGTGGAATCAGGCGATTGGTAATGCTTAATAATTGCTGGGAGTAAAAACTATCCTTGCAATACCTTAGCAATTATCTCATTTAAATGGAAATTTCCCCCATAAAATTAGCTGTTATTTTAGCTTAATTTTTATTTTCATGCTTTAGCAGTCCAAAAAGTAATGATGCCACTTTGCTTTATTTTCCTTGGTGGCTTCAGTTTACTTTCTTGAATGCATTCTGTACCTTCATGGAACTTCAGATTGTGGTCAGACAGACACTATATTTTATAAACTACTTCTATTTGAAGTTGCATGTCTAAATGTCTGTGTAGTTTCTCTACTAGTAATAAATACAGCTTGTGTCATTTACACAACTACTGTATGTATCTGTATTATCATACAGTGTACAAAAATAACCTAAAAGGTGTACCTGTTTATATGTATATACACTCACCTAAAGGATTATTAGGAACACCATACTAATACTGTGTTTGACCCCCTTTTGCCTTCAGAACTGCCTTAATTCTACGTGGCATTGATTCAACAAGGTGCTGAAAGCATTCTTTAGAAATGTTGGCCCATATTGATAGGATAGCATCTTGCAGTTGATGGAGATTTGTGGGATGCACATCCAGGGAACGAAGCTCCCGTTCCACCACATCCCAAAGATGCTCTATTGGGTTGAGATCTGGTGACTGTGGGGGCCATTTTAGTACAGTGAACACATTGTCATGTTCAAGAAACCAATTTGAAATGATTCAAGCTTTGTGACATGGTGCATTATCCTGCTGGAAGTAGCCATCAGAGGATGGGTACATGGTGGCCATAAAGGGATGGACATGGTCAGAAACAATGCTCAGGTAGGCCGTGGCATTTAAACGATGCCCAATTGACACTAAGGGGCCTAAAGTGTGCCAAGAAAACATCCCCCACACCATTACACCACCACCACCAGCCAAATTGAACAGGTGTTCCTAATAATCCTTTAGGTGAGTGTGTATATATATATATATATATATATATATATATATATATATATATATATATATATATACACACACTGTATAAATATACTGTTGTGCAAAATAATATTTCCAACATAAAAATACTCTGCCCACAACCTCATTGTCAATATGCCTACAAGAAAATTTACTATTCTAACTAATCGGCTTAACTAGATCGAATACAAAGATCTCATCAGTTTGGATGAAAACTGTTCATGTACATTCTCTTCATGTTGTTTTCCTATTTATTATCTGTGTATGTAAAAGGTGCTATCCAAATATATTTTATGATAATAATGATAATGGGTATATTAATAGTTAAGCTCAGGAAGGGATGTAAAACTGAAATGGACTCTACAATGTGCAACACTGTCATCTTGTGTCCTATTTTTGTGAGAGCTCGTGAAAAGCTGTGTGGTTTTTGTTGAGTAGCGGCCCTCCTCTTTCACCCACCTGCTCAAGATGTGGGACGGCCTTAGTACCGCAGAGATGTACCCTCCATTACCATCTATTTTATATAATAGTTTGCTTCTCTTCCTTTATTTTTGTATTGACTTCTCTGGGAAGGAGGAGCTTACTTGCAGTAAATGATAAAAAGATGCTTGTTTCATTACAACTCAGTCCAGTCAGCATTGACTAGTAACCTGATTGCAACCTGCAAGTGCCTCAAATAAAATAACTTTTGTTTGTAGTTAATTAATGATACAATTTCCAAGTAGGCAGAGAAGGCTTTATATCCCAGTGCAAGGTTCAAGACAGCTGTTGTCACAGAGAAAGCAGGATGGGTAAGCCATTTATTTACCTCTCCATTCTTTAGTGAACTTTTTTTTAAAAAGGTGTTTTTTGTATTTGTTCGTATAAATTGGTGTTGGTTTTGTTTTTGTAGGTAATGGTTAATGCTTGTTTGAATGAAATGTGAAAATGAATGTGTTTAGAAACTTAAATGCTTTTGCAAGTACTAAGGACTCGTTAGACTAAAGTCCATTGGAGTGGTTTAAATTTTAAATCTGCATCTTTTATTATACAGTGGACAAAGAAGATTTACAGATGACTACTGTCTCATATGGAAATGAACTGGGTGGAGTGGACAATCTAGGATTTGTAAAAGTAGGTTTGAGTTGTGTAGTAGTGTCATTTGTTGTCTGGAGATTCTTTTGTACGAGTTAAAAAAGTCTAAATGTTTTGATCTTCAGGAGAATAAATTAGCAGAAGAAGCAAACTTGAGTGACAGTGAAAAAGAGGAGTCAGAGGAGGACTCAAAATCATGCCTAAGGTGTGGTTGTGAATCTGAAATTTGGATACGATGTCATCCATAATTCACTGCCAAATTATTTGTTGATTATCTCTGACTAGGAGTTTTAGGAGGAGATTTAGATAAATTAAATAATAGGTCAAATTTGATCCATCCTAATGAGTAAATAGGCTAACAAAAGTTTAAATATATTACTTCCACCTCTGTGTAGTGGCACTAGTTCACATGTGGGATGCAAAATTTAAAGTCATTTTTTTCAACAGAAAAGCTTGCATACCCATCACAGCCACAGGGGCCTTCTTCAAGACTCATTCCAAAATAATCAAGAACATTGCTCTGGCAATACTTGCTGCAGGTAACTACAGTATATACATCTTTACAGTTTTACAGCTAGAATTGCTATAACTCTACAATCCAGGTACATTGTACATATCATTCATTGCTCAAATGGACAACAGACAATATTGTATGTTTTGTGTTTCAAATTGTAGGTTTTTTGGCATACTTTATTGCTGCAGTTTACTTGAATTTCCAGAGGGCAATTTCTTTGGTTGTCCTCACTTGTTTGGGGGTGTTGATCATTGTGAGCAAACTAGTGAATAAGTACAAGGGTGACAGCATTAGGAAGTTCTTTAAGCCAGCACAAATATGGTTTGAATCCCATTTGAGATGGATGAAATGGTAAGTAGGACACTTTCTATCCTAATAAATTGTGGCCACAAAAACTTTTTTTGAAAACTTAAGCCACACTTAAATGTCTAAATGTCATTGCATTAGATATAAAATAGCAAACCAAGTGGCATCTGCAAACAAATTATGCTAGAATTATGTTTTTTTTTTTTTTTTTAAATCTAAATTAAATTATTGCAATTACTTTAATAAGCAGTAGTAATCCCAAGAAGTTTAAGTAGAAATAGTAATTGTGTCAAGTGGATGTATGTAGTCAAATTCCTTCAACTTCACACAGATTCCCTAGCAGAGGAATCACAGTTGTAGTTTGTGACCGTAAACATGTTCCACTTACATTTGACAAACACTTTTTAATCTTAATTTTGAACAATATTCTGGATGCTCTTATAGCATTTGAAACCTAAGCTTTGTGTGATAATTGTGTTTGTGCTATATATATTTGAAATAAATGCAAGTTAGTTTGATATTGTGTTATACTGCAAAGACGTGTACATTTTAAGGGTGGCTTAAATGTATATTTAGGTGTTGGAGGCTTGGAGGTGGCTAATTTGTATTGACTCCCAATTATTGATTAATATTGAATCCCCAATTTAATCTTAAAGGATACTATGTGCAACAAAAATACTTCAACAGATTTGACAGTGTCATGTTTGTCCCTGTTTTTCTACTTACTACTGTGTTTCTTAATGATGATTATAAGAATTTTATAACATTACAATGACTTGTGAAATTAGGGGCACAGTTGGATTGTAGACATGTCATGGTTGATGTATCTCTGTTTGTTGCAGGGTGTTCATAGTAATCGTGTTGGGACTACTGGTGGCATGGTTGGTAGTTGACACTCGAAAGCGCCCAGAACAGCTCATCTCTTTTGCCGGTGTCTGCATGTTTGTTATTGTCATATTTCTCTTCTCTGCACACAGGACTGCGGTTAGTGATAAAAACGTGCACTCACACCTTTGGTTGTATCTGGATTACATTCACTCACACACTTGTACATTATTGAACATGCTTATCTCGGAATGCATTTTTTTAGACTTTGGATTTCCTGCCAGCCTTATCGGAGTGTTGAGGTTTCACATTTCACTTCCCACCAATTAAACAGTTGTACAGAAAATGATTTCAATCATCTATAAATGAGACCAAAGGCCTATGTTCTAAATGAGTGCTTTGAATGGGGTGTGGTTGTTGACAATACGTTTTTTTTGTGTGTTAAATTCTGATCAGGTGTGCTGGAGGACAGTCTTCTGGGGACTTGGTTTACAGTTTGCCATTGGCCTGTTTGTCATCAGGACAGAGCCAGGTCTCATAGCCTTTGAATGGCTCGGAAAGCAAGTTCAGGTATCACTGCTTAAAATCTCACAAACATATATTGCACAATTTCCTTCTTACCAGGTATCTATTTTAATGAAGTTAATAAGTTACAATCTGCAATGACTTATTTAAACAAAACAATAATGATTGATTTTTTAAACGAGAAGGTGGAGACATAGTTTGTTTGTTTTGAGCATAAAGTCTACCAAAGCAGTCACAAACTGAACTACCTGACTGGTTTCTAATACTCACAATTAAAAATGCAATCATTATGTTTCCCTAATTAAAAGGGCTTACACATATTGGAATGACCAATACTTTAAAAAAATATATGTTTATAATAATTTTTGCTCACATGAGATGAACACTCCTGTCATATCAATAGGCAAAAAAAGCTGTTTTATTTTACATGGAAAGGATCATGTTGTTCATGTTAAGATCACATGAACAGCCAAATGCTGTTCACTTTGGGCACATCTCAGTCAGCTCCATGGTTCAGTAGTCAGGGCACTGACCAGGGAATCGAGCATTTATAGGGCTGTCTCAATAGCAAAATCTTTCCAGTGCACTAAAATGTTTGCCTCCTAAAAATTCCCACAACGCACCATAATTGCATGAAAGAGAAACAATCTTTGAAATATTTAAGTTGTTTGAAGAAAGGTACAAATAAATGTCTTTATATTTAATTGATAACTACTCTGTACGTTATAACATCTAGACGGAAATTCACAACAGTGTCATTTATACCATGGTTGCCGTTGATTTATCCTAGTGGTGTTTTAACGGTTGGCTCTTGATCGTGCCACAGGTGATTGAGTCATAAGAGTTCCAATATTCGTGTTCACGATATACTGATTCATGACACAGGGAGCTAAGGAGCTGACTGAGATGCATTACCGCCCTGTTATTTGACCCTTTCATTCACTGAATAAATTAGTCAAGGGTGAATGTGAAAAGAGAATTTATACTTTTATACTTATTGATATACATTGATAACTGATTTTTTTTTGCTTTTGCATGCTGGATCAATGTTGATAGTTGTCATTATAAGTCCAAGAACAGTGTCATATTGGCCAGCACAACATAAACAAAAATGTATGAAAGCACCTTAAAGTACAGTAATTCAAGTCATGACATTACATCAGAATATGATGGGCTACTTATTGTATGGCTGCCATGTTCTAAATCGTTCTTTCTTTCACCTTCTTTTCTAGATATTTTTGGACTACACAAAAGCTGGCTCTGGATTTGTGTTTGGAAATCTCATTGAAGGCATATTCGCTTTCCAGGTTAGTAATGACAAATACTTTAAATGTAATGCATGGATGTTTTTATTTTTGCACAACTGGATGTTGTTGTGTATACCCACAGGCTTTGCCAATATTGGTTTTCTTCAGTAGTGTAACGTCAGTCCTGTACTACTTGGGGGTCATGCAGTGGATTGTCACAAAGGTAAGAGTGTTTCAGTCCAGTCTGATATTCATTTAACTTGTGAGAGCTTTAGAGTATGTTCTTCAGATTGGATTTTGTCTATTAACGATATATCTTTCTGTGCACAGATTTCCTGGGTTATGCAGGTAACAATGGGAACCTCCTCTCCAGAGACTCTCAGTGTGGCAGGGAATATATTTGTTGGTCAGGTAATATTCTGTCATCATTTTAATCATTTACATAAACTTTAAAAATACACTGGAATAAATGTAAGAGAAGTGTTTTAATTAGAAGTGTTACTTTCTAAACATAAATCAGGTTTCCTGAAAGCTAACTTGGCAGAAATGAGAACACAAGAAGTTCATTTCAAAGGGGATTCTTATTACCAAATTTGGCAATTCTATTTTAGAAAAATGCATCATTGGCTGTAATTTCTTTCTATTATTAAAAGAACTGTCAATTGTAAGGCCAACATGGAGGGCTAATCCGTTTCTAATAATTTTGAAGCTGTTAAAGATAAAGTCTGTAGTTAACATTATTTGAAGAGACTTGTTTTGTTCTACATCCTAAATTACACATCATTCAATTAAGTTTTTTTTCAAGTTTAGCCAACTAGTTTCTACATAAGGATGACAGATTTCTCATTAACAACATGTCAATCACCAAACATGTAAACTCACATTAATTCTAGGCAAATGCCATGTAATTCATTGCACAACTGTAGTTCTTATGTAGCAACATGTTACAGAGTTCCAGTTCATGTTAACCACATACAGTACCTGATTTAAAAACCCATTATAAAAGTGGGATCCCATGGCTTGAAAATGCCCATTCTCATCTGGATTTCAGGACGACAGACTGAACAGCTCTATAAAACATGACTGCTTTTGCTGTGTTTCAGACAGAGGCACCCCTCCTGATTCGTCCTTATCTGAAGGACATGACCAAGTCTGAGATTCATGCTGTGATGACTGGAGGATTCGCTACCATTGCTGGGAGTGTTATGGGGGCATTCATCTCATTTGGTGTATGACAACATGCTTCACTTAATTTGTCAAATTCTCGTAAACCCCCAGTGCCAAAAAAAATTCAATTATGAACTGAAATGCTCATTTTAAAGAGCATTTAACTGAACAAAATTCGGTGTCATGCAAGATCTGTCAAAAGTTTTTATTCCCTGAAGAGAAAGACTGTAAATTTTAACTGTGTATCTACAAAAAAGAGATTATTTATTTATTTATTTATTTACTTTTAAAGTACACTTGAATGTAGATGACCTCAAAGCTATACAGTACATGCACTAAAAGCCACAAAGCTATAATTTTGATTTCATGGTTTATTTAAAGGTTTTCCCCATTTAAAAACCTTTAACATGGCATGTTTATTTCTCTAAAAAATTGTAACTAAAGTCTGCCCTACACAGATTGATGCATCGTCTCTAATTTCTGCATCTGTCATGGCTGCCCCATGTGCTTTATCCATTTCCAAACTATCCTATCCTGAAACAGAACAGAGCAAGTTCACATCTAAGGATCAGATTAAAGTTGACGACTGGTGAGTCCTCCTCTCAGTTATCATCATAGACAAGATTGTCTTGATTTCTAAATACTATACGTTGCTTTTTAAAAATGTTCTTTCAAATGTTCTTTTGTTTGTGCACAGTGGTGAACAGAATGTCTTGGAAGCTGTCAGTAATGGGGCAGCTGCATCTATCGGACTTGTGGCCAACATCGCTGCTAACTTGATTGCCTTCCTCGCCATTTTGAACTTCATTAATGCGGCTCTTAGCTGGTTGGGAGGCATGGTTGGATACCCAGAAGTCACTTTTGATGTGTGTATAGTGGTACCCAAAACCTAGGTCAAATCATTGGTTGTTTTTCAATTCACAATGCTCAAGATCATTTTCATTCCACAAATCTTTATATTCAAAAGTGAAGTGTTTTTAACAGAGCCATTACATTCATCCTCTCAGTTAATCTGCTCATATGTGTTCATGCCGGTGGCTTTCATGATGGGAATCCCATACGATGAGTCATTTATAGTGGCTGAGCTTATTGGCACTAAACTCTTCCTTAATGAGTTTATAGCCTATGAGAAGCTGTCGAAGCTCAAGAGCAACAGACTTAATGGCATTCTAGAGAATGGTTCAGACAAAAATTGGATCTCGGTAAGTACTTATATGATTTCTCTTAATTTTAAATTTCCCTTAAATCTATAATTTTTTTCTAATTATTTTCCATTTAAAGACATAATTAGTCAAATGCATAATCTAAAGGCTGATGTAAGCATACAGATTTTGTGTTTTATTTAAAAATGTTCTGCTTTCAATTAATTTATATCACCAAAACTACTTGCAGGTTCGATCAGAAATCATTTGCACCTATGCCCTGTGTGGCTTCGCTAATTTCAGTTCTCTTGGTATTGTGATTGGAGGCCTGTGTGAGTACCCAAAGTATAATAAGTGATGTATCTATTAAAAGCACTTGAAGTGTGAAGTGTGATCTAAAGGACAGTTTGCAAAAAAAGTTCTATAATCAATTATTCACCCTCATGTTGTTACAAACTAGTGAGATTTTCTATTTTTTCCGGAACACAAAATTAGATGCTAGAATGTTAGGGACTGACATTCTCTGTTCCCATACAGTATCTTTGTATGGACATTGTTGCCAGTCAAGTGTGCTACTTGCAATAGGTTTGTGCCTGGAAAAATGTGCTTGGGTGTGTGGTCAAAATTTGGGCTGCTTTGGAATGATTTTGGCAGGTATTTAAAATGAAAAAAATAAGAATTTCCATTGCCCATGCAACTAAAATAAAGAAAACATCTCGACACACAATCATTCAATCAAATGGCCAGAACAATGATTGACAGAAAATGTGTTTGTATCCTGGTCAGAGGAGCTACGAGTTGCCACACCCACCAGATCTACAGGTGTTTCTTGTTAATTTTTGAGATAGAAAATAGACAATCTTAATTATGACAAAGTGGTAAAAATTTAAGAACATATCGAAAATGGGGAAATTACCCTGATATCAATTGATGGTTAATGCCAGGACATATCTGTAGAGTTTTTCTTGGAGATATTACACCTTCTCCCATGACTAGGCCACTGATGCCCTATGGCTAGATGTTTAATGCTGTTGAGAACACTGTGGGATATATTGTGAAGTTGGCACTCATGGTGATCATAGACAGTAGTATAATAAAGTAATTTGTATAATTTGCTACTCTTTCTTGACTCATGGATGTGCACACAGGAACATGGAATGATTGAAAATCAGCTGGATTACATCCACGATGACAGCTGACTAGGACCTTTGACTGTTCTGCATATTAGTGAATTCACCTTACTTGACAACAACAATTTCTTGGAATTTGGAATGAGCCATAACAGCGTAAATAGGAAGGACAGATTATATATAAACTTTACATGACATATTAATTAAAAAGTAGGGCTATTGAATGGCACTTACATAACTGAAATCACAGCACAATGGCATACTTTCATTATTTGGCTTCTTGAAATCCCAGGGCAGCATATTTGTTCCTTTATATGTGTGAATAAAGAAAAATGGGTAAATGGAAAGGTTTTTGGAAATGTTATCTTTGCGTTGCTTAATTGTGTTGTCAAGGTTGCAAAAGCAATGCTGTAGTATTAAGGTTAATGTGCATTTCATTTTCACATACAATATTTAGGCAGATTTTTATACATTGTGGTGGGTTTTGAGCAATCGTTGGGCTGGAACATGTTAAACGAATCTGGCAAAACGGTGTATGGACAAATGCAATGAAAGTGAATATTGACTAAAGCTAAAATTCTGTCTGACAAAAGTAATGCTGATTTAGAACAACATCAGGGTAACTAAATAATGATGTGAAACTTAATTTTTTGGTGAACTATCCCTTTAAATAATTTAAAGATTACCCTCTATTCAAATCACTCAGTAACTGAACTGTCATTTTTTACATATTTACAGTAAATGTTGTGTACTGTGCACATTATGACAATTATTACTGCTTATCTCTATTGTTATTATTTACTGATATTGTTTTTCATTATTTCAAATACACAGCCTCTATTTGCCCATCAAGGAAGGGTGATATATCAGCTCTAGTGCTCAGAGCCTTGTTCACAGGCGCATGTGTTTCCTTGATCAATGCCTGTATTGCTGGTAAGCAAGCTTTAATCAGATTAAAGTCTTATTATTGAACCTTTTTCTATCACAACAAAAAAGCAACATCACTGTGTTTGTGTATCACCGCAAGCCATCTTGCAATTGGTTCTCAATTCTGTGGTTCCCAAGATCTTTTAAAACCTGGAAATTTGGTGATTTTACAGTTTTTCTCAATTGCATTTCCCTAAACCAGTGGCAGGCCAATCATTAAATGTCTAGGCCTTTAGTGTGATTCATGCCATTAAGAAAAAACAGTTTCACAATGAATAAGACACATGAAAGACTCCACAACACTGGGGAAGGAGGACACAGGGAAGCAGGTTTTTCAGACAAGGTAAGGCTTTTTATCGCCACTTCAATACTTTACAACTTTCAGAGACTCAACATTTTCAGAGGCACGTAGACAGTCAAACTCATTTAGCTTCACAACATAAACTCATTAGCTTCACAAGCATCGTAGGCTTCCTTGTGCCACACTCTCTGTGCCTCTCTGCTGGTGGCATGGCCGTTCACATGCTCACTGGAATTAGAGACAGGTGTTAGACATAATCTAGCTCAGGTTTAAGCACCCATACTGCTTTCCCTCTCTCTGGACAGATGCTCCACACCTTCTACGGCCCCTGTCTCCATGCCTTCCATGACCCCTGTCTCCAAAGTAACTCCTCTCTATACAATTCCACTAAATAATTAACTTCCTCTCCAAGTTACAGTGGCCGATTCCCCACCGCAGTCAGCGCTAATGACCACGGAAGTTGCATTTCCCCTGTTTGTTGTGAATTATGGTGGGAACCCCGGGCCACAACATGGGCCCATGCCTGCCACGGTATACGAGCCAGAGCCCATGCCTGCCACAATTAATGAGCCAGTGCACATGCCTGCCATGGTTAATTATCCAGTGCCCATGCCTGCCACGGTTAATGTGCCAGTGCCCATGCCTGCCACAGTTAATGACCCAGAGCCAATTCCTGTAGCCTTGACCGTCCTAGAGCCAATGCCTGTAGTCTTGACTGTCCTAGAGTCAATGCTTGTAGACTTGAACGTCCCTGTAACCACGCTCCCTGCTGGCTGGAAGAGGAGGAGAAGGAAAAGGACACCTTCTCTCCAGTCTCTGCCCATGTTCACGAAAATGAAGGTTGTTCCACAGTCTCTACCCGTGCTCACGACCACGGAGGTTGATCCCCAGTCTCTGCCAGTACTCTCTACCATGGGAATCAGTACCCAGCCTTCCACGGCTCTTAGCCCGAGCCTCCCATGGCTTCGAGCCTCTCACAGCTCTGTCTTCCACAGCTCCGTACTTTGAGTCTTCCACAGCTCCGCTCTCTGAGTCTTCATGGCTCTGCCCTCTGAGTCTTCCACAGCTCTGCCCTCTGAGTCTTCCACAGCTCTGCCTGCCTTCATTGAACCTCTCCAGGCTCTGTATGCCTTCATTGTGCCTCTCGCGGCTCCACTTGTCTCCGTCGGCCCTTCCGTGGCTCCGCCCTCTATGTCTCCCATGACTTTGCCCTCAATTCCTGGATTCCTAGCCTTCCAACTTCTATTTCAGCTGCTCTACCTCTGGATACACCTCCTGCGGCCTAACCACTGGCTTTTTCCCTTTCCTAGAGCTGCCTCCCTGGCCTCATGGCCCAGTCCCAGTTCTGTGGCCTCCTCCCAGGCTTTCTGACCCAGTCCCTGTCCTGTGTCCACCTCCCAGACATCCTGACCCAGTCCCTGTCCTGCGGCGTCCTCCCAGGCCTCCTGACCCAATCCCTGTCCTGCGGCAGCCTCCCAGGCCCCTGTATCTATTTCCAGCCCTGAAGCTGCCCCCCCAGGCCCCTGGATCCATTCCCAGCGTTGAAGCTGCCCCCCAGGCCTTCTGACCATCTTCCTTGGATCCATCCTCACCTTCTGCATCACCATACATTCCTCATCCATCTTTGTGGCGCCACAAGTCTCCCTAGGACTCTTATTTTGAAATGTTTCGCTGGACTACATCTCCCATAATTCACTGCCTTCGTCACTTCCATTTGTTTCCAATTCTCCTCACCTGTCCTCCATTCCATCACCAGCCCTTGTTTGTTCATTCCTTTGTTAGTCCTTGATAGTGTTATGTTGTATTGTCTCATTGTATTGTTATGTTGTGATGTTAGCATTATATTTTGTTCCACTCCAGCGAGTTTACTTGACTGATTCTATGTATTTGTTCCACTCCAGCATCTACAATTAAAAGATTGAAACGTTGCTCCTGTATCTCCTCTCTTCCTCTCCCTGAACTAGCATTACAATATTACCCGGAAAAGAGTTGAGAATTTCTGCAAGAGCCTACAAGTTGTAATTCTGACTTCAAGATGCATTCCATTGTACTTTTCCAAGTAGGAAGTTGTAAAATCCAACTTTCCGAGTTGAATGGAATGCGGCACTACTTTATAAAACTTGATCCAACACTGAATGCTCAAGCAGCCTAATTTACACTTAGAAAACTCCTGATGTTGCTATAACAATGCAAAAAAGTACTTACCAATTTACTTGAAGTGAAAATCAGTCCTCCTTTCCTGATTAATAAATTAAGCAATCACACAGTCATGCAGAACATCTCAGGTTTTTAAATCCATAAGGATTTCTTTCTCAATGCGATCGCGGCAGTAATGACAGTTGACTCGTTAGCAAGATCTTGCGCTCTTTGTTTTCAAATTACATCACTTAAAGCGTGATTGCGTCACTACAGGCAAGCTAGAAGGCCTCGACTGGGATCACACCCACCAAGAACAAATAAATCAATCAGATTGGCTGATGAATCTGACAATAGATGCACATTAGTTTGCACTGTGAAGGCCTGAGGGGGTGTAGCTCAAACTCACACACTGCTTTGGGCATGTGATTTGTGAAACAGTTAACATGCTTCACTTGTAAGCATCAAGGAAAAAATTCTGACTGGATAAACTTTTCGTTTTTCTCTATTATTTTGTAGATTAATTAAGAGAGTAAAGCGATTAAAAATACATAGTCAAAAAGGTGATTGAGAATGAAAGGATGAAAAATATTTATTTATTTATTTGGCATGTTAGGCCAGCCCTGAGAATTCGCCACTGCCTGAAACCTATAACACACTTTTTGAACCTTAACCACAAAATGTAAAACTACAAATGTAACTGTTGAAAGCATCTTTACGCTGGGCTGGGTCAGGCCAAAGAACCTCATCAGCATCACTTGGAATGTTAGTCTTGGCCAGGCAACCGTGGAAGTACCCCCTGGTATGCCTTATCTACCCCTAAAAAGAGTCTAAACCAATGTCATTACAAGCATACTCTATTGCTTGAGAAAGGTTTTCTCTCTGGTAAGGATTTCTGTCATATTTTTTCCATTTCCATGATGAGAAGAACTTCTCTATGGGGTTCAGGAATGGGGAGTTTGTTGGGAGCAAAAGATTTGAAAATCTGTGACTGGCAGTGAAACACTGACAGTACAGCAATGTGGTGGAAACTGTAATTTTCCCAGATTACAATGTTGCTTGACTGTTTAGACTGGCCTGCTGTATCAGTTCTTGCTGAAACAAACGATCTTGGAGATGATCAAGATCAAATGGCCATTGTATACTGTAGAGTACCCGGTAAAGTACCCTATGTTGGCTGATGGCAGCACACATTATGTCATTGCCACTTCGTTGACCAGGAACATCCACATTTGCCCGGTGGCCAGTAATGTTCTGCCCTCTTCCCCGTCACCTCATTCTCTTCCACCTCCATCTCCTCCTCTTCAAACTCCACCTCTACCATTCCCTATCCATTTTCCTCTTACTTGACCTCTGTCTGAATTGTTGGATTCTTTATTCCAAAGCCATTATACTCACCTTTTTTACAATTTTGCTTAGTAATGTTCACATGTTGAGAACTGAGTGATAATTACGTGCAGTTTGTGATGCCATTGTTAGAGTTTTTAAATGCTGTTACTTTCTACATGCTCACATGGTGTAAAATGCTGCGTTGAGTATTGAATTATTATTATTTTTTTTAACAGATTTGCTACTTACATGGTTTCAAGAAATTAGTCTTTCTTTTGGAAAATTATGTTATGGTTTAGGGTATTTGGCTCATGTAATTTATTATAGTGTCTACGCAATTGAGAAAAACTGTATAATTGTGTTTTCCAGGCCTGGAAATGCTGTGGAAATTAAATTCTTCACCTAGGAAGTCTCAGCCATGGAAACTTCTATAGTTAAATACATTTTCCTAGTTACATTTTATCAACTAAATATTGTTCTTGAGTAAAGATTGTGTACTTGCCTGCAAACCATAGTGGTGTCCAGTTTGTGAGTGAATCCTTCTTTTGTGTAGGTTCTTTTCAGTTAAGTTCTAAATAATTCAAAATTGGTTCATTATGAATGAATGATTCATTAGTGAATCAGTCTGAAATCATGATGATTTGTAAACATTGGAATTTCTTTGCTGAGAAAGGATGGGAACCCTGCAATTCATTTTAGCAGGCATGTGTGCAAGGCACAGTCATCAGTATTTGACAATTGGATTTGGAAAATTCTTTATTATATTTTGTCAGTCATTTGATTAGTCATTTAGCAAATAATTTGATCAAAAGCAACTTGCATTACACTTTACAGGGACAATCTGTAGCCTTGCTCAAGGATATCATTGTATTAATACTGATAGCTTTTTGTCCTTCGCGGTGTTGAAACCTAAACCTTTAGGTGCAAAATCTTTATCCTGCCACAGCCACACCACACCCAGTTGATTGTTTCATGTCGCAACTGTTTCATGTTGACCTAAGTTGTTTAATTATTGCTCTACCTATAGGTATTCTTTTTGTCCCTTCACTGGACTGTGTGAGTGTGTTGCAGGATTCAGTCTTTAATGCCAGTGTCCCCAACATTGAAACATGCTGTTATGACCTTTTTAATAGGTAAGGACAAAGAATATTGTTGCATATAATGTATTATTGCATATGTAATATTGTTATAATTTATAAGCACTCTGGCCAGGTATGATGCCTAGGTCTGTAAAATATGTATTCAGCAATCTCTATGTTCTTTTGTTTGCAGCACTATCAACAATGGAACACATTATTTTGAGGGTTCTTGGAGTGAAGTGAAAAATGCTACAATTTATTTTGCCAACTGTTGTGGTCCCTTCAATGTACCTGTTTGCATGTAATTCGAATTAGAGGGAACAGTATCAACTATGCCAAAAATCACTCTCTACTATCTATAATGACATTATTTATTAAATTGTCACATTTTAAAATCTATATATTATATCTATATATATAGTTTATACATGTTTTTATATATTTAATTTTATTTGTTCATTTGCCAATTCATGCATAATTTCTTTATAAAAAAAAAAGCGTGTACAGGCATTGTATTTCTTTTATGCACTGTAAATGCTGTAAATGTCTTTTAATATAATTGTCTTAATTGTGTCTGTCATTTGTAAATGTAGAATAATTTGTGTGGATTTTAAAAGATAATGTTCATGATCTAAGATTTTATGATGTATTATATAAGTCTATTATGATGTAATATATAATAGTATTGTATTGATTTACATGATTGTATATTGTATATATTGTAATAGATTAAAATAAATAGTACTTGTAAAGTTTTTTCTATAAGCCATGCTGAAATCTCTTTGGTCATGTTTTTAATATAGCTATGAAGCACTGAATTTCACCTTTTGCCTGGTTAAAATGAGCCAAAGAAGTTCCTACTGCTATTTACATGTTTATTTTACAAAAAAATTAAATAAAACCAACAACAACATACATAAAAGCCCTAGTAGTTTACTTAGCCCTTGCAAACATACAGGTATAAGCTTACTTTCTCTTATGCTCTTCAAACTACACAAACTTTCCATCTTTCACTCTGTCACACAGAGTATGAAGACACGCACCCCTTTACAGACCAGTATTCCCTGTTACATCATACAAATGATTATTGGACTCCATCTTTCTTGACCACTATCTGTGGTAATCCTTTATACATCAGCAAGATCAATAACCACTAAATAATGCTCATCTCATGTGGAAATAGGGTAAAGTTTAGGCAGCTATATTTATAGATTTTTTGTTTAATATTAAATGGACATAAATTGTGAGCATTAAAAACATTGTGAGCATTAAAAGTTTACAAATAACATATTTGATATATAAATAAAAATTATATTTTTAATTTATTTGTCCATTGCATGAAGTTGTAGGGTTCTAGAGATGTGAACAGTCAAAAAGGTCAGTAGTATATAGCTTTATAATGGCAATAAAGCTCTTAATTTCCCTTTTCAAGGAAACACATTTAAGATTAAAGCAAGTCTGTATTGTTTATGAAGCTACTATTTTGCCTCTATATAAACAAGAGTTGCAAGCTGGTGATTCATGATGTAAAGAGTGGACTGTCGCACCGCAGATTTATGACCATACCCTTAAAAGCATAAAAGTCCACTATAAAAGTGTATCAGTGACAGCTACCATAAAAAGCAGCATTTCAGCTTTTTTAGACACTTACATCACAGATGTTTGAAGAACTCTTATATCGACCCTCTTTCACAGTTTCTCAGTCATGTACATTTGACATAGGAACATTTTAATAATCATACTGTTCCATAGTCTATCTGAAAACATGGTTCATCTATCTACAGACAGTTCTGGTTTTGTACTTGTCTCCCCAGTGACAGTCTTGAATGGGGATAACCTCAATTCAGCTTAAGTGAAGTGATGATGGTCTCAAAATGTATTAAGGGGGACTTACAGCTGCAAAGCAGTTCACAGTAGTAAAATAAATTGCCAAACACCTCTGGCCATTCACCCCTTTACCAATCTTGTATTAATACAATAATTTCCTTAGCTGTTGCATTTTTGACACTTGTGTAGAAGGACTATAGACATAATCCTTTGTCTATAACAGCTTAACAAGCCAGTCTGTTTACACAAGGAAGCCCTTTGTCCTGTACAACATTAGCTATAATTAATGGTATAGGCACCACACTAAAGATTGGTAAGAAAATCCAAAAAGTATGCACTAGTTACTTTGTACCTTGTTTACATTCATACTACCTCATCTTGACAGGTTTGGAGACCTCTACTGCTTTGTGTTTAGCAGCAGGTTTGTTCTCCCCTGCTTCATCTGTCTTTTTAACTACTTTGGGGCTAGAGGTGCCTTTCCTGATGGACTGTGGGCTAGTTCCTTTCTTCTGCAGCTGGGGGCTGGATGAGCCTGTAACCCCCCTCCGGGCCAGTACAGGGCTCCTGGAGGTCTTTATTTTTGGTTGCTGCAGAGAGTCCATGGGCTTTAGGGGTCTTAGTCCTAGCAACCCACAGTAGTAGTTACACTGATGTTGATTAATGAACTGCTCCATTATGTTTGGAGAGCCTTTTTCTGTGAGGCCTTGATACCTGCAGAATGGATGGCAATATTATTCTCTCCAAGGTAAATGGAAGAAGATCTAAAAATATATTCTCATAGGATAAAAATATACCAACCCTCTAGACTTGGAGACAATTTCAATACTCGTGATCTTCGTATCGACACCTGAAACACAGAAGTAATTACACTGCACTTAGTTTTAGACATGATTTAATATATAACACTTTTTTTTTTACCTAACTACAGTGACTTACTCAAATGTGCATGAAACGTGCTGCAGTAAAAACATATTTTTACCTTCTAGCCGGGTAACAAGGAGGTTTCCATTGGTCCATTGATGGATCCAGTGCTGGAAAGTGCAACATTTCTGCTCCACCTCAGAGCTGGCTCTGGCAATCAGTTTCCCAGTGCTGTCCATAAGGCAATATTTCACATATACACCATTCAAATCAGCCTCCACCGTAGCATATGGGACTGTGTTGGCTGGTCGATACATCAGATGAAGGGGGATCACTCTGTTTATTCAGTGGAGCAAAGAAGACTCAAATAAGTCAAATCTTTTTGCCATAATCTATTATTTGTAATAATATTATAATTTTCATTGTAATCTAAAACCCACAGTTCCTGTAATGAGGATAGTGTAAATGAGTTTGGCTCACTGTCCCTGGAGGAGGGCTCGAGGCTTGAGACTTGACCTGAGCTTGAATACCCCCCAGGAATTGTAGAGTTAATGATGGAGGAGATGGGGTGGATGGAGGGATGCTAGAAGAGTCGTAGCCGCTATGGAGGTAAGCAGCTGTTTATATATGCTTACTCTGGCAATGAGATTGGTCGAATTAAATGAACACGCTCCTCCTGATCTTTGTTATGAAACTCCATTTCTGTAGTTCGCAAGTTAATGTAATCCTGTAGTTAGGATAGTGTAAATGAGTTTGACTCGCTGTCCCTGGAGGAGGGCTCAAGGCTCGAGACATGACCTGAGCTCGAATACCCCCAAAAGAAGCAAAGACCGGGCAGCGAGTCATTAGTGTCGGAGCCCCGTGAAACATTGAATGCAATGTGTTTGGGTAGGAATATTAAGATGCTGAATGACAGTCCCTACGATGCCCCCTTATGAAAAAATACGGATTGTTGTGGGAGGGTGTAGGCTTTTGGTAGAGGGGGGGTCTGCTGAGCCTGTGTGTAAGAGGGGCAGAAGTGCCATAGATTAAATGAAAAATTAATGGATTAACTGAAATGAATGGGTTGAGTATACATTTGCTGGGATGGTAAGTTTGAGGAGGACAGATTTTTAGGTGTTTTTGGAACCAAAATCGTGATTCTGCCTCTTTGTTGTAATCCGTGAAGAGCTGGTCAAGAGGAGTTTTGACTTAGGAACCTCTGAAATGCAGGAAGTGGGTGAGTGATTTAAAGGACTGGATGGGGGGATTTTTCTGGTTTGATTGGTTTTGCTCTGTTTAATGTGATATCAGATGGTATTGTTGTATAGGATGTGCAACACAGAGATAGTGGGATGAATACTGAGATAAAAATTTTCTGTGGTGGTGAATTCAGAGCAGCGGAGGAGACTGAAAAAAAAAAAGACAATGAACATGGCATCGAGGGCTTTGGTGGTGTTTTCTAAAATGTAACCCAGACGGAGTGTGGTTTGATGTCTGGTTAAGAGATCAATGGTTAGAAGCTGTCTGATGTTGATTCTGGTGGGTTGGGCTTTTTAGATGCCCTTGACTAGGAGTGAGATTTGAGGGTGTTTTTTGCAGAATATTTATGGAAAAATGGATGCTGCTCAGGTACCCTTTGATAGTCCTGGCATAAAGACTTTTGGATTGGTTGAGATGTGAGATGAAGGATGAGATGGAAAGTAGAGAGAAATATGGGAAGGGCAGTTTGTAGATTTCGAGAAAATTTTAAAAATATTTCCAGGCTTTCCAGTTTGTTTGGAGGGTTCGCAGAGATATGGCTTGGAGAATGGAGTCCAGAGATGCTTGGTGGAAGGGTGATAGAGTGGGTGATTTAGTGGAATTTCAGCTCTAAACAGGGAGGAACTGGGGTTGGATTCGGGTTCGCCTCTGGCACCAAGGTTCTGATTCTCTGGAAGAGAAAGCAAGAGAGAGTGTCAACGATCAGATTTTTTTAGCCTGGCATGTGCTCGGCCTTGATCATGAATTGGTTGCGGATGGCAAACCATATTAGGCATCTAAGAAAAGGTGCCAATTCTGGAGATCGGGATCTGCCTGTTTTAACGCACTGGACAGTGGTTAGGTTGTCACAATGGACTAAAATGTTTTTAGCATTCAATTCCAACCCCCATAAGGAGGCCGCTACTAGGATGGGTTAAAGTTCGAACAGGGCAGAGGAAGCAGAGTGAGGGGATAAGTTAATTAGATCGGGGGGCCAGGTTGACGTGAACCGGTGGCCCTGGTAGGATCCTCTGATTCTGATGGATTCATTTGGAGACAAATGGATGTCATCATGGGAGGAAATTAAATCATCGTAAAAGTAGGTGAGACCATTCCATTGGTTGAGAAAATGTTGCCATAGTTGCAAGTCTGCACTTCATAATTTGTCTAGGGTTACAGGGTTGTTAGGTGAACTGACGGATGAGACTAATGAGAGAAGATGAAATATGAAAGGGTGACCTTTAGCCCAGTCAATAAAAATTGGGAGAAAGATGTATCAGGATAGTTAGCCAGTTCTTTGGCTGGGACAGTATTAATGGAGGGACTGCTGAGGTACTTTTTGAGAAGAGCACATATAGCGAACATGAGCACCTCCAAAGAAATTGCAGATGTGCAGGAAACGGCACTGATCTTTGGCGCAGTCGTAGTCATTAAAATTGTTACTGACTTGTTTACCTGAGTAGTTCAGTGTTCTACCTTTGAAATCTTTGAAGGAGGAAGCCGAATGGCTGCTGTTGGGTTGAAGGACATAATTTGTTTGGTTTATTCGTAACCGGGATGTCAGAGCAAGGGGGTGTAATTGTGGGGCAGGTGTTTGATAGACCTTCAGACTGCATACTTGATGCTCTTGCATCCCAGGAACACCCTGTTGTGTAAATCTAGATCTAGTGCTTCCCAGTTTGACACTGTGCTAATTTCACAGTGCATTTTGCTGAGAAGAGTCAATGGTAAGTGAAAAACAAAATGGCTACCACTGAAAAAGAGAGTTCGGTGATTATTGACAGGTAGTCATTCAGCTCACAGCATCTGTGTGGAAACATTGCGCAAATGCCAACATTGTTGTGTCCGAATGTGATGCAGAATTCATTGAGAGCCAACATGCAAGAAGAGCTGGGCGAGGGGTTTTTGAATGTAACAGAAGACTCGCCGTATTCTATTGTGTCAGACTGCATTACTGTGAAGGACTGCTGAAAGGAGAGAGGAGAACCTGTCAGGATTTGAGTGCGAAGGTGATTGGAGGCTGGTGAAGGCTCTGTAGCAGAAGGATTTGAGGGAATGGCGAGAAGAATGGCTGTTTGAAGTGTAAACATGGGAGGATGTGAAAGAATTCAGAAACATGTCGTTTGTGGAGACAGCCTCATGCTAGGATTGGTTCCGAAGAGAGAAATTTGGCTTGGTAGTTAGAAGGGGGGTATAGCATAGAAGGGAATGGGTTGGGAGCGGTAGTCTCCTGTGGAGTCAGCCTCATGGGGGATTCCGCTCTGAAAGCCCATGAATGTGTTGATTTTCACCTTCTGATATTGTTATTGGCTTATTAGATTTGAGTAGATGTTGATGGGGTGAGTGAATTGCCATGTTTTGCTGAAATGTACAGATCGTTGAGCTGCGTTTTGTTTGAACAGCAAGAGAATGGGATGTCTGCGGCTAATAAAGCATGTGGCAAGCCATTAACGGTCCATTTGGAAATGTTAGGCATAGCTGAGTAATTGGACACGTTGGAGGCAGCAGTCATGGATGTTTGGGCACTGGGGGGATGATTCCAAGCGTATAGCTTGGTGACCCAGATTCATGTCCGGAGGTTGAGAAACCACATTGGGAGAAGGAGAGATGATCCCGGACTCGACAGGCTGTTGTGGAGAGTCAGTGCCAGTTGAGAATTCCTCATTGGATGTGAAGAGTTTGAGGGACATCTTTGGGTAAGGGCGGGACTGAATGCCGGAAGAGTCGTAGTGGCCATGGAGGTAAGCAGCTGCTTATGTATGCTTACTCTGGTGATGAGACTGGTCATATGTATATTGAAATGATCTTAAAATGCTTTGAGAAATTCTTTGCAAATTCAAAGCACATCACAGCCCATTTAGAAGATTTTTAGGATACTTTAAAGGTGCTGTAAGCATTTTTTTTACAATATATAAAATGTACCTAATACCTAACATAGGGTAGTCTAGTTCATTGGCTGGAATTCAAGTCACAGGATAGAATAACAGCTGGTCTTAGTCACCAAGTAGGGACTGATAACTGACTTATAATGAGGCATATATTGTTTTTAAAAACATTTGAAACAATATTCATACATATATTCCAATAATAATGTTGTATTCTATGACCTACTCTAATGAGAATCCAAAGTTTTCGATCACCCTGGCTTCAGCAGCAAATATCTTGCAGTACTCCCGAACGGTGTTCTGGGTTTTACACTCCTGAGGATAAGGAAATTGGACATTGTTTGTAGTAAAAATCTGTCTGGAATCCACATGCTGTGTTCCAACATAAATATAAATATTTGCAGCATGTAATGTAAATTGTGATGAAGTAAAACCCAAACCTGTTTGGTGATCTCTAGATTTCTTTCTGCCAGGTTGCTCTCCTCCTTGGCCCCATATGTGATGGGATTTCTTACTTTAGTGATGCATGTGCTGCCTGACTCAAAGACAGGGTCCAAACCATAGATGACCTTTGCCCTGCAGGCCTTGTGTACACAGCCTTCTCCAATCTGCACCTTCTCCGTCATGATGCGACCAAAGAATTTATCGCCCCAGTAACCTGAGTCTGCCAGGCCTTTGGTGAACATCATTGGCGTCAACTCTATCTCTTCTCCCACTGATGAGATGACAGAATAGAGCATAGCTAACTCAATGCAGTAAAACAATACAACACTTGAAAAACAATTTATAGCAATAAACACTGTGTTAGCTTCAGAAGTCCTACCTTCTAAATCATCCCTTAAGAAAAATTCTGCCAGTACTGGCAAAGGGGAAAGAAAGAAAAAAAGAAAGAAGAGTAGGTGAAGATATAATAAAATCGTAATTAAATATCATGTTGATGTAGAGACCCAGTAGTTATATTTTACTGTCTGTGCTGAGCAAGTAATCAGTGATGTCAGTCCCATATTCATTTTTGATAGAGCAGCCATAAACTCCACAGTCTTTGCTGGAAGCCTGGACTATGGCCATTGCCACTGGACTCTCATCCCCAGCACTAAAGAGAGAGAGAGAGAGAGAGAGAGAGAGAGAGAGAGAGAGAGAGAGAGAGAGAGAGAGAGCCTCTTTTAATTTGACATATACATTGAGTGTTCTGCTTTCTGAGCCATCAAGCGCCCCCTTGGGGATGAAAACTTTTGCTTCTTCTGAATATCCATACTTCCCTACTATAAACCATATGCCAAAAACAATATGCCAATAGAGTGGTATGCCAACAAAATAGCATGGTACTGTTGAAGACATTTGTCATTGAATAATATTCATTATTATTCAGTTTCATTTTCTATTTTTAATGTACTCGGCAGTATTCAGTGTATACGTTTGACAATTTTAGCAATTGTACTCACACAAAAACTGTCATACGACTTTTGAAAATATAGACAATAGCACATGAGTTATATGGACAACTTTTATGATGATTGGAGCTTGACAGCCATAGGTATTCAATGCTTGGAAATTAAGCTAAAAGTATCCTTTTGTGTTCCACTGAACTTAAAACTTAAGTATGGAAAAACATGAAGTTGAGAAAATGCCAGAATCTTGATGTGTAATTTGTTTATATAATATCCTGGACCAAATGGTTATACTTTAGGTTACAGTTTTATCTGTAACAGGTGATTTCACTGATTTTAACATTTATCACAATTGAGTAGGATATGTTCTTTGGTGCATCCATTGTCAAGCTAATAACATTTCTGTTGATGTCTCTTGTAAAGTATGCCTTCTAATTATTTTATTTTATTATTTTTACTTTTAGAAGGCTTAAGAATGTGATTGAATGCTTATGGCTTAATGTTTGTGCAGGCATGTTTTATTAGTTGTAACTATGTGTAACTACTGTAGAGTTCAGGACTGGGGAAGCAGTGTGTTCTTCTGTAAATTGTAGATGGAATTGCTTGTTATTATGGCCCAGCAGTGGACAGATAAATGTGGCTATGTTTGGAATGGAAAACTAACCTATTACTACCTAAATACAGTACAGTATACACTGTGTACCACCAAGTACTTTAAAATTAGGAGGTGAAACAAGATTATTCAATGACATGTCTTATACAGTACTATTTTGATGTCATGTGACCTCCTCACATTATATACACGTAGGCTACACGTTTCTATTTAAACAAAACAATTTCATTTTGTATGTTTCATTAAATTTTTTCTACAATTATGTCACTTTTTGCAGTTTGATCAGATTATTAAAAAGTTAAAATGCAGCTGTGCAGAAGATCTGCATACAATTCACAGTACACATAATATTTATTGCAGAGATAGTAAAAATAGTGTGTTAGTATGGTAATTTTAACAACACTGCTGTGCTGGTAAGCTATTTCATGGGGTCTTTACTTGTACAAATCTAAAGCCACATGAGGGCAGCGTTTTACAGAAACAAGCATTGATGACACTTTTAAGGGCGTATGGCTGCAAGAACGGCATCACTGTGCTGATGCAGCTACTGTGAGAAACAAATTTAGATTGTAATATCCCCCTGGTGAATCCGACATTGAGCAGTGTGGGGTTACAGACTCTACCTCTCGAGTCACAGCTGTGTGAGTCATGATATAATGGTCAAGTAACTCCAGAATGGGAAGAAATTAATGACAAGGGTCTATGATGCAGTTGAACATTTAGTTTGCCGATTTTAAGGTTTACTGCATTAGCAGTTTTACATCTATAGATACTTTTTTAACCCAATAACTTTAAACCTGCAAGTTACTGTCCAATTTACCCTATTGTTTTAAAAATTGTGTACATTTAGATGAAGTTGAAGGGACAATTCACCCAAAATTCCATCAAAGAAAAAAGAATGTCAAAAATATGCAATGAGAGTGAATGGTGACTGAGGCTAACATTCTGCTTACCCTGTAACATCTCCTTCTGTGTTTCATGGTAGAAAGAAATTCATACAGGTTTGGAACAAAATCAGGTAGAGTAAATGATGACAGAATTAACCTGTTAAACATTTTAGATCTGTCTGAATGATTACTGAGGCATTTACCATCTTTCCATCTCCACAATTTCCTCTTCGTCTCTGTACCACTTGATGGTGGAATCACTAAGGATGTTGAAAAACTGGCACCACAGCTTCAAGTGGCCTGAGGCATCTGAGAAGGGCTCTCCCCTAATCTTGCGGATAACCTGAGGAGCTGAATGGAAAAGGGATCAAGAGTAACTTGACAGAGGCAACAAGGTAAAGATAAGTGCTCTCTAAGAGCTCCCTAGTGTTTACTCGTACCCCATATGAAACATATATCCAACACTATATTCCTATATCCAACACTAGCAGCTGCTCTCAGAACAGTGTCAGTGTCAACAGCAAAATTAGAATGTGTGCTTAGGAAGTACTGTAAGGAGGATGACCAAAATGATAAGCAGAGTCTTGCATACAAATTGTGGTCAAATAATTAATCAAACTTAGGAAGACTTGATTGCATCATTTACAGTGCCTCATGGAAGTGGGTGGTCAATGCAAAACTATTTTTGCATGTATTGTTGGTCACATATCTCTTATTTGAGGATTTTCAGGGTCATGTTTGGTGTAGTTTTTCACCAGAAATTCTGCTATTATACCATTTATTTTTAAATCGTGAAGACCGATGGCTTTAGCTGAAGCATATAACATTAACAACATTGGAGCTCATGGTAGGTCTTTTTTAAAAGGTTTCTAAGTTATCGTTACAAATTATGGGATTTTTACTTTTAGAACTATAATGTTATGCTCTTTAATAATGTCTTCTCTTCAAAATAACAGAAGCGTTAGCTCCTCTTTGTGCAGGTTTGACAACCTTGTTTATATGGAAGTATCCAGTTGGTTCCTGAAACTTACCCTAATGGTCTATAAGTACATAAGAATAAACACGTGTTACCTTTGAAGGGGTCCAACTTCTCCTTTTCTGCTGGTTTTGTTTCTGACTTTGCACTATCTGCCACCTCTGTGCTCTCCTCCTTAGGTTTTGGTACCTCCAGCGTGGCCTTGCGGCGGGCCATCAGTGGCGAACGTCTCTCTGTGGGTGGTGTTTGCTGCCCACTTTGAACTTGCAGGAAGGCAGCCCTGCGTGCCTGACTAGGTGACATGTACGGGCTGTCTCTCTTACCCTGCGTGTCAGATCCTTCATCCTCAGACTTGGTTTTGGCGAGGTAGATTTTGCGGCGAGCACCAGAGGCCAGCTCCTCAGGTGTGGCGGAGGGGATTAGGGTGAGACTGTCTCGTCGCTTCATCTTGGGGCTGCTTTCGCAGGATAGAGTGGATGTAGGTGTGCTTTCTCCACTCTCTTCCCCTTTCTTTTCACTTCCATCCACTGATGCACCAGACATGGACCCCTGATTTTCTAAATTAGGGTTGTTCTTTGCCATAAGCCTTCGCAGACTGGCAGGACTAAGTGGAGGGAGCGTAGGGCCCACTGGGGCTGTAAGGCCAAGTTTCTCAATGGAAGGTTTGTCTCTTTGAAGCCTGTCAGCTAAAGCTTCATGTTCTAGTCTTGTGTCTTTTGGAAGCGGAAGACTGTCTGTGTCTTGGGTTGTAGATAAGGACAATGGTATATCAGGGCTCAGTTGAGACATGAGCTGCTCTTTTGTCTTCTCAGAAGACATGGCTTCATGGTCACTGTCATTCTTCAGCATAACAACTGACGTCTCGGAATCTTCTTTCTTTTTTAAACTGCCATCAGCATGTCTTTCTGCATCTGTGATGGAAATGGGAGGAATTGTTCGAGGTTGAGTGCTATATTGTGAGATTACAATGCCAGGAAGTGAGGACTGGCCAAATGTGTGCTCTTGTTCAAGATCAACTATGTTGATTATAGGGACACTATTGTCATCTTCTCTGTCCCAACCACTGCTAATACTTCCTTGTGTTTCTCCACCTTTCACTCGTGCTTCTAGATTTTTCAGCTTTACTTCCTGTGAAATGTCCCCTGGAGGTGCTGACGGAATGTTCCTTGTTACTCCTAAATGCTCTGGAATAACTAGAGCTCTGTTTGATTGTCCTGATGCTCTTGTTGCATCATCCTTTGGTCTGTCATTTTCTCGAAATATATGTGCAACCTCATGTGTTAAAGGTTGCATAACTCGCTCAGGCTCTAATTTCAGAACATTACCTCTGGGTAAGATAAGGTGTTCTTCATGTTTTACTCTCTCTGGCACTGTAACCTTGATTTCTGGTATGAGTGGTGTGGCTCTCTTCTTTGCCACATTTTTGATGACAGTTTCCCTTGTGTCAGGGAGAATTATGATTGGTTGGGCTGCTTGCTGGTCCTTCTCCACCAAATGCCTCTCAGCTTGTGTTTTGGTAAAGATTTTCGGTTTATCTATTTTGTATGGCTTTGGTTGAGTTTCCATGACCTCAGTCTCAGCTCTTAATCTAGCATTTTTGGAGATCTCTTTCTCTGGAATCACAATGGATGCTTCTGGCTCTGGAACAATATTCTTATTTTTCTCGACATCATCATTCTTTTGTTCATTGGAGTTTTCCTTCCTATCTTCAGTGCTAAAATGATCCTTTTCCTTATTTGCATCCTCCTCCTCTTTCTCACTGTTTTTGTCCATTTTATCTTCAATGCTGTCACCTCCCTTTTGCTCATTTGAGTTTTCCTTCTTATCTTCAGTGCTACAATGACCCTTTTCCTTATTTGCATCAACCTTCTCTTTCTCACTGTTTTTGTCCATTTTATCTTCAATGCAGTCACCTCCCTTTTCTTCAACACTTCTATCCTGACTTGGCATGCTATTGTCATTCTTGTTTTCCTCCATATTATAGTCATTCACTGAAGCAGAGTCAGCTACAACTTCATTCTTTTCAGAACTAACATATAGTACTGGTGTAGATATTTCATCTGGTTTAAAATCTATTTCCATTCCATTCTCATGTAAACAAGAGACTGAATCTTCTTCTTTATTTAGACACAATGCTGTTGACAAGGCTTTTTCATCAATCATATAATCTTCTGTACTACTTTCAACTACATCTACAAGAAGGACTGACTCTTTCATTACAAAGTCATTCTCCCTTGTTGAGAAAAATTCTCCTTCTGTTGCATCATCCATCCTCTCTTTAATTTTCTCTTTCGGGGAACCTCCCTCTTGCGTTTTCATAACACTTGCCTCCTCTATATGAGGAATTACTTTCTCATTTGAGTGTGAAACACACCACTCTTTGCTGTTATCCACCCTCAGTTGTGCTGACTGGGTTTCAGCATGCATAGTGACAGGGATATAGTCAGCTAGATGTGAAAGCTGAGACTGTGGCTGGCTCTCACAACACTGCATGCTTTCCAGGTCTGTCATGCTGAGGTTTGTCAGCAGGGCAGCCGAGACTCCCTGTTCCTCTACCATATGTATTTCCTCAGCATCTTGCATGACCTCATCCGCAGAAAAGGTAAATTCCAGACCTTCATTCTCACATGAAGGATTGGTCAAGTTCAGAATGCCAGGAACTTCATTGCGGCTGGGTTTGGTATGCTCATTGTTTGCCTGGAGACATAAACAATTCCTTGTTTAAATAGGTAACACAGGGGCCTCATTGCCCTGACATAAAATGCAAACATATAGAGCTTCTGAAGTTAGGTATTTCAAATTTGCTTTGATTGCTTGGTTCAGATATCCTTAGGTTAGAGCTCAATGCTTGGCCATGCATAGGAGGCTGTTATCTATGTTTATATGGCATATTTACAAACAAGGACATTTTTTGTACACTTGTTCTATCAGCCTTGTGTAACTTTCAGAGTATGTAGAAGGAAAACAACAAATATTTATGACTTTTCAGAATTTTAGTGACATTTGATATGGCTGATACCATAAAACTACAAAAGTAATGTGTCAAAAAGCACTGAATTTCACTGAGGGTAAAGTGAATGAACTTATAATATAGAATTAGTAACACTTTACAATAAGGTTCCATTTATTAACATTAGTTAACATGAACTAACAATAAACAATACTTAAGCATTTATTAATCTTAGTTCATTTTAATTTCAACATATACTAATACATTTTTTAAATCAAATGTTGTATTTGTTAACAGTAGTTAATGCACTATGAACTAACAATGAACATTTATATTTTTATTAACTTACATTAAAAAAGAATAATAAATGCTGTAAAATTTATATTGTTAACTGCTTGTTCATGCTACCTAATGCATTAACTAATGTTAACGAATGTAACCTTATTGTAAGGTGTTACCATATGTCTTGAAGTTTTCAAACTCTAAGTATAAGTAAAGCTTTAAACTACTGTATATAATCCATATCATTCATATTATACAGTCAGAACAAATATTTTATGATTACTGAAATGAAAACAACAACAACAACAACAACAACAACAACAACAACAACATCAACACATGCAAAAGTATTTTAATGAATTAAGATGACAGTAAGTGACATCACATTTTATTGCACACAGAGTCCAGATGAATGTGCAGAGTTCCTCTAACTGACATACCACAACAACTAACATTAACTTCACACAAGACACTAGGATAGATGCACTTCCACTTTACAAATAGGAAAAGACAGCCAAATATGTTGCATAGCAGGTGCAAAGTGATCACATGTTTATCCTGTGTCGACTGCAATGTAAAGCACATGTGAATGAATTAAAAGTAACTTTTGACAAGATTATGTCCCCCTTCTTATTATCAAACACAAAACTTTACCCTGTTGACTAATAATAGAGTCAGGTTTTAACAGATGATGCAATCATCATAGTTCAACTGCCAATCTGACAGCCTCATTTCTGTCTAATCTTGAGCAATGACATTTTAAAAACACGTAAGGGCTAACAGAACCTCTGTCATGTGCACATTCATACCAAGGCAGAAAAACCTTGACTGCTTAATATAGTTACCTGCAGAGCTATATTATGTAAACATGAAAACACTGCAGATTTAGGTCACACTTTCATTTAGAGTGTTTGTGTTACTGTGCATTTACATAAAAGTAATATTAATTATTAACTACATTTAAATATTGAGCAACAGTTTTGTGCACGTGCATGTAAATATACAATGTTATAATTAAAAATAAAGTTATTCGTTTTGGTAACATGTAGACTAATATTATATTCATATACCACTGCCTGAACCTTGGATTTAGGATGGACCCCACCAAACCACACCGAAATGATCAGCTGGTTGAACTGCAATGCACCTCACTGATCTCTGCCTGCATCATATTGGTCTAATGATGGACTACACTACTGAAATGGAATACATAGAGTACCAATTGCCAACAAAAGCCTTCATCAGCCAACTAACAAAGGACAATTTCATCTATGTGAACTTCTGCAGTTAATCCAGGATGGACTTTAGTCATGAATCTTACAGTTAATACAAAATCTTTGTTTAAACACTGACCCTTAACACTTATTTTGTTTACAAATTTTAAACCATGACTTAAACTGCACACAAATAACTAATATTGGCATTATATTCATGCTATTTAGCTACAAACTACACAATGATCACTCACAAAAGACTTTATAGATATTGCTTTGAAACGATGTGTGTTGTGAAAAGCACTATACAAATAAAAATGACTTGACTTAATATGTGTAACACAGACACTGTAAAATAAAGTGTTAATGAGAATTACAAATAAATACAATAAAAAAATATTATAAAAATGACTAAATATGGTCATTTAGTCATTTAGGCTCATCCAATCAGATTTAACAGATGGAACTATCTGTTCCCTTTCAAAAAGCTACACTTATGATGCTGCGCTGAAGTTAGCGCTTTGGGAACAACTTTAGGTGTGACCAGCTGTGAATATGTGTGCAACACGTCAATGAACATTAAACGGAATTTATAGCCTCTGCCGGTGACATCACTGAATGCACCTGTAGCAGGGCTATAAATAGATTTATCACAGGTGCATCGTCAGATCTTTTGTCTTCAGATCACTCTGTGTGTGTGTGCTTCATGAGCCTGTCAGAAACTTTTCTACTTTCCTCAGCTGAGTTAAATTTTGTTAGGCAGTGCACAGATAACGTTCTCTTCTTTCTCTGAAAAAAAAGAAAAAGAGAAAAAAAAGAAAAAGAGAAAATGTGTGTTCCCTTGTCTACGCTCTATGGCCGAGAGGGACACACATCAGTTTTGCTTTGTATGTTTGGGGGAAGAGCATGCTGCTCTCGCTTTGGGGCGGGGCGGGTGCGAGCATTGCGATCTGCTCTCGGTCAAAATGCTTCGTGCTCATCTCGCTTTACTTCCTAGAGTCGGCGCCCACACTTCAATCGTGGGGCTCTCGTATGGATCAGGCTGAGGAGCGAGAGACGGGTCCATCCCTATTGCTCGCTCTCTCCCCAGACCCAGCTGGTCCTTCCTGTGATCCTGAAGCGCGCTCCGACGCCTCTTCGGTTCATGAGGGGGACCTTGAATCTCTTGAGTCTGCGGACTTTGCGGATCTTTCTCTCCGTGCAACCAAGCAGATGGCCCGTGCCATTGGCAAGGTCTATGTCTGCTTTAGTCAGCATGGAGAGACACTTATGGCTCAACCTATTGGGCATCAGAGATAAGGACACTATGAATATAGTTATCACCAGGTTCCAGGAGGCGAAAAATCAGAAGGAAGCATTCGGGCAGTTTCTTCCTCGCCGCATTCAGGGGGTGGGGCCGTCGGCCACCCAGACCCGCCCCGGTCCTGCTAGAAGGGAGGCTCAGAAACAAAGCATGGGTCGTGCTCCCCCTCGTAAAGACTGGGGACAGCCGTCAGCAGCCCCCAAAGCAAGACCTCAGAGGAGTAGTTTCTAAAAAGAGAAAACCCTGATGGTCTTGCGCTCAGCCATGTGGGGGTAGCTCCCATCGGGACGGGGCGGGTGTATCATCCACTTCGACCCTCCCGGTACCCCCATGAAACCTCTCCATTCCCGCCATCTCTGGTGTTTCAGGAGTTAGAGGCTTCCAGCGTGGAAACTTCTGCCAGGTATTTTTATGTGGGTCCTAAGAACAGTAGAAAATGGCTACAGAATTCAATTAGATCCGGTCACTCTCGAAGCCTTCTGCTCCCTGCCATTTACAACGCCGGAGCAGGAAAGACTTCACAGATTTTGTCCAGTCTGTGCCCTTCAGACTTATGTCCACCGTACTAGCCAGTGGCGTAAATCAGGGCAACTATTTGTTTGCCATGGGGGGCGAAACAGGGGGGGCGACCGCCACCAAGCAGACTATGTCACATTGGGTGAGGGACGCTATTGCCCTGGCCTACGAGGCACGCGGTCAAGCTTGGCCAGTAGGTATCAGGGCTCACTCTACCAGAGTGGTCGCCTCCTCATAAGTGCAGCATCATAAGTGTAGCTTTTTGAAAGGGACCGTCTTGGGTTACTTGACAGGGTATGGTTCTCGAGATTGTTCCCTGATAAAAGGGCTTCATTGCCGCTCTGGGATGCCCCAGGACTGCTCTTCAGACAAAATACCTGACGATGCACCTGTGACGCATCTGCGAGGCTATAAATTCCGGTCAATGTTCATTGACATGTTGCACACATATTCACAGCTGGTCACACCTAAAGTTGTTCCCAAAGCGCTAACTCAGCGCAGCATCTCATTCCGCTTTTATCAGGGAACAAGAGTTACAGTCAAGTAACCTGAGACTTTTTATAATAAGCCATTTGGCACTCAAAGATATAAGGTTCACGTGCTCAAAAGGGTGGAAAGATTTCTAACAATCTGGACCCTCTTTTCAATGACCTGAGTTATCAGCTGAAATCAGTTTCTCTTACAAAGCATAACAGTTAGAGTGCAGTCTTTGTATGGTGTGACTTCCCTGAACACAGATAAGAAACAGGTTTATTTTAAGACACAATGAAAGAATGTGGAAAATGTAAAGAGGTTTTGTCTCCTTGTCTTGGTGTCCAACAACTGTTCTTCAGCATCTCCTGACTTACAAACATTACCACACAAGTCTACATGAAAATGTACCATATTTACTTTTTTCGTGGCACATTCCTTGTCTTGGCCTTATTCATGAAACATGGGCATAACAAAATTCTTTCATGCAAAAATTTGTTCTGCTCTTTTTTAATGCAAAAGGGCATGATTCATCAGTAAGTATTATTCCAAAGAATGTTTCCCTTTATAATCTATATCAAAATATGATATATCCCCAACCACTTGTCAAATAGAGAGACCACTTTTTATGATTCAATCAATTCTAGGAGCTCCAAACTAGAGTACATATTTTTTCTTGTAAAAATATTTTCAGTTTCACTCGAAAATATGTCACATTACAGACATTACATTAAAATGTATTGTCATTAAAACCATTGTCATTGGGCTGTTTCATGTTGCTCATAAGAATAATAGAACTGTTACTGCATTAACCAAATAGACTCCTTATCTGCCGGAAATAATAAAATAGGATTCTACTTTTAGAATAAGGCTACATATCATAGACGTGATCATTCTTTATTTTTTAAAGAGTAAATGTGTTCTATTAAAGGGGAGTTTGCCATGTAAACCTATTGCTTGCTCTTTTCTTTCTTCCCTTTTTTTTTTTTTTTTTTTTTTTTGCTGACACATTGAAATCCATGCTCTCTATTTAGATAAGACGAAATCCAGCCAGTCTCTCACTATGACCCATACTGATTTTCTGTTTAAAGGGCCAGGTGGCCTCATTCAAAGTCATAGGAGAGCCGTAAATACGGCAGAAGCAGAGCAATTTACTTTAGAATGTGAGTTGAGTTATTTTGGGCTTACACCAAGGGTTCCCAATCTTTATGTTAGCTGAACCTCTTTGACCTAAATTATTTACTTGAAGTACCCTCTGATATTCATTTAGTGATGTTAACCTTTTGAACTATTAACTTTTAACAAACCTTTATTCCATTTATTGTTCTTTTCTTATGATATTTATACATTTTATTTGAATTCACATTGGCATTTGTGTCCCAATCAGAGATTGCAGTACTGTTAACCCTTAATGTAGTTGAAAGAGTAAATAACTGTAAAATGACCAATAAAATACTGTAATATAATCATACAGTATTTAACTGTAATATGCATTGCATCATGAGAAATTTCTGTGGCATCTTTCAATAATTACAGTAAATTAAAATAAATCTTTACAGTGATCTTTACATCAATGTACAAGCACTGACGCCTGGCGCAGCTGTCTGTTTGGGTTGATTAGAGTGTAATAGAGTTAAATTGGAAAACATCAAGTTAAGTAAAAGCAGAATTAAGACGATAAATAAATAAAATATTTATGGAGAAATAAGAAACTTAAATGTTTTTGAAAGGATGCCATTAAAATAACTTAATGCAGTTTAACGTTTTAAAATTGGTCTCAACAACTGCAATGCGTTGCTCAACGTTTTGCTGTTTTGGGCACAAGAACGCGTCTTATGTGAATGGCAACACAAAAAGTTCAATCTGTATACATTTTTATTCTTGTTACCTTTTTATGATGTTTAGACGTTTACTTAATGTTTTACTATGTAGAATTACTATATGCTCCAATAAACAAATACAAAAAAGAATTAACTAATGTGTTTCTTTATTATTAATAAACTTAACATAATAATAATAATAATAATAATAATACAAATTTAAATAGTAGTAATGTATGGGATAATTACAGCTAGTTACTGTACAATTTACATTTTTACAGTAATATACCTCAGCCACCAATTACAGTAATCAGTAAACTTCTGTACACAGCATTTGCAGTAGCTTATTGTTTTCAGGTGTTTACAGTAACTGGCTATCAACAGTGTTGCCAGTATGTTACTGTAAAAAAAAAGAAGCACGATATGGTCTAAAAGTGTACATATAAATAATATCCTTAACAGCTGTAAAATGATTAAACCCTACATTAAAGTGTCATTTATTTTAAAGAAATATAGCAAACACAAACACACTTAAGCAACAAATTTCACTAAAAGAAGATTGTTATGTTTCAAATTATAGAACAATAGATATATTGTTCAAAGTCTTCAAAATTAACTCAAAAAGTATTTGGACACTTTCTGGTTGTCAAACCTGTGAAAGTGTTACATACAGCCACAAAAAAACATTAACTTGATGCTATTTGGTTCAGAATTATTGCACAAATGGTCTAATATCATATGTAGATGCCAAGTTTTTTTTTTTTTTAAATGAATAAAGTCTGAATAAAGTGTTCAAAATTGTCTAAATAATTTTGGGGGTTCTTAACTGTATGTTTCATGTATCCCAAAGCAATGTGATTGCAAAATTATTTTTGAAAATTATCTATGACCAAAAAAACCCCCAACAGAAGCAGAATAGCAACAGAAGGTCAAAGATCAAAAGATCTCAAAGCTACCCACTGTGTTCTCTTGAGTATATTTTGTGTCGTACTCTTGGCCACGGACTGGTGTCATTAAACTCAAGTCTTGTCACACAAATGTACTCTCTATAAATGGCTCCCATGTGCTGTGGTGCTATAGTGCAGGAAACACTGCCCTACCGAGAGACAAAATCAACAGATAGCAAACTGAGAAATGTGATGAACTCACCTCGAAGTGTGGTGAATGAGAATTTTGGGACACTTCTTCTGGGCTACTCTCCTCCTCAGCTCTACTTGGCATTTTGAGTGTGGCTCCAATACTTTCAAGATGACTTTCAAGAGTGGTAGACACATAGTCAGGTTTTTTTGCTTTCAGTTCAGAAATGTATTCAACTGATTTGGAAATGACTGTCTCATTGGGGGGAGTTGAATCTTGTGTTTGCTGTAAAAACTTTCTTTTCAATTCCAAATCCACAGTTTGAGATGACTCCTCTACTAGCTTTGGTGCATCATGCTCAGAGGCCTCACCATTAACCAAAATCTTAAGCTCTGGTTCTTGAGGAGATGTTTGTGCGGGTGGCAAGTATTTCTCATATGACAATTTATTTTCCCCAATCGTATCACTAGTTCTCCTCGTGTCCTCTGCTTTCTCTGTAGACTTCTTACTTTTGCCAAAGAATATATCCTTTAAGGAGTGAAGAACCGAGGTTATGGCTGACTTGTGTTGATGCTCTGGCTCTTTGTGTGACGCTGCCTTGGTTGTAGATGCAGATGCAACTTTTTGTTCTAGTTCCATTTGTATACATCTCTCTCTTTCTTTCTCCCGAGCTTGCTCTCTCTCTCTGTCCCTCTCTACTTCTCTTGATTGCTCCCTCTCCTCTTCTCTTAATCTTTTCCTCTCTTTCTCCAACTTTCGGTCTCTTTCTTTTTCTTGGACAGCACTGATATCAACAGCCATATTGTTGTGCGACTGTACAGAGCTCTGATGTTGCTCAGCGGCTTGTGACTGCACAGACTTGGCTAAGTATTTTGCCAGGCTCATTTCTTCATATCCATCCTCTTCATCTCTGTTGCTCTGTTTGGGCTGAATGATACCTCCTTCATCAAATCCATTAGCAATGTGCATCTTCTTTTCACCTAATTTCTCTTTGGCAGACTGCTTTGAGGGCACTATCGCCACTGTGTCGCATACTTGGCTGAGTTGCTCATTGCCATTCTCTGTTGTAGCCTCTGTGTTTGATACAGAGGCCTGTACTGTTATATTATCAGATTTATCCTCTATAACTCTTGGCTGTTCTTCGGTGTCTATTGCATGGGAGGTCACATTTCCCTCTCCATCCTGGGTTGTAGGAGAAGAACTCATTGGGTCAGTCCCAGCAGGAGACCTGTGCTTCCTTAGTAAGCGTTCTTGGTTGATGACATTTAAATGTTCCTCCTGAATGTTCTCCTTACCACGAATGCGAGACTCCTCCAACTCTCGTCGCTTGTTCTCAGCTTTCTGTTTCAGTTTGGCGAAGAACCTTTGGTGGATCATGTATTCGCTCATGGTACCCACCTCCAGCACCCCAGAACAGGAGACGATGCCCTTACTATTTCTTGCTGAGGCCTGATATATGGCTGCATCTTCCTCTGTACAACTGCCAAATTAAGTAAAGTTAGGTATAGTCAAGGTGTAGTCACTAGATGAAGCTACTAAAACTATAAAATCATTTATTTGAGTGTAATGTCAATGCATTATTTAAGAAAAAGTAAGTTAACATAAAAAATTACAATAACAGAAATGGACAGGATTTAGAAATCGAAAGGCATTTTGAAAATGTGCTGTCTGAACTTACTTGTAGATGTGGAGCATGTGAATTTTTCCATTGCGAAATATTTCATATTTAGGAAGACCACAGTATCTATCTAATTCCATGTCATCTTTGTACCAGGTTAGCTCAGGAGCTGGGTATCCTGTAGAAAAAGTGCATGTTTTTTTTTAACACTGAAAAAGAATCCAGACAGTTTACTTGAATTACATTAAACAATTTTAACTAAGGCACAGTAATTTGACCAAGAAAATATTTTGTTCTTGCAAATAGTTTTATTTGGGCTATATGGGAACAATTTAAATAAATAAATATTGGTCAATTTTACACACCAATTATGATGGATTTGTGTAAACCGTTGTTTATTTATTGTTCAGTAAACATTTAACAGTATTAGTATTTTTCAGTGTTTTATATTTAGTATATCGCACACTTCACAATATGGTTCTATTCATTAACATTAGTAAATGTATTCGGTACCATGAACCAACAGCAGACAATATTATTTGCAGCATTTACGGTATTAATATTGGTTAATGTTAATTTATACATTTACAATTGTTCATTTTTAGTTTATATTAGTTCACAGTGCATTATTTATTGTTAATGTATACAACATTTAATGTTAAAAATGTACTAGTATATGTTAAAATTAACATTAACCAAGATTAATAAACGCAGTGAAAGTATTCTTTGTTAGTTCATGTTAACAAACAAAAGTTTACGATTATAACCTTATTATAAAGTGTGACTGATGGGTATTTATAAGTAAACACAATATTTTTAATTGCACCAGGTGCAAATAGCAACTGCCACACATCATGGCTATTTGCACTTAAATAGTCAAACTGCACCCAGACGTGTCACTTTAATGGTGTATGGCATGGTGTGTTTTTGTGTGGAAAACCCGGGTTCAGTTCCCCCTTTTGCCCCACAGTTTTTCCCATCCTGTTTCCTGAGTCTGCGGGACTCTAAATAAATTCAATTAACACACTGCTGTGATGCCCCTATAGGGGCCTACTGTATATTAATATATAATTAGAGGCGCAAATAGCATCTAACACTATTTGTGCTTAGTGCAAATAGCCTCTGCCTTTTATTTTCTGTATTACTATTTCAACTGGTGCAACATTATGTCTTTTAAGCCATACAAAATCATAAAATATGAAAAAATCTTATTTCACCAACTTACCTGTAACCACACATGAGAATTTGACATTACAGGTCTCAGACACTGCCTTGGATTTTAAGGTGGTCTCGAAACATGGCTGGGTCTCCTCAGTCAACTGGGCCATGACGGTACATAATGTACTCCTGGAGATGGAAAATACAAATAGTCATCTTTAACAAACAATATATTTCATGACTCTCATTTTCATGATATTTCTACATTTTAGAAATATATACGTCAAATCAATACATTAATTAATCAGTCAATCTCATTAGCAAAGGGTTTGCTTAAACAGTGTATTATTAATAAAGTAATAATTATTGATGTCACTGTAGGAAAGGCTGCAAAGTTAATAAATAGGGTTGAGAGGATATTATTTTTTAGGCTTGGTTATAGTAAAAGTTTACTAGTAAAAGCAACATTTATAGTGTTCTTTGTAACCAGTATTTCATGTCAAATATACAGGGGTTATTTGGGTTTTAGGTTGGGGCAGGGGAGTTGAAGTATACAATAAACACAATATAGTCATTATCACACTGCAATCAAATGAAACTGGATATAATTTGGGGGTTCATCTGGATTTTAAGACCAAAGCACAAAGGCATGTTTGGGGATAAATAGTTATTTGAAATGTAGTTAGTTTAGGATTGACCTTTTGGGAAGCTTTTATTACCTCGACGGTCTGTAGTTTGAATACCTGTGTGATGAAATGCTATTTAAAAAGAGGCAAATCAAAGGGAGACTCATCAGACAACAATTTCTACCTAGTGACCCTGCTTTACCTTATGAACCTGTTTTCAATAATAATAGGGATGATGATACTATCATGCAAGAAATACTGTTGGCCAATACATGTTTTGGTCTCTTTTAGCAGTACAGTATTGCTTTAACACAACATGACCAATGTGGTAACCACATTTAAAATACATCAATGAATGATGATTCAACATCAGAAAAAACAATCTGATGAAAACATGAGCATACAAGTTTTTATGAGATTGTAATGAGAAAAGTCTTGCTAAATTGACAACTTATTTAAGAATATAAGTACTGCATCAGCACTAGAAAAATTTTCCCAGAGAAGGTTTTGTATGAAATGGGATATTTTATGAATAGGTTTTTTTCCCCCATAAATATCAGTGATTGCAGTAAATATTAGTCAATACTATACTTATGTTTTTCCTAAATCACAATGAATCACAAATGAATCAATGTAAAATTAATTCATCGCTAGATCTAAACACCATCTAGACCTCAAAGGCAACATTCAAACTACAGGTACAGAAGATTATAGCAGAAGCAGAGAGACTTTTAATTCATACAAACAAAGAAAAAGAAAGCTTAATCAAACCAAACGAATTATTTTTGTACCTGTTTTCAGGCCTAACGTTGGAGAGGTAGTTGCAACTTTCTGACCTTCCACTTGGTGCCGAGACATCCTCCCCATTTTGGCTTCCCGATCTCCCATTCCCTGAGTAAGAGCGGGTCATAGGTCTCCTGGATGTCATTGTCCAACTTAAATAACTTTAACGGTCCAGAAAACCCACCAATGTCTTTCAGTGGGGGTTCAATATCTCTGTCCTCTTGGCTTCCAGAACCAAACTGTGGAGCTTCTCTTTGTTACTGCCTGGGGAGCAACTGAAAAAAAAAGACAAATTCAAAAGTGAAATTTAAATACTTGAAAAAAGTATTATAAAGCTATATAATTAATACAAGTTTGAAATGAATTTTTAGAAATATAGTTTAGAGAGAGAGCACTACTGCTGTGGGATTGCTAGGATTAATAAGCTGACCATTTGAACAGAAGTTATAAACAGGCATTGCTCTTACTTTTACTTTGGTCACAAACTGTTATTTCTATTTAATTACCAACCACCAGATATATTGTCTCTAACTTGGAATTGCTTGACAATAATATTAATAATAATAATAATAAAATAAAAGATATTACAGTACAACACAAACTCACCATTCGTATATTTTTTGCCTGTTCTTTAGATCCCGCTGTCCCAGTAGCACTAGGATTGTCAATCACAGCAGAGCATGTGTTGCCAGCAAGCCCCTATTTATAGCAGGCCTACAAATAGGCGCAAGAGCACATCACATTTTCCGAAACTAGCCATTGCTCTGAAGCCACTTAAAGCAGTGTCCAAGGAAAAGACAGCAAAAACTTTAAGATCTCATGCAAGTTTCATATGATATTAAAATTCTCAGACTGATCATAAAGTAACACCAAATTCTCATAGCAGTATGCTGACAAATACATCCAGAACAGAATGCATGTTGAAGGTGCAGTGTTTGAATTCTCATAGCCCTTGATGACAGTTGACCAGCCAAGCTCAAAGCATGACCCAGGTTGAATTAGGACAGCCCCCTCTATGTCACTGTCTGTACACCCTCCCAATATCAGTCAACAACCTTTCACACTGCTCATGTGTCATTGCTTCATTTTCCAGTCATAAATGGGCTCTGATTACATGCTGTCAAACAACCACTCTCACAAACATACTGTGCATCATTTAAACAAGAGACAACACACACGCTCAATGATAATAAATAACAATAATAAACTTTTTATTAAAAATTGATTAATTTACGTGAATTAATATAGCATCTTTTAAAACAGTGTTTACAAAGTGCTTAAAAGAAAACTTAAAATACAATGAAAGAATAATAAAATAAAATAAAAATGCTAATAAGAATAGAAATTAAAACAATTAAAGAGAGAACAAGTGTGTTTTGAGATATATATTTTTTACAATGTTTACAAAAGTGCAATATACAGTATATAGAGCCAAAAAAATAAAAATAATAGAACAGAACATTAATTATAATAATGATGCAATGCCATGAGGAGAACATAAAAAGGACTGTGAAAACTAACTAATCAAAAAAACAACAAAAAAAATCCATCTCTGCATTGTTACTTGAACGATACCTGCAGCAACAACTGCAGATATGTAAGGCGCAAATACACTGAACACAGCGGTAGTGGGAGGTCCAGTCCGTCATTCTTACGGGAAACCATTTAATTGTTGCCATTGAGACTTGAATCACTGTCGTAGCAAGTTGAGAATTGAATTTCCTCATCAAGATACAGCTGACGTTCTACGCTTGTTTGAGGTTTAAGAGGGCAATGTGAGATTGATCGCTGTCAGGTGGCGTACTTCAAACATCAATGAGCACTACGACAGGTGAGAGTAATCGACACTGCAAGCGAGCGACGCGTCAAATCAGACGCTCCGCTCCGTGTTGACAGCTTCGTATTATATGAGAACGTACTTGTTGCGGCGCGTAAACAGCTTTAAAGTTTCGAGGTGGATTCTGTTAGAACATTATTTTAGTGTCGTGTGCGTCTTGGAATAGCTTAAAAAAAAAAATCATATTTAAGCGTATGTAATTAAACATATAATATGCAATTTGTAGTATACTATATAGGCTATGCAACAAGTACAAACAGTTGTCATTTAGCCGATGCTTATATCCAAAGTGCGAAACATTACACCCATCACAGGAACAGTCCTCATGAAGCAACATGAGGTTAGAAGCCTAGTTCACAGCAAGGGCACAATGGTCATAGATCTTGGACCACATCGGTCTATTTGAACTGCAACTTTGAACCTTTTTTCAGTACGCCTCATCACTCTGAACAACAAATATAGCTGCATAGAGTAATATGCTGTATAATATAGTGTCAGTCGAGATTATAGAGTACATGAGGTTATGTTACAAAATTGTTAAAAATATTTTATCCTAGTCAATTGTACTTATATGTTTGAGTTTGTATGAGTAGAGTTGTTGAGACATATTTTACCACCAAACATGGAATCTGCCCATTTTTCTGTTATACAGGCATTTTTACACTATATACAAGTCCTACACTATTTTCAATGTGTCTGAAACACATAAAATATATGCCAGCTATTTAAATGTTTAAATTACTAATACAACTATAAATTGAGTTATAGAAATAAATAAATAGTTTTATAAAAAATAAGCATCTAGATTTCACTTGGGTCTTTTTGACCCACATATGCATTTAAGCATATTTCCACCTAACCCTAAGCGTTAGGGTTAGGTGGACACTTTCGCATGACTGCATTGAAGCATAATGTCATAACTTCTGCATAACAATCACACAAATATAGCTGCAAGAAGCAATGTCAATCCAATTATCAGCGAACGAAGCATCGTGACACATTTTAAGTTAGAATTCTGATGTATGCTGTAGGAGTTAAAGATAAGGCCATGTTTCTCAAGATACACTACTGTTCTATTTGGGTGTACTAGTTGCACATTAAAATCTCTATCATCGGCAGAACAAAAGTGCTTGTTCTTTTGGCTACTAGTACATTGATAAAGAGTGTTTACTCAAGGTTTTGCAGAGGGTGTTAAGTGCTACACTGCACACTATACATTGTTTGATAATATGGTATCATTGCGCTCAGCAAGTCCTCCCGAACTTAACAAGACCAGTTCTGTGAAAAAAGACCAATGCCGCTAAAAGTTATAAGCTCACAAATGAGGAAAAAAACAATTTCTACCACTAGGTGGCGTCTGACCCAAACTTCTCAGACACCTTCAGGGCATGGTCCTGATGACACATACAAAGTTTCATAATTATATGCCAATCCGTTCATAAAATACAGCATTTTGCAACAAAATAAAAATTAGCTGATGCCCTAAATGGCCGACATAGAAAAATTGAGTATCGTTTGACTCTGAATGTTTCATTGAATCTACAGAGACCAGTTTTATCATTTTTGGTCAAAGCGTTCAAGAGTTATAAGCCAAAATAGAGGTTTTTGCTATCTCCTGACCAGTAGGGGGCAGTGTGGCAAAACGCTGTAGGTGACCTCAAGGCATGATGGCGATGACACTTACCAAGTTCTGTCACAATCTGTCAAAGTGTTGTGGAGATACAGCATGAAGTCCATTTTGGTGTGCTCGCCGTCAACTTTATGAAGCCATTTCTCAGGAACGATTTCAAACATTGAAAAAAAAGTGATAACCTTTGTGTAGCTCTATCTCACGATTGATTTAAAACAATTTTGGTGAAAATCAGACAAAAATTGAAGGAGGAGTAGTGAAAAAACATGTTTCTTTAAAATTCAAAATGGCGGAAAATCTAGTTGGGTGGAAATCGAAACCAATGTATGCATGCAACTTGGCATGAGCTCAGGAATCAGGGGAAAAATAATTTTATCTCTTGGGATTACTGTTCAAAACTTATTGACATACACATGAGTGAAATTTTTACATTTTGGTTGCGCTAAAGAGTTTGAGTTACAGAATTAAAATTTGCTGAGGTATGAGTTCAGACTGTCCTCTAGATGTGAGCAAAATTTCATAACTTTCCTATAGTTATATGGCCTGCCATGTAGAAAAATGGCAGAAAAAAAGAATAATAAGAACAGTAACGATTACAATAAAAGTCTTCGCCCTTTCAGGGCTTGACCCCTAATTACCGGATACACTTTTTTTCCTGATATTTTTGATAGTATCTTTTTAAATGAGTCTAGAACAAATAACACAGATTGGAAATTATTATTATTGCTTTTACAGTGCAGACATGTTTCAAATCATGACAGAGTAGATTTGTCTCTCTTACAATAATGAACATATTGACACATTCTTTGTTAACTTATGCAAACAGTGATTTGAAGGTGTGGCTTAACTTGAGAATGATGGATTTCTCTGCATATCGTTGTTTGGATTTTGAGTTTCAGTCTTGTAGTCATGAACACTGGTCGTACTTGTGCTTTTTTTTTTTTTACACAGGTGGTAATATTTTGAAATGACTGACTGGCTTACAAGAGCAGCAATTTTGTGGTCTAGATCCTTCCAGACTAAAGAATTGTGGAGACAGCCATGAGAACTGGTATTTAGCCTGCTGTTTGATGCTTTTTCTTATGTGTAACTTAGAACACACCATGTGTTTTTTTTTGTTTTTTTATTCTTTCCCCTTTTTAAAAATTTCTGCTGTGTATTCCTGAATTACAGCAGTTTCAAGTTATTAATATGTATGGTAAATAAAGTTATGATATCTTGTTCTTTCGGCAGAAGTTGTTATTCTGCAGCAGCCAATATCTGTGTGTGTACCACCAAACCATGAGGTGACTTTAAGCATTAAAGCAATTGGCACTGGTCCTTTGAGGTATCAGTGGTTTGATAAACAACAGAAAGAGGTGTGTGTGACTTGATTTTAAGAATCTGTTATTAATATTGTGAAAAATATATTTACAAGAAAATAATCCTAATTGAAATGATGTTATGCTTAAACTCTTCAGGTGGAAGGCGGGACAGAGCCCGAGCTTACCGTAACTCTCCAGAGAACGGGAAAATACATTTGTAGAGTGAGCGACCTGTACTGTAACTATCAGTTCACAGAATGGGTTAAAGTGAGAATCCTAGATGCACCAGGTATGTTTCTTTATGTTGTCTGTTATCCAATATAGCACTATCAGGATGTCTAACTTGCAGCTAAAATGGCCTTGTAGCTATTTTATTACAGTCAGCATTAATCATTTGGCCTAAGAGTCAATGAACCCACATTTTTATTGTTCATCCTGGTATAGTTAAGACAAAATGAAGACAAATGCTTTTTGAACACTTTCTGGTGGTCAACCATAGTTTTATTTTGTAATGTGTTATGTGGAATGTTGTGTTTAGATGTTTCTCACACTTGGAGAGGAGACCTCCATATAGCCATTCACCCAGTTTGTCAAACAGTAAAACTCGGGGAGACGTTTACTCTTAGATGCACAGCTTTAGGCAAGCCTACCCCTTCCTACCAGTGGTACAGAAATGGTCACCTCCTACCTAAACAGACTACAGAAACACTCAGGGTAAGACCACACCACTCAAAAACATATAGCACTGTCTCTATTGCTGCTTTGTTATTGTGTAGATTTGTTTTTATGTTGGGTTGGGTTACGAGGATCATTGCTTTCAAATGTGAATGCTTTGATGTAATGTATTGAATGACACAGTGGGTAAATTGGTGCCTAAAATAATTATCTTGTGAATTTGGTCTTCCTCTTTTTTTTTTTTTTTTTTTTTTTTTTTTTTTTTTTTTTTTTAGATAGAAAATGCCAGTGCAGATAGCACTGGTTCATACCTCTGTGCTGTGTCAAATGCTTTGGAGGAGAGATGGTCTGAAGCAGCTGAAATTGAGATTGGTAAGAGTAGGCAATGATTGTTTATTTAAATCTTTTCTATAGCTTATTCCTGCTGAAAAAAAAAACAGCTTAAACCTGCTAAGGGTCCATTCAGACCAAATGCTTAATGCAGCTCAGCAAATAAAACAGAACACAGGTGTGTCGATGCATGCTTTTAAAAGTTTGTTGTTTTTAACCTGACACACCGCCTAAAATATGCAATGTTCCTGCAAGAGACACAGCACAATGATCAAAGACGTCAGTCTATCGCATGCTACTTCCCCCCCCCCCCACAAACAAAACAGCTTAAAACAAAACAGCGAGTTTGGTGAGAACAGTCCCTAAGATGTTCAGCAGGTTCAGTAAGCCAGCTGGTGCCCCAGCTTGACACGTGCTCTCTTTAAAACCATCAAAACAGACCAGCTAAGACCATAAATAAGAAAAGCAATACAAAAAAAACATTAAAGAAAACCTGTCAATCTTTATCTTTAAACCATGGATTGATTGTTTTGCCACTTGAGTTTCAAATTGTTGGTACTTTCCCCAAATTGGAGGAGTTAAGAATAATCAGGAACTGAATTGTATTTTGAGTCTTAACAGGTCCCTTGATACATGAGAGTAAAACTAATGTGGAAACCAGTCCTGTGAGAGCTTCCCTTTTTTCTTGTCACACAACGGAACACAAATAATGCGAACGCTCAGTTTTTTTTCCCATTGTGAAACCAGTTGCTTAAGGACAAAATTCAGCTATAGGTTTCTTTGTAACATCCAGTAGCTAGTTGTGCTTGTTTTCTTTACATTTCTTACTAACAGTCATCTTTCAACTTTCACTTAAATTTTTTCCTCTTTGTTTTCTTCCCAAAGCACCTCCGGATCAACCACCAACACCCACGCTTATGGGTAGGTCACAGTGGAAATTTTTGTTATTTTTTTTTCTTTTTCTCTGCTCTGTTTAAAAATAGACTTTGTACTCACTTGTGTTTCCTAATACTCCCACCTTCAAATATTTCCTAATGTTTCCCAACAGCAACAACTATCATTTATACAGAGTTACTACAGTTATGGATAACCTGGAAATATCAAATCTTACAATTTAAAAATCATGACGTAACAGTGTAAGGGATGGGCAAGGAGGAGGCGGGAACCAGCTGAACAGTCAATGTAAAGTTTAATGATATAAATTAACTTAAAACAACATAAAACATAAAGACACACACAATGCAGCTATGTGCATCTCTCTCTCTCTCTCTCAAACTGGAGCCTCTCCCAGCTGATTAGCCTGATTCAGGGCCAGCCGTGTGTCCTCACAGCCTGGCCCCACCCTCCTCCTCATCACACATGATTTCCAGGCTTTGAAAAACATGGAAAATATTAAACCTTGCCAAGTCATGCAAAAGTCTTTGAAATATGTGACCGCGTCAAAAAGTGAAATCCAAGTCCTCCATTAAGCTCCATTCAAATCTCAGAATTTTGCCTTATTGAAGACACTTGTACACTATAAATTTTACATGTAATTGGAAACCTATGTAAAAATCTGTATCCTTTGATCACAAATGACTTTGAAAGTCATGGCAATATATTGGTCTAAAAGTGTGGGAACCCAGTCCATGTTATCACACAACATCTTTAAAATCTTCCACTTAGCAACTGACAAAGTGGCATTGCTGATTGGGAATTTGAACTACAACCACCACCCTGGTCTGATGGCCCCCACTATGGACGTCCATGAGCTAGGCAATCTTCTGCAGCAGCTTGGCTTCAGAGTGGTCTCTCTGCTAGATCTCACCCTTCAGGAAATGCAGGCTGCTATTGTCAAGTTCTTGCAGCTCTTGGACCATGGAGTGTATGGTGAGTAACTTGTTATGGGTTGCTGGAGGAACCTTGATTATAGGTCTGTTTCACGTGACTGCTTTAACAGTAAAATTGTTTATCTGACAGGAAGTATGTTGTACGCTCAGGGAAATGGTTTCAAAGGTTTGTTTGTGGTAAAAGTTTCAGGTTCCTGGCTACACATTAAGGTCTGCAATGACACAGATTTTAGTTCTTTCTCCTAGTAATTTCCTATCAGTCAACTTTAAGTAAGCCATTTAGAAAGCGGCTCTGTAGCAATATCAAAACTGTTAATTTGACTCTGTTAATTTGACCAATTCAGTCTGACACAGTATGGAGTGGGACTGTATGCTTGTACAACCAATTCAAGATGGGGGGGAGTTTTCTGGAATTGGTTTAAAAAAAAAAGAAATATATATATATATATATATATATAAAAATTACATTTGTTGCTGTAGAAATGACACTTCACCTTTAATATTCCAGATTTCTCTCTTTGAACTTGCTGCTAACAGTGCTATTAATTGTGTCTATACGGTTTCTGATGGAACGTGTCATAATTGCGAAGGCCTACTCGGACCTTTTGCAAATCTTAAGGGAATACAATATTGCTCAGTATGCATCTCTCACTGTATCTTGAGAGTCTTAATGACGAGTCAGAGGAAGTTCCGCCTGAGTGAAAAAAAGAACTTTTTCCGGTGATACAGTGTGTGTCATGGGTCACAAAACCACTGTGCTTTCAGCCTAAGGACTATTTTCAGAATGTAATCCGAAGTGCTGTAGCCTGCTTATTGGCTGATAAGATATGTGTGGGCAGCAGCATGCTTTGCTACTTTTATCTGTAGAAGCTGTGATAGGTTTTTAGCCAACTGGCTGCTCAGCTAGCTCAAGTTGGACTTTATTATAACCGTATTTGTGAAGTGGAATTATATCAAATACAGCTGCATGATGAAGATAATTGTGGCATACAATGTGTACTGTAAAATAGAAAGTGGAAAATGGAAATTGTTCAGTCATTACTCAACTCTGCATGATGCAATTTATACAATGAAACATACCTCTGTATTGCTGTCAATGTGGGTTACACTTCACAGTTGTCACTTTTTCTTTTGATTTCAGATAGCAAGATTTTTTGTTTGTTTTTTAGCCAGTGATTTAAAAAGTTGATGGCTGCTTAAGTGCCAATGATAACTAATCACAAGTTGTGTTGCTTGTTGTATTTATGCAAATGTCCTGCCTCCTTTTATGAACTAAAAGATCGAATCGGTCACCTGTCACACTCTGTTTAATTTTTTTTAACTCTGTTAAAACACTTGTGACAATCAAAACCAGTTACAAAATAGTTGTTATTTTGTCTATATATGTTCAGTATGTTAAATACAGTACAATGTTGTACATTTAAAGGAATATTCTGGGTTCAATGCAAGTTAAGCTCAATCAACATAATTTGTGGCAAAATGTTGATTATCACAAAAAATAATTTCGACTTGTCCCTCCTTTTTTTAAAAAAATAGCAATTCTGGGATGCAGTGAGGCACTTACAATGGAAATGATTGTTGGCAATTTTTGGAGGATTTAAAGGCAGAAATATGAATCTAATTATAATTTTATAAAAGCACTTTATACACTCACCTAAAGGATTATTAGGAACACCTGTTCAATTTCTCATTAATGCAATTATCTAATCAACCAATCACATGGCAGTTGCTTCAATGCATTTAGGGGTGTGGTCCTGGTCAAGACAATCTCCTGAACTCCAAACTGAATGTCAGAATGGGAAAGAGAGGTGATTTAAGCAATTTTGAGCGTGGCATGGTTGTTGGTGCCAGACGGGCCGGTCTGAGTATTTCACAATCTGCTCAGTTACTGGGATTTTCACGCACAACCATTTCTAGGGTTTACAAAGAATGGTGTGAAAAGGGAAAAACATCCAGTATGCGGCAGTCCTGTGGGCGAAAATGCCTTGTTGATGCTAGAGGTCAGAGGAGAATGGGCCGACTGATTCAAGCTGATAGAAGAGCAACTTTGACTGAAATAACCACTCGTTACAACCGAGGTATGCAGCAAAGCATTTGTGAAGCCACAACACGCACAACCTTGAGGCGGATGGGCTACAACAGCAGAAGACCCCACCGGGTACCACTCATCTCCACTACAAATAGGAAAAAGAGGCTACAATTTGCAAGAGCTCACCAAAATTGGACAGTTGAAGACTGGAAAAATGTTGCCTGGTCTGATGAGTCTCGATTTCTGTTGAGACATTCAGATGGTAGAGTCAGAATTTGGCGTAAACAGAATGAGAACATGGATCCATCATGCCTTGTTACCACTGTGCAGGCTGGTGGTGGTGGTGTAATGGTGTGGGGGATGTTTTCTTGGCACACTTTAGGCCCCTTAGTGCCAATTGGGCATCGTTTAAATGCCACGGCCTACCTGAGCATTGTTTCTGACCATGTCCATCCCTTTATGGCCACCATGTACCCATCCTCTGATGGCTACTTCCAGCAGGATAATGCACCATGTCACAAAGCTTGAATCATTTCAAATTGGTTTCTTGAACATGACAATGAGTTCACTGTCCTAAAATGGCCCCCACAGTCACCAGATCTCAACCCAATAGAGCATCTTTGGGATGTGGTGGAACGGGAGCTTCGTGCCCTGGATGTGCATCCCACAAATCTCCATCAACTGCAAGATGCTATCCTATCAATATGGGCCAACATTTCTAAAGAATGCTTTCAGCACCTTGTTGAATCAATGCCACGTAGAATTAAGGCAGTTCTGAAGGCGAAAGGGGGTCGAACACAGTATTAGTATGGTGTTCCTAATAATCCTTTAGGTGAGTGTATATACTTTATAATAATTCTTCTGTTAAAAGCTTTAGGGTTTGTTGACGTTACATTGTCGTCATGGCAACAAAGTTGTAAAATTGGCTATGACTTTACACAGAAAATGTTAGAAAGCAATTTTATCACACTAAAATTATATATTTTTAAATACTATACTTTTGAAAAAGTGAGTATATTAACATTCAAATATGGGTCCCATTCATTTCCATTGTAAGTGCCTTAATGTAACCTCAATTTTTGCTTTTTATAAAGAAAAGTAGGGGCAAGTCAATTTTTTTTTTTTGTGGTAATCAGCATTACGTCAAAAATGCTTTTGATGGAGCTTAACTTGTATCGAACCCGGAATATTCCTTTAAGGAACTCTAAGAAAAAATTTGCTATTTCACGATATTGTAATCAAAATAATATACTCCTCCTCTGTCCTCATATCATTTCCAGCTGTTTTTTACTATGCTGGCCATGGGTACGAGCACTCTGGTAGGAATTATCTGGTGGCCACTGATGCTCCAAGACCCTACCGAACAGAAAACTGTGTGTGCGTACAGAGAGTGATGCACAGTATGCAGGAGAGAAAAGCCCAGCTCAATGTTATACTTCTGGACACCTGCAGGAAATGGTACACCTGAAAGAACATAATGATGACTTGTGTATCTCTATTTTTGTTAGAAAGTGACAAAGTCTTTTAAGTAGTGTTAATTTTGTCACCTATTTTTAATTTAGTCTTAGTCTTGTGCGAAATGTCCTTGTTAGTTTTAGTCATATTTAGTCATTCACATATCTTTTTTTGATAGTCAAGTTTTAGTCGACTAAAAGTCTCGTCATTTTAGTCTAGTTTTAGTCAAAAGAAAACTCAATATATCTTAGTCAAGTTTCAAAACATTTTAGTCTTTTTTTTAAATAAATTATTTCTGAGATTAATTCTGAGATAACCATTTCAGTCAAATAATGTTTCACACATCTCAAATATTGGTTAAATGTCATAATTACCTGACAAAATACACTTGTTGAATGATTTGTTGAATTCACTTTGTTAAACGTGTCTGGTTTTCTGATTTAAGAGACACATTCACAAATGATGAACTTGTTCTTAAGAGTATTTTATTAAGCAAATAAGTTACATAAAATATATATAACCTGCATAATGTATGTGCCACAACACCATAGCTAACTGGTTAATTTACAGCGTAGATGCCTAAAATCAGCATTAGCTTATGAGACGTATATTTAAGTTAACTTCCCTGAATGTGTGGGTGGTTAGCCTTTAGATGTCGCTTAAGGTTGGTGGTGTTTTTCCCCGATATTTTTTGTCCGCAGTGCTTCCCGTCAGTTATAATGACACATTCTGACTTTTTGTCAATATCATTGTACCTAAAATGCGACCAAATATCGAGCCTCTTCCTTCTACCTAGCATGTCGTCGGCGCTCGTCGCGTGTTCGCCACTGTCTATGATTGTTGTGTTCTTGCTCCATGTAGTTTCATGTTGCAGCCACAGGAGTATGAGACCTGTAACCGTTACTAGAGCAGCAGCACAAACTCATTCGGAATATTTTGAAGGCGTAACAGCTGAATATTCTATCTCATGATGAAAAAGTAGAGATGATTGTATACGAAAATGAAGAGAGATTTTATCTTAGCTTTTATTTTATGCAAAACAATTTAGTCTCGTCTTTTTTCGTCAACAATAATGCATGTTAATTTAGTCTTAGTCAGCGTTTTTGGACATTGGCGCAGTCTCGTTATCGTCTCGTCTTAGTCATGGAAAAAAAGGTTGTTGACGAACATATTTAGTCTTGTCTGACGAAATTTACACTACTTTTAAGAATGTAATAATCACAAACCCTTCTCAATGGTCTTGCTAATTCATATATTGGATTTTCCATAGAGTATGATCACAGTTCACATAGTTTAAGGCAGTTTAGAGTTGACTAAACTTTAACCACTAGAGAGATACACCACTATAAGAAGGCAACAGAGGTACTAAACAGAATAATATTTTATCTACCAGGTACAAACAGAAAGGTCCTTCCTCTGAAATAAAGCCTTTGGCTCCTCTGGGCAACACAGTGTATGGATATGCCACGTAAGTACTGTCATAACTATGTAAAAGCATTTATTTATTTTTTTACAAAAAAGTGCTCATGCTGCTGTCCCCCACAGGACTGAAGATTCAGAGGCTTTTGAAGTCCAGGATGGAGGCAAGAGCACAGGGATCTTCACCAAGTATCTGAACAAACATATCTTACGGTTGGAGAGGGTGACGCATGTCTTAGAGCAGGTCTCTGAAGGTGAGTTCTGCAAGCAGTTCATTGACCGTGCCAAATCACTGCTTCTTTAAAAGTCAGCTCCACTATATGCAGATCCCTGTAAATTCTTGCAAATTTATGTATGAAAGAAGACTAATCACATTTCACTATGCAAGTTTTATGATAATGCCGTCACTGTCGGATACATTTAAGTAATTCTGTGGCAACTCAACCAATGGTCCCTGGCTCAAAATTTTGTTTTTGATTAAAAAATTAATGAACAAAGCCAAAATATTAAATGTCACAAAAATGAATATTTTCACCTATGAATAAATAATAAATAAAGGTACATTTCTAGTTTTAACAGGTTTTGTACTACAGACTAGTTTACTGAAGAAAAACTAGCACTGTACCATGTGACCCAGATTCGAGTTTCAACCATTAAAAATGAGTTGCCTAACGTTTAACTATTTATAATCGGAGCCACACCGAGAGCCCCAAATTAAACCATCTAGGGCCTTAGATATCACCGAACCATAAGGAAAGTTTGTTCTGAACCAGAATTTTAAAGGATATTAAGATATTTTTAATACTTCTGGAGTAATAGGCATTTCAGCTTTGGAAAAACAACACAAAAAGTGTGTTGGACTCATACCTTTGACATATATTGCAACAAGGGGTGCTGATGTCAACTGATTTTAGTAATATACCTATTGATCTCTGTACAAATAAATAAGAAAATTATTTAGCTGAAACCTTTTTCTGAAGTTTTGATCCAAATTATAGGTGAAAATTAGCATTTGGACCACCCTCTACAAAATTACTCAATAAATATATTGATCCTTGGCATTTAATATTTTGGCTTTCATCATAATTTTTGTTTATACTTCTTCAGAAAAGAATTAACACAATTAAAAAATTCAGACAGGAAAGTTTAATAAATTTGGTTGATTTGACATGAAATAATCAATTTTGGATGCTGAAAATTCTGTCAATGTAAGTAAAAGGGAATTTTCAAATGGTAATCTTAAAATTCTTAAGAAGTATAAAATGAACAAAAAACTAAAATAAATAGTAAACATAGTAAAATTATTTACAAAACTAAGCTAAAAATGAGTCCGTATGGTTTGTTCTGAATTAATTTCTGAAGTTAAATCGCTTCATAGTCTTAACCCCTAACTTGAATGTTTAAGGAATATCAATACAGATCTTGTTTGCAAGCACTGTAATGACAAGATATTGGCACATCGTATTTCGGAGTATGTAGTGACATGTAGTTAACAAGGTCACAGCGTCTTTCAGTGCTTTTGATCATTAGCGGATTTATACTTAGTGCAGGAACAACTGGTTGTCATCTACTATATGCCAGGCACTGGTTTCCTCCTTTGATCCTTAACCTCCATGGCATGATGTAACTGTGGATTTATGTTTTAATGGCTGAGATAATCATCCCTTTCTCCACAGAGAGCTTATTTGGTTGTATGATTAGTCTCTTTGGTAACAGCACTTGGTATTTTAAATTGTAACTGCTTCAGCATGTGACCTCATTCTTTGGCTGGTCTCAGGTGGGGAAATTTGAGTGTTTAACCTAGGAATGGCTGCCCCACTTGCCCTCCTACTGTCCCCCTCCTCCTGTCTTGTACACTTGTTTCTCAGTTTGCACCCTGTCCCAGTGCCATTAGTGGTACTTTTCCACTGCACGTTAAAGTTCGACTCACCTCAACTCTACCCGCTTTAATTTTCGGAGCTTGCATTTCCACTGCAGTTTAGTGCTATCTCAACATGGGTGGGATTAAAGGCCGATCGTCATAGTTGCGCCACATTTACTGCCGTGGCATCATCTTAAACACAACACAAACTGACCAAAACAATAACACAACCGCTAGCTGTTAGCTACTAGCTCATTGTGCTGCATAAAGCAGTTGTTGCATGGTGATTTTACACAAGTGTAACAGTTAAATTAGCCTGGTTGTTTTAGAAACAAACTTTCCAGTAGCTGGTCAACTACATAAAGTGAAGCTTTCAAGCAGAGAATAGAGTTAACATAACAAAACATTCCATCTTCCGTCGTGAATAAACGCCAGTCCAGGGCACTCTCCCTCCCATTGCTCGCCGGTTTATATGGCGTCCATTTGGTCAAACCACTTCCACCTATCCTTGATGGTTCTGTAGTCACTTTTAAGTGTTTTTAATGTTGGTAGATCTGGTGGTAGCCGTGTACGGCCAACTGCTGAGACATTTCCTGAGAGATTTTTTTTTTTTTAAAAATTTTTTAAAAATTATTTTTTTTTTACTTATCGCTAATGAGTGAACCGTCTGCACCTCGTTTATTGAACATGGCGTGGTTTTGTGCAAAGCCATTTCTTTTTTTCACAATTCGAAAGTCACGTAAACAAATGATACTGTTATCGGTGTTGTTAACTTTAAAACTAGCGGGTTGATGTCACGTGTCGGAAATCCAGTGATGCTGGTAGTGACGGTTCTGTTCGATTTTGACGTCACATTTACTATCGACTCGGCTCGCTTGGAACCTCGACCAAGGTGGTACTAAAAAAAGTACCAGGTACCATCCACAGTGGAAAACCCCCAAAAATCAAGCAGAGTCGAGTCGAGTTGTACTGTGCAGTGGAAAATCCGCATTAGTCTGTGTTTGTGGAAGCCAAAAATGACTTTACTCCTTCCTGCCTGGAAAAAAAGAACAAAGAAACTCAGTGCGGCATCACTGGTTATATGGTAAAGTGTAACTGAAGTCATTGCACTAAAAAACAGAACCTCTGAACCAAAGGCCCTTTCTTAACTGCACTTTTTTCTTCTTCTTAATCAGTTGTTTTCTTTCCCAGTGAAAATATCTACTCATTCTTAAAACAAGGTACATTATACAGTATATATCATTCTTATAAATTAAAAATATATAACAATAATCAATTTGCCCCTGGATTTAATTATCAGGAGCCTTTGTTTTACTCATATTTTATGTCACAATATGTTTAACTAGGACTATAATAAAATAGTAAGAACAAGATCAGATTAAGAACAATATAAGAAGGGCATATTTTCCCCCCACATTTTGAATTTACATTTACATTTATGCATTTAGCCGACACTTTTATCCAAAGTGACTTACAGTGCACTTATTACAGGGACAATCCCACCGGAGCAACCTGGAGTTAAGTGCCTTACTCAAGGACACAATGGTGGTGACTGTGGGGTTTGAACCAGCAACCTTCTGATTAACAGTTATGCGCTTTAGCCCACTACGCCACCACCACTCACTTTTGGGGGCATTTTTGGAAACAAGGCACCCGTTAATTTCTCCTAAAAAAGAACCTCATATATACTTAGTAGAGATTTTATAGAGATAATTCCAATTTAAAAGCAACGCTACCAAATACTAGCAAAGTGTATGTAAACTTCTGACCCACTGGGAATGTGATGATAGAAATAAAAGCTGAATTAAATAATTCTATCTAATATTATTCTGACATTGCACATTCTTAAAATAAAGTAGTGATCCTAACTGAACTAAGACAGGGAATGTTTTCTACAATTAAATGTCAGGAATTGTGAAAAACTGAATTAAAAAGTATTTGGCTAAGGTGTATGTAAACTACAAAAAACAATTTGGCAGTGGGGTTAAGAAAAATACATTTCATTAATAATATGTTCTCTGAAAACAAGTTTTCACAATTTCACAATACACAATTTTGCTTCTCAGTTAAATTGGTCTTGTTTGTTTTAAGGACATTTTAGATAATTTTTCTGGAAAACCAGACAAAAATACTGATTAAAAAATGTTTAGTATTCTTGTTTGAGAACAGAATTTACTGATAAGTAATTTAAAGATTCCTCTTTATGTTTCCTCTGCGATTAAGGCTGGAGCTTTTCACACTGTAAACATGCACATAAATGGCCAGTTGTTACCTAATGTAGCCATTTACGTTTTCAGTGCAGCTAGTTTCTATAACACTTAAGTTCCCATTGGTATGATCAACTTGCTGAGTCATGTTTGTCCTTGTCCCTGTTTTGGTTTCACTGTGGAGTGACTGATAATAATGATGACAGCGGCCACAACTAGTTATGGCAACATGGCTGCATCAGAGCAGATATCTTTACTTTGTAATAGAAAAATGTATCCAGTGGTTTGTGTTTTGTAATGAATCTGTTTCCTTTGATACAGATCTGGGAAAAGACCCACTGGTGCGTGGCAGACAGGTAGTAGAAATCAGGCACACTCTAACGGAGCCACGGGCCTTGACCGATCCTGTGCGAATATCTGGACACACCATGGAGTTCCGTCGACGTGATGCTTGCTGGAAACAGGCGAATGGTGAATTTTTTTTTTTTCCCCATTTGATGTCATCAGTGGTCCCTGTCTTGAATGTGTCTTGTTTTATGAAAAAAAAAACAAAACAAAAGATTAAAATGGTCATATTCTATAACGTTTGAATAAAAAGCCACTTTATAATGTTAATAAAAATTTCTTGCATAAAAAATAGTCAATCTAATTTTACACAACCATTTTCCACCCTCTCTCTGAACCTGAACATTAAACATGTTATTTTTGCTGCTGTATATTTAAGATCTCCATTGTGATTGGTTAACCTCTTGACATAAATAACTTTGATTATTTAAAAGTGACAGTATAGTTACAGTGTTTACATGGTACATTGAACTTTATTTTTGGTCTGAAAACAAGGAAAGTTTTTGATACAAGATACGACCACTTTAAATGGCCATATTCAACACCAGCGATGATGAAGCTGATGTTAAATGCAGTGGAAATTATCCAAAAAGGAAGGCAAAGATCAATCTGTTAAAGCTTGTTTAGTCAATGCTTCACTCAAAAGTGCTCCATCACCATTACCCATCACACAGTTTCGTGACTTCCATTTTAGTTCCCTTTGTGGGCTAGATAGTGAAGCGTGACTCATGGTGTAGGATCATTCATAAACAATGTGTTTGTATTCAAAGTATATTAATGTCCTCCCAAAATGAAGAAAATTACTATCAGCTCACTGGTAGAACTCAAACCGGTTCCATTTTTCCACTTTAAACTGTGACATTATCCACTTTTCTGTTCCCATTTGTCAATTAAAGACTAGAGCCAGTCATTTAGATTTGAGATCAGTCTCTGTTTGTTGATTTGAGCAAGTAAATAAAGAAAAAATATATGAAGGAGGCACCTATTGCTACAGTGCATAAATTAGATGTTAATGTAAAGCAAACATTTAAAATTTACATGCATGTACCAGCATGTTGCCATATCAACCTCAGGACATTTACATTTTATATTTACATTTATTCATTTGACAGACACTTTTAACCAAAGCTACTTACAAAAGAGGAAAACATAAGCAAATCATCTTAAGGAGACATTGGTATGAAAAGTGCCATATTACAAAGTTTCACTAGCATCAGAATAGCATTCAAAACCGATATTTTTTTTCAGGAGAGTTGATATGTCTAAATATTAGAATAGCTTTTCATGTACTGTATGGCGGCTTTCTTTAAAGTTATAATAGTCAGTTCTTTAGTATGCATAATATAGCAACACTACAGTACCTTGCTTTTGTCCCATATACAGTATAATTGGCAAATACTGTATAATAGTTCAATTACAGTATAAATTAGTGATGCACAACATAAGCTAATACTCTTTTTCTATGTTATATGTTTCTATGTTTTCTTTTCTTTTTATTGTCAGTAGATAAAAGAACATTGTAACATATCTTGGTAAACAAATTTCTTGTTTTTTTTTTTTGTTTTGTTTTTTTTAGTTCTTCCTGGCCGTAAGTGTCTGAACTTTCAGGACTGTGGTGTTCAGGTTGAGCTCAGTTTCTCTGCTCTGTTCTCCAATGTCCTGATTGTGTTTGGCACACTGAGGAACACAAGCACTGTGGCCCAGGACTGCATGTTGATTCTTGAGAGTGAACCAGTGAGTCATGGATTTTTAGGTCCTTTTTTGTTAACACACACACACACACACACACACACACACACACACACTTTTTTGGTAGGTACGGCTATCCTTATGAGGACTCTCCATATACATAATGATATTTATACTGTACAAACTATAGAATCTATCCCCTAAACCTAACACAACCCCAAACCTAACCCTCACAAAAACCTTTCGGCATTTTTACATTTTCAATAAAACATTGTTTAGTATGTTTAAGGGATTAGAATTATGGGGACTCTAGAAATGTCTTCAACCCACATTTATAGTATAATACCCTTGTTATTACCAGTTTGTAAACTGAAGAAAAATAAAGGCTAATTACAAGAAAAAAAAAAATATTGTAAACCACCCAAACACACATACACAAAAAAGAAGGATATGTGAGTCGGGATGTGTGGGCTCAAAAGAGAAGGGGTATTTTTACAGTGGTTTGTATTTGTGTAGGTGTCGGTTGCCCCTTAAGCCCTTCCAAACTTAGAAATGTAACATAATACAAGCAAGATTTTCATCCTCTTTTCTGGACGTTTAAATTCTTTTGACTGTAACATGTAAGATGCTATTTTCTGAATAAGTAGAAATAAGCAATGCTGAGCTCACTGAAAAGCTAGAGCACATTAATTTTGCATGGGCAAAAAAAAATCTTAAAAGTACAGCTAAATATTAGCAAATTATTCCTTTTGATATATTATGTTTTGTGTTGCATTGTTTTTTTTTTGTTTTTTTTACCTCACACTAAACTTGAAATATTTTTACATTTGTATTACTTTACTGTATGTGCCAAGTTTACTAACATTTAAGATTTACTAACATTAGAATGACTTTGTGAAAGAAAACTATGAAACTACTGACCTCTAGGGGTGGAAACTGCTTCGGTATTTAGTTTGATTTAAATGGTTTGACGTTATTCACTTTACATTTACAGTATATGTTGGTTTGATTACAATTTATATTGATATCTTTGATATATTTGATATCAAAACAGATATACCTCTGTTTTTAGATGATGCAGGACATTTTCTCAGCTTGTGGCAGATCAGAAGAAATGGATACTCTGCTTGTGAGCAGTGGTAAAACTCCTGACAGAACCCTCAGATTATGTTGCCTTCAGAGGCTCCAGGTACATTTACTGGAGTTTTTTTCCCTCATTTAACTTGTGTAATATGTTTGAAATACATTTTGAATAATAATTTAAATAATGATCAGCTGTCCACTATTCTGCTTATTTACATGGCTACTAACTAAATAAATAAATGGACATGGAATTTTCATTTGATTTAAGGCGCATTATTGTTAAAGGATATTTACAAGTACCGTTAAATGAAATGCAACAATGCATTTAAACCAAACTTTTCTAAAACTTCCTAGGGATCACTGGCGATCAAGGTCACACTGCACTACACCCATACAGAAACTAAAGAACATCACACTCGGAGCAGAGAGCTAGACATAGGCAAGCCTCTTATCGCCTCCTGCAAGCTTAATCAGATGAAGGCAGTGGACAGAAGACAAGAAAGTCATGCCCATACTGTGGACCAACTGGCCAGCATCAGATGGCCAAATCATCAGAACCATCCTCAGCCTGGTCAGCCCTACATGCGCAAGGCAGAGAACAAGTTACAGAGCTCAGCCAAAGCCACCTCTGTGAGCAGTAATGAACCAGAGGAGAATGATGAAAATGACTCTAGTGGATTCACTATGTGATCTGCCTTCCCTTTACAAACACACAATACAGTATGGCATTGTTTTGATGCAACAAAGGATTTTTCTTACATTTAAGTGTTTACCTTTTGCTTACTAATTAACAATTGTGATGTGCGTGCGTGCGTGCGTGCGTGTGTGTGTGTGTGTGTGTGTATGTGTGTGTATGTGGGGTGGGGGGGTTTGGGGGGGTCAGAGAGAGTGAGAGCATAGAAAGGAAGACGTTCTCATGCATATAAATGTATATTTATACAATTAATAATTATTTGTAAATCAAATCAAGCGTTATATTCTGATATAATCCATAAAGTGGTAATACTGGAGCTTGCTTGTATGATTTGTATCATTTAAAATGTATTTCTTAATGCAAGTATAGTCTTGGGACTGAAAGGTAATTAGTTATTAAACGCTTTAAAGTTATTATCTAAATTACAAAATATTAATCCAGTTAATCCCTCCTTTTGTTTGTACATCTAATGTAAATACAGAAACTGTCACAAATTTGAATGAACTGGAGAAAAGAGAGGATTTATTAAAATACAGAAATATTTCTATGATCTACAAATGTGTTGAAAGAATAGATTAGGCATTTAGGTTTAGGTAATCATTTAATATAATTTTTTATTTTCATTTGCGTTAAACAAATTCACACATTTGTAGATAATTCAATGATATTTATTTTTAAATAAAGGTCTAATAAACTACTGGAAAACAGAGAATATGCAAATAACAATTTATATTACATGGTAGTTACATTAAATGTTAAATACTGTCTGCCCATAATGTCTCTAAAAGACATAGGCTTTACTCATTTTAAGAAAATTAGGATTCATTTTCAGGTTATTTCTAATAACATATATTATTTAATAATAATAAATGTTAATTTAATTTCTAACAATAATCTCTTTCTAGGATTTTATATACATACACTTATTAATTTTGACAGTGCATGTTAAATATAATTTAAGATCAATCGACAGCATTTGATCTTACCACAAAAAAATATTTTTATTTGCCCCTCCCTTTCTTTAAAAAAAAAAAAAAAACTAATCTGTGCTATAGTGAGGCAGTTACAATGGAAGTGAATGGGGCCAAACGTTAAAATACTCAAGTGTGTGTTAACATGATTTTAGTATGATAAAATTGGTTACTAAACTTTTCTGTGTTAAGTTATATCCAATTTTACAACTTTTTTAAAAACAATGACGTCAAGCTCAAATGTAGAGTTTTAATTAATGAATGAAGGTGTTTTAATTGAATTATAAGCATCTCGTTTCTGCCTTTAAACCGTCCAAAAATTGGTCCCATTTACTTCCATTGTAAGTGCAATAATGCAACTGCAATTGTTGCATTTATTTATTTATTTATTTTTTTAAAGAAAAGGGCAGCAAGTGGTTTTGCAGGAATGGGACACATATGAGGTGACCACAGGGATTAGATTGCAGACTTTAAAAATTATTATCTCTTATGCCGCAACATTGCAATGAAATTCATCTTTAAACAAAGAGGGGCCCCAAGAAAACATGCAACATGCCATTTGTATTACTATCTGTACAGCAAAACAATACAGATACCATTTGCCCCATGTATTGTTTTAATACATGAAATTGTGACAGTGTATATTAGCAATAATCAATAAGCAACTTTCCATGTGTTTTCATAAAAATGGGCCATCTGAAGAGATGAATAAAAAAACTACAACATTAAAGTGACATAACTTGCTAATTATAAGTTCATGAAACTAACATTATCTCTCCTCCTATGATTTTTGCCATGGGATCCCCAAACTGTAAAACTTTTTCTAATATCTTATTGGATAACAATGACCTCAACAGCAGCAGCACCCTTATCATCAATTGTCCATTTCAAACAGAGTCCTTATTTGGGAAGATTTACCATTGGCTGTAAGGAGTGTCAATCAGCCATTAAGCGCCCGCCCACTTGCTCAAATATCAAGCGGTGAATGGTCAACAGTCGGGCTGCAACTGTCTGCTCGGCTCGGAACCACAGCGACTTAATCTGAACCTAGATGCGCGCTGGAGGACTCACACTCATCCGATCAAGAGCGGCGGATAAAGATGCTCTCATCCTCGGTTAACATGTTTCATTTGGGCGACCGGAGAGTTTGGTCAATGTGACACTGCTCGAGCTTTGTGTTCTGGTCCCGGACGCAGACCAGCGATCGTGCGTTGAGAAGATGTTGAGTCGGCTGATGAGTGCCAGCGTCAGAAACCTGGAGAGAGAATACATGTGCACCGTCAGACTGCTGGATGATACGGAGTATACCTGCACCATTCAGGTCAGTCTCACCAGCAGCACCTGTGCTACTGGAAAGCATCGATCAGCCCGCTGCCACAGCGAGTGTTGCAGCAGATCTTTTGTTGCGGGCTCCGAGAAGCGTGCGCAGTGGGTTTAAATAGCAGGTGCAAGCAGCATCCTCCCAAAACTAGCTCCTATACAAAACGTGCAGTTTGTTTGACCGCATATCAGTGGTGCATAGGGTGTTTGATTCGAAAGACTATTAGCCTTTAAAAGCAATTTAAATGATGTTTTTCTTTAGATTTAGTTTTTGGGATAGATGCTCTCGTGACTATTGGTGATGTGTTGCATGTCTTGAGTGAGCATCAATCCGATCGCAATCACTCAACACACTGATGTGCTGCTACTGTACTTAAAGGAATATTCCAGATTCAGTGCATGTTAGCTCAGTCAACAGCATTTGTGGCATAATGTTGTTTACCACAAAAAATATTTTATAACAAAAAAGCAGCAATAATCGAGGTTACAGTGATGCACTTGAAATAGAAGTTAATGGAGTTTTTGGAGGGTTTAAAGGCAGAAATGTGAAGCTTATCATTTTATAAAAGCACTTACATTAATTCTTCTGTTAAAACTTGTGTATTATACGAGCTGTAAGTTTCTTAAATCATATTTTTTATAGTCATTTTAGGGTTTATGGCGTTACATCGTCATAGCAACCAACAAAGTTGTGAAATTGAATATAACTTTACACAGAAAAGGTTAATAAGTGATATTATCACACTAAAATCATGTTAACACACATTGTTTATGTTTTTTGGCTATACTTTTGACACAGTTAAATTTTTTTACATTTGTGGATTGACCCCAATCACTTCCATTGTAAGTGCCTAACAATAACCCAGATTTTTTGCTTCTTTTAAAAAAAGGAGGGACAAGTCAAAAATTATTTAGTACGTTTCTTGTTCGCCAATTAATGTAGTTTCAAAAGAAGCCAAAGCATCAAACACAACTCATCTGTTAGCACTGCACTCAAACTCTGGCATTGGTCATGCTTTGTTTGTAAACAAATAAATGTTTTTGAGCGAAACTTTAATGTGAACAGATTTTTGTCAATGTCAAATGATGGAATGACTCACGTAACATAAAAGATCCTCATATGTCGCCACCTACTGGCATAAATATGTAATCTCCAGAAATTGTCACTAAACTAATCAAAATGAAGGATGAATCTAAATCCCCACCACTATTTAGAAAGCCAGCGGACGCTGCTGTGTGTCTATTCAAATGTGAGGATTGGAACTAACTGATGTGTATGAAATGTAAATGTTATTGTGAACAATGTGACCTGTTTATTTAAATGCAGACAAGTGGCTTTTATATAATTTAAATGGCTGTTATTCAAACTGGTTGTGCATGTCAAGCTGTATAATTCACCTCTATAAGCTTTGTAAAGGCAGCCCAAAATGTGTTTTGAAATTCCGCCCTTGTGTCTCAACAGAGATGATCAATATATTTGAGCAGTGTGAGGGACAGTTTGTTTAACTTTTGTTTGTGCATCATCAGCATCACTCAAAAAGTCTGAACTGGGGATACAAGACACTGAATACTTTCCACCTGCTATGCTCCCTTAAACACCATTTGGGCTAGTGAACTGGCTTAAGAGAATCCATTTATTCCAAGTGCATATCCCATTTACAGTTTATTGTCATATATTATTGGAATTGATCCAGATCCAGAAAAGTGTTGTATGGATTTTGGCATGATGTCAACACAACACATCCATTAATAATGCACTGTTTCATTCTCCAAAACTGTCCCCTGGGCACTTGTAAATCAAGCAGTTTAGTAGAGCAGCATGGATGACTGGTTTTAGCAACACTGGCAGTACAGGAGTGCATGAAATCTGGCAGATAATGGGAGGTCTGTTACTCAGTTAGGAATGGAGGGTTACATCATAAACACTGGGGCTTGGAAAAAGGCAAAGTATTTCATTCTGTTCAACTATTATTCATATTTTTTTCCTCAAATATCTGAAACTTGAAAATTGATTTAATTGCATTAACTTATGATTATCTTGGCTTGGTTTAATTCCACATCGACTGGCAGTTTTGAGGGTCGGCTTTAGTAATCATGATGTATACGCAGTACTTTGGGACAGTGATGGTCTAATTTATTACCCTGCTGAGCTTAAAGGAAATACTATAGGCTAATTGTTTCCTACAGTCTAAATGTTTAATTTGTGTTTAGTTAACCGTGTCCTAGTCTTTATAGTGACCATTCACAATTCAACATTCTTATTTAGTGTTTTGTCTGTATAAATATTGATTTATTCTTTTTATAAGGACACTGTTTACTATCTTGCTGATACTGTAAAATACAGCAGATTTTAGACTAATTATTCTGCTTGTGCATTGTAATAGATCAGGGTCCTGACTATCCCAATATTCAGATTACTGATCGTCCAATATGAGTTTTCTAATAGTTGTTCTAAAATTATTTTAAAAGGTTTACTTTAAGGCTGAAGATACTGTAAAGGACTGTTGTCTTTTAAAAAAATCCTATTTTATTAGAAATAACTAACGTAAGAGACTAGTGTGATTTCCTTAGAATTATAATTTGGTTCAGGTTGCCATTTTTTTTTCTTGTTTGGAGCTGTTTGTCTTGCTTTGAGGATGCCTTTGTTTCATGTGTAGCTTGAAATGAAATGGGAGACCGCAGATCGCTTTCCATTACAGTCAGTCTGAAAGCATCCTATTTCTCAGCCCTCAGAATTCTGAGAGGACGGCGGTTCCTGGATGACACAAATTCCCTCAGGCTTTCATACTGTTTTGAAACATCAAGAAAATCATTGTGTTACATAGGATTAGAGGATAAAAAACGGGAAGGAAAAAACACCAGAGTGAAGACTTTAAACAGCATTTATGTGAAACAGATGTTTGTTTTATTGTCGCAACCCTTCGATAAATTGACCTGTTGATATTTAAAGCCCTGTTGGGACATTTTGTGAGTTGGTTTTTCAATAGTAGGAGAAAACTTGAGAGAAAATGAAGGTAATGTGTTTGATATTTGAGAGACTGGAAATAATATTTCAGTCCTGCAGTAAAACGTCTGTCTGTTTAAATTTTTTTTACAGCATTGGAGCATTTGTCAATCACAGACATGTGTTATTCCGAATTTTGTAAAAAAAAAAAAAAAAAATTAATTAATTTGTGTTTCATGCTGCTAAGGGCACTGGTGTAAACTTTACCATTTAGGCACTGACCTGATTTACTGAAGGATACAATAGCAATAAATTAATTCTGAAACTGTTTTCTTGTTGCCGACATAAAGAACATGACATGCAGATGAACCTAACAAAGTATTTTAATGTAAAGCTATTTAATAATTGAAATCAAATCGCAATTACAATATCAAGGTAAATAATATGTTAATTTAGTAAAAAAAACAGTTGAACACATGCCTTCGTTGTTTTTAACTTGGGCTGTCAATCAATTAAAATTAATAGTCTAATTAATTACATGACATGTTGATTAATTAATCGATTCATCACAATTAATCACATACAATCATTATTTGCTGAGAAAGGCCCACAAATAACGAATTCCTATAAATAATGTGTAATAATTAAAATATTTATAAATATAATATGTAGCACCTAGGGCTGGACTGGGAAGAGAAATCAGCCCAGGATTTTACGTGGGGGGTGTTTCGCTGTACTTTTCTGCATATCGCGGCACCGTTTTGTGGTCCGATCTGTATAACGTGGCAGCTCATTTTAGCTTATCGTGGCCCATTTCGCAGCCGACCCACTGGACCCCTTTCTTCTCCCAATGGCCAATCCTCCCCTGATCGGCCCCAAAGTGCGTCGGCCCACCGGGAAAATGCCCGGTATGCCAGATTACTAGTCCATCCCTGGTAGCACCTAAGTACGGATTGAAATTCTATTTGAAATAAAATGCATTATTGAGGTAGATGAATAAAGCAATTTTATATTGTCAATTTTGATTTGACAATATAAAAAGTTGCTTGAGAACTCAATATAATGTTTTTTTTTTTTCTTAAATCATTGATCAAGACAACAGTTCACAGCAATCTATTTTGCATCGAGTTTGTCAATGTGTGCTGTTCTCACAGTGTGCGTTTTTGCGTTCCAGCTTACTTGTATTAAACATTTTAAATCTACTTGGTTACAAGGGATGTTTGGTCAAAATAACAGGTTGCATTTTAAGCCTTTTCAGAGCAAATAAATAAATATCAAGATAAGTAATGAAAGGCTTGTCAAAAGGCTGAAAAATATCAACATATATTACCTAGCCCTACTTTATAAAAGTTATTATATGGTATTTTGCAGATTAATCTGTGAATGCTAGACACTTTCTTTATATGGGCTGTGCATGTGTATAGAGAGAGTGCCAGGCAGGGAGGTGAGCAGCAGTACTGATATGGAGCTGGAGTCGGGCCAGTGCAGCCAGCAGCAGGTGTTCCATGTGCAGCAGCGCTGTGTTGTTTGGCACATTGACGTAATGGAGGCGAGGCTGTGCAGGCTGACAGCTTTTCTTTCTCTCTCTCTCTCTTGGTCTCTCTCTGGCCAGGGGAATATTTCATCCTCACTAGCCTGGGCAGTGGAGGTTGAGAGGGCACAGTCATTGTTTAATGTCCTCTCTGCTCTCCACTGGTCCCACTATACTGATCGCAGGCCTGCCAGCTCAGCCTCAGGGTTCCAGGACACCTAGTCCAGGGTTGGAGCAAGTGAAAGGCGGAACTAGGTCAAGCTTTTATTCTCTCCCTCTCTCACTTCCTCTTTACCCCAATATCTTGTTCCCACTATGCTGTGATTCAGTCCCTCCAGGAAGTGCTTTCATAACAAGCAGATCCTTTAAAGCTCCCCAGTGGCTTCAGACCTGGTTGTGAATTGGCCTAGCTTGTGTTATTTTTATTTTACATTTTTTTGACAATTAAGATACGCCGTTTGTGTGTCATCACAGCTCACTGGAAGACTGGTTCAGTCTAAAGTGTCAATGTCATCAGCATGGTAGTTAAAATACACCCCAAGGTGTGATATAAGGAAATCTGGATGATATAATTAAACATGTTAAGTGTAGCATGTTGAAGCTAAAGTTACACTGCAAAACGCTGACTGTACAAACTTTGTGGCATACGTTCTCTGCATGTGCATCACTGACTTTTAATTTAATTACAAACTCAGGTTGAATTTAAATATCTTATTACATCAAAATGTGTTAGCTGTGCCACAATCATTATCATTAGTATTGTAAAGTCAGAGTGTATAATTTTGTCACTAGAATATCCAAATGGAATTGCAAAAATGATGGTTGTTTTCAAACAGGTGTACCCTGAACACTCGCCCAATCTCGCATTGTTTGGACAAACGGAGAGTAATGTTGCTGTTGGGTTGTTCAGAATACTCAAACAAACAGATTTGTTCATGCTTTGGTGGGAAATCAACCTAAACCTGGCTTGTTTATAGTCTCTGTATAGTAAACTTGAATATAAATGTATTTTAATAAAGGAATAAACAAGAAAGAATTTCAGCATCAGTGTTTTCCTAAAATATGCAATGGCTATCATAATTTTAGAAGTTGGGCTGGCATGAATTATTCACCGTCTCTCTATATTTGAAAGATGAGGGAGTGCTTATCATCAGATGCCCTTGCAGAGGGAGTTTGAATTCTACTGAGGCTGCTTCCCTCTGTCCCTCTCTGCTGTTCTCAGTGATTGCAGGCAATTTACAAGCTTTTCACATCTACGGGTCACAGTTAAAGGGATAGTTCACCCAAAAATGAAAATTTACTCATCATTTACTCACTCTCATGCCATCCCATATGTGTATCTTTGTTTCTTCTACAGAACACAAATGAAGATTTTTAGAACAATATTTCAGCTTGTAGGTCCATACAATGCAAGTGAATGGTGATCAGAACTTTTAGCTCCAAAAATCACATAAAGGAAACATAAAAGTAATCCATAAAACTCCAGTGATTAAATCCCTATCTTCAGAAGCAATATAGTACGTTTGGGTTAGTGCTGCACGATTAATCATATCGCAATCGCTATGTCAGCCTGTGCGATTATATGACGGTAAATGCTGCGATTTTATTAAATTAATAACTGCATGTGTGGACCGGTGTGGACGTGACAGCCCATTCTCTCTGAGAGCTGTTTGGCCATTTTCTACACCGCTAATAAAAAGATGATCAGTCAGTCTCACTTTAGGGAGTGGCAAGTGTGGTCATGTCATGTGAGTTTCCGGTGTTCAGCGAGGAAATCAGGTGAAGATGAATGCCGAGCAGACACTGAACTGGTGGCTAGAAAAAAATAACACAGAAACACAGATCACAGCTTGGCGATATGTCTTTATTTCATCAATAATTAAAGTTTAATATAATACGGGTGCGTGACATGTAAATAAACACAAACTCCAAAACTGTCATTCTCTGTGTGGTCAGAGCAGCTTCAACCAGTCGCGGAAGAGACCCAATCTGACCGGGAGTCGAGACCGGGAGAGATTTAAAGTTCCGCCGGCACTCTAACACGGAGACGCTCGTCTCTCACCCCCGCTGTCTCTCACCCCCGCTGCCTGCAGCTTGCAATTTGTATGTTCTTATTTATTGTACTATTTTATTTAGGTGTAATATTGAGAAAATAACAAGTTTGCAGTAATACAAAGACATTATTTAATTTTGTAAAAATATTTTAATTTGAAAACACTGCATTTATAGTTGTTGTTGTTGCTAGTTTGTATGTTTGAGTTGAAAAATACACATTTCAGCATTATCAGTAATCTATTTGTGCATTTTCCTTGATAACCAAGCAAGTTGACGCATGATACCATTTGTTTATTATGTCGCAATATTAACCTCAATAATCGCAATATGACATTTTTCCCAAATCATGCAGCCCTAGTCTGGGTTAGAAAAAGATAAAAATGTGAGTCCTTTTTTTAATCTAAACCTCCACTTTAACTGTCACTTTTACATCTGAAAGTCATATGTGGTGCCTGTTTAGTTTTACTCTCACATGTGAAGTGAAAGTGGAGATTTAGAGTAAAAAAAGAACTTAAATATGGTTCTGTTTCTCACACACTGGAGTCAAATGGATTAGTTTTATGTTTACTTTTTGTGATTTTTGGAGCTACAAAAGGTCTGATCACCATTCACTTGCATTGTATGGACTACAGAGCTGAGATATTTTTCTAAAAATCTTTGTGTTCTGCAGAAGAACGAAAGTCATACACATCTGGGATGGGATGAGGAGTAAATGATGAGAACATTTTCATTTTTGTGTCAACTATCCCTTTAAAAAGCACATAGGCAAACACGGCGTGGATACTGTTAGCAGTGAGAACATGATGAGTGTGTGTTTGTTTGAGTGTGTTGAGAAAAAGAGGAATCACAAATTAGCACGCACATCGCACACACACAATTGTCCTTTAATCCCGAACAATTATAATGGCGTTTTCGTGCATTTAAAGGGATAGTTCACCAAAAAGTTTAATTCTGTAAAATTGATCCTCATGTTGTCCTATTGGCAGATTTTTGGAGACGTGCAGCCTCAGTCACCATTCACTTTCATTGCATCTTTTTTTTGTTCCACAGAAGAAGTGATACACATTTGGAATGACCTAAAGGTGAGAAAATGACACACTTGTAGTTTATTTTGTATAAATTAACCATTTAAAGTTGCTATGATAGATAGTATGTGCCTTCCTGGATGTTATTCAAAAGGTCCCTTGTGGATGTTAGATGATATTTCAGCGTAGAATACACAATACAGTTCATTCTGTAATCTGTATTTTTTTCTTTTCCTTTTTTAAATCTATTTAAATATTTATATATATATTTTTTAAATGAATATATATTCTTATTTGTTGTCCTTAATTGGTTTTAAAATAGATTTGTATGTATCTTTTATTCTTGGCATGAAATGGTAAATAATAAACTAGCCTTGCCTTGCTTAGTAACAACATGATCTGTGGTCTTATCCTATGACGTATGAAAACAAAGCTTTCCGACTTCATGTTCCTGGGAGGACATGCAGGCATCTCCTCTTATCACTTCTTGTGTAGTAAACCCCTGAACTCTAATCAGCACTAATTGCGAGTGCACTCAAACATGCTGAAGAGCCATTTCTGAAACATGCCCATTGCATATTGCACTTTCTAACCATGTGTGGTGGAAATGCTTTCAAAATGCATTCCTGCTTGTGAGAGAGGATTATGCATCTGCCATTTGCAGGAAAAAAACATGCTGTGAGTGAATGACCCCACAGTATAAAATATAAGTGAGTTTTGTGGTGTAAATAGCAGGCATTCTGCTCTAGGATCACTCAAGCACAGTTAGATTGCTATTTACAGGCCTGTAATGCAGTAACATTTTTTGATCCAAAACACGAAACTTATGATCGGTACAACCGAATATTTAAATCCTGCCATTGTTTACTTACCTCAAGAGTTTAATCTATGGAACACAAAAGGTGAAATTGTGAATAATGTAAAGCACATGCTTTTCAAGCTTCAAGCTTTTCCAGCTTAAAAAAGGATGCAAAAGCACAATGAAAAAATCCTCAAAATAAAAGCTACTTAAATGTAAGTTTTTTTTTTTCTCACCCAATATGACTTCAGAAGACTTGGAATACAGCACACGAGGTGTATAAACCACTTTTATGGTGCTTTTACCTTCTTTTTTGTTTGTGTTCCATGGAGTCATACAGGTTTGAAACAACTTGAAGGTTAGTAAATGATGATATAATTTAAATTTTTAGGTGAATTATTCCTTTTAACAGAAGTTTCATTTAGCACTACCGAGTGTATTGTTTATCATGCTTAGTAAGCCTTTTCATTCTGTTTGCAGTCATGTCTGAAGTGTGTCCTAATGACCTCTCAGTGACAGCAGGTCAACCTATCACATTGTCTGATAAAAATATTTTATTTAACCCACCTATATGTTGTGCTTTACAAAGTAAATAAGCAAAAATCACGGACCTCTTTATCTGAAATTCGTGCCATAATCTTTTGCTTTCAAACAGCAACGGATTCTGTTGATCATAATCGTGTTTCTAAAATGGGTTTGAGGCATGATTTACCGCTGCTGGGTCTGCTCTCTTTGGCCTCCTCCACGTTGGAAATCCTCTTATGAAGGGATGATGAATGAAATGAATGGCTCTGTAATCTCGCTGGTTTGACGAACAGCGTATGTTTTTTTTAGACGGTTTAATGATTCGGGCTAGCATGACTATAGCATGTTTGTGCGTGCAGTGCATATCTGTACATGTGGGAAGGTTGAAGAGGGTTTGAGTTAAGAAATCTCACTCATAATAATCCCTGGCCCTTTAAGGAGCTTTATTTTGAACAGCTCGAGCTAAAAGTGGGATGCGCCTTTCTCATCACGACTTTCTGCTTATCAGCAGCAACAGCGGATCTCTTACGTCAAATTTATGAAAGACGCTTCCTAATAATTATGTTGCTACTTATAGAAAATAAGCTAAACTGGAGAATCCTCAAGGTGAAGATGTCTAATTTGATCCCTCAGACTGCTATCATGGTGAAGAGAAGATTGGAAAGCTAGTTATTGAGGATGCTGTCTTATGAATTTATTTTTAAAAGCTTTTTATAATATTCCTTAAGTGAAGAGCTGTCAGATCTTTCACAAGTCCTTCTTATACAGTAAGTGACATGTAAAATATATATTTTATGTATTACATACTACTGTCTTACACTCCCTGTTAAAAGTTTTCACATCCATTTATTGTTTATTATTATTATTACTATTTCCACATTTTGTAAGAAAAGTAATCAAAACAATGAAAGTATGGTGATTGGTTATGTAGTGACCAAATAAATAGTTTACAGCTGTAAATGTCTCAGATTATAAACCTCTGATTCTGAATAAAAATTACATAAAATTTGAGTTTGTAAAAAATGTATATGTTGGCACAATTTATGTTTGTTTACAATATTTATAATATCATTTGTTTATATATTATTTTCATAATTTATACATTTATTTATACGTTTTTTAAATAACAAGGAATATCCAAACATTTATTGGCAGTGTCTGTTACAGTAATGTGAAAATCTCTTTAACGAATCAAGAATGAAATGTTTGTAATGAATGTTGAGATGTGGCATGAAGCTATACAATAAATCAGCATATGTATCACAAATGGAGCATTACATTTGATTATATCTTGCATTAGCAACTTTATTTCTTTCAATTGTGACTATATCTTGCAATTGCGAGATTATTTCTTGCAATTTTGAAAAACATAGTCAGAATTACCTTTTTTATATTGCCTTCTTGCTGGGCAGGAACAGGCTTTCATAAAATTCAGTGGATGAGGAAAGAGGAAAGTTCCTGAGTTAATTCACCACTAAGGGGGTATGCTCTCAAATACGCATGGCATTAGGGGTTTAAACAGTTGCTAGGATGGCAACCGCAGCAACACGACCAAAAGTGTTGGCTAATTGTTTCGGTATCCCTTTGCTCACACTGTAAAAATAGACAAATGGTCTTTACACTGCAAATAAATAGATGGAATCTTGTTGTTCTCACACTGACCTTTCTCAACAGCAGCTTGTAATGGAAACTTGCCAGTAGTGTGGGTAAAAGTGCCAGTCCATCGTACAAAGACGTCATCCTCTCTGTCTTCTCCCGCCTGTACCTGACCTCATTCTCTCTTTCCCACGCTGGCTGCTCTTCAGCCCCTCTGGTGCTTCTGTTCAAGCCCTGTGAGAATATGCATTTAAATGGTGATGATACACATTTGTGGAATGTTTACTTTCCAGTTTCAGTATTAAATAGTCTATTAAATGTCCTTTTCCATTTCTATATTGTCATGTTGTGGCTAATTGAAAGGAATATGTCCAGGTTGCAATATATTATAATGCCCTTTAGTGGAGTTCCTGTAATTTAATGCTGATAATTTCACTGGTCAGCCTATCTTTGGGGGAATGCTGTGCTTGTTTCATAGGATGGACTTTAGAGCAGACCATGCGGTCTTTATCTATAGAATGACTTCCTTTAGTGTTTCTTTGTTAACTCTTATTTTGTGTCATGAGCTCTTTGTATAGTGGCTCTCTTTCAGTATGTTAGTCTAATGCTTCAGTCTAAACAGAGTTTGCATTCTGACTAGCTCTATGGAAATCTTCTGGAGCTTGTTCATATAGTAAATGCCAGCTAGCAAATGATTTAGTTAGAGGTTTGGCCATCACATTATAATTCTATCAAGCCACAAATACAATTTCACCAATATTTAGTGATATTTGGCCATTTTGAGATTTTTATTTTGTTTGTTTCATTTAAAGGGATAGTTCACCCAAAAATGAAAATTCTGTCATCATTTACTCACCCTCATGATGTTCCAAACCCATATGACTTTTGTTCTTTTGTGGAACACATCTGTGAAGCCTACAAATAGTTATGATGTTGTCCATGAATTATAAAGAAAAATTGGTTTTATTTTATGTTTTGAACTTTCTTCTGTAGACCACAAAAGTACATTTTAGGCAGAATGAGAGCCATACACCTGATTCATATAGTAAGCTTGAGCGAGGCATAGGCACAATTACATTTTAATTTGTATTTATTTTTTTACAGCATTACAGCCGTGGCTCTATACTGAAAATAAAGTGATTTCTATGTAACTATGGTGAGATTTTTGTTTATTAATGGCATAACTAAAATGTTTAAAACATAAATATGTTTATCAGTAGTCGGAGATTGAGAAGTATTACATACTTGATTGCCATTAAATCTTATTTACATAATGCTGGTGTAACCTGATGTGCTCTTATAGAATTATTTCATTTAGTGGCAACCAACACAATAAGCTCTGCTCCTTACAAACATCATCCTTTATTTGAGAAACTAGGAATGTACATGAGGGATAAGGGGAGTGTGAATGATGTTTAGATGCAATCACTCGTTTTGGTTTGATCTCTTGGCTTTGTAGTCAGAAATTATTTATTACTTACAACCACTGATTGTGATATATATCACATAGTGTAAGTTACTGTAAGTGTAGACTGCTTTCTACATAAGAATAAGGACACACTTCCAAAGAAAAATGTTAACTCACCATTTGCATCAACAGCCGAAGAAACTGTATCCAGTGCTTTTTCCTTTAAGCTGAGATTCAGAAACCCTTGGCTGTTTATAGGGGCTTTGCTGTTTACCCTTTAGGCCTGCTCTCTATATAATAGTATGTAATAGGCAGTTTGATTTGAGTAAAATGTAGTTTTAAATGATAAAACCATACTTCGGTTTAAGCTATATCATTTAAATTATTTAAATGTATTTTGGGCATTTTACATTTGAAATTTTTTTTTTTCTCGCCATGTGCTCTAATTCATATTAAAACACACTAGACTACACATATATGCTGATTCAGTGTGATTTCTACCTTTTTCGTGTCAAATCATAGTGAGTTTGTCCATCAACAGTGCGCTGTCACTTTAATTCAGCGTAAGCAATGGTATAAAAATAAACTCTGTCCTGAAACTCCAACTGCACAGCAGCTCATACAATGCTCAGTCTATGCTGTGGCATGCTGTTGAAGCTTTCCGATGTGAATGCTCTAACCTGTTAACATGGACGTCGTAACAAATGTACTCCGCTCATGCTGGCGATGTGAAACAGACCTTAGTCACCATTCACTTTTATAGCATACATAGAAAGTGAATGATGTCTGAGGCTGTCGGTCTCCCTAACGCCTCCGTTTGTGTTCTCCCATTCTACAAAGACATTAGGTTGAGTAAGTTATGACAGAATTCTCATATTTGGGTGAACAATCCCTTTAAGCAAGTTTATGTACATGCTAAAAATAAAATTGTATTATGTGTATACAGTATTAGCATAATGTCCATTTGTCTACCTAGGATGCTCCTTTTGATATCAGCTATTGAAAAACTCTCATCAGTTGACCACTTACTGTATTTTATCTTATTACAGTAATATTAGACATAGAGTTCAGTACACTATTTAGTAAATTGTTGTTAAAGGAACAGTTCTCCCCAAAACTATAATTCTCCACCAAAACTGATCAATCGCTTCAGAAGACTTGGATTAAATCACATGAGTTGAATGGATTACCTTTACCTGCCTTTTTGATCTTTTAGAGCTTGGAAGTGTTGGACCACATTGACTTACATTGAATGGATAAAAACACCTCATGCCACCATCAAAATATCTTTGTTTGTGTTCCGTAGAATAAAAGTCTGGGTACAGCTGAAAATAAATTCATTGCTATTTTCCAACACATTAGGGCACACATAAAACATTTCCATGTTTTTTTTTTTAAATAATGGTTTTATTTTAAATTGTATAACTTGTAGAAAGCAAAAATAACATTGAATAGATAGGAGCATTTGCGTTGAGGTCAGCTGCCTTCTCAAAAAATGCTACCTTTTTACTTTTAAAGATTGTGAACTGATGCCAGACCTTATACACAAAGTCCATGTTCCCAGCCTCTTAAATGTTTGTATCGCCCAGGATACAAAAGCCTTTTGTAAATTAAGGGTGAGTAAATGATGAGAGAATCGTTTTTTGGGTGATCTGTTCCTTTAAGAAACATGACTTAGATAAGACAGACAGTCTGTTCCAGCAGTATAGCTGTGCACTGCATTACTGCATCCCAAGCACAGTATTGCGCTGTCATCATTGCACCAGTGCAGCTGAAGACAATGCTTACACACTGTATGTGACCAGAACACACACACACAGCATATGGTTCAAAGCAAGCAAATTTATTTTTTATTTCTAACTCGTTTAAAAATGTTCGCTCAATTAGTTTTCATTTTGTTTGTTCGTTCTTTGTTAGTTTTGACATATTTTATTGTTTAGTTTTTCATGACATTTAGTTTTTATATCAAGTGATACATAGAGAATGGGGGAAAAAGGCATTTTTGCCAGGTGGGTCGTACATATAGCTGGACACCCAAATGTACGTTTGTAAATAATATTTACAGTATTAAAATCTTCATTTTAATAAAATGAGCTGAATTTCATTACTGATATTACAGTAGAAGAAAACATTCCAATTTAAGAATGCCTCTTTTTTAAATTTAACTTTAACCACAAGTCCTCTAAATGCACTAAAGTCCTCTTTAGTGAGAAAGTAAGTCTTGTGTGCGTGCGTCCGTCCGTCCATCCAACTAAAATTCAGGTGTCTTTCTAAAACGAAAAGGCAGTCTCTTCAAAATAGGGCTTGAGAAGAGCTAAGAATTGTCAAGCTCAAATTTTACTCCGATCAAACAGCTCTCCTCCAAACACCAGCCCACTGAACTCACAACAGGAAATAAAAAAAAACAAAAACATAAAGGCTCCTGCCATTCTATTCCTCTTTTTTTCTTAAATAAAAATGACCCAGTCCCAAGAAAACAAAAACATCTCTTTTCTCTCTGTTTTAGTTCTTTTCCTCTTTTTACACACACACACATACTTATTTTCACCATCACTTCATAATCATAAGATATCAGTGAAACTAATGCAAAATATTTTCTCCAACACTTTAACTCTCCTTTTCCCTTTCATGGAAAGCCACAAAATATAGGCCTCCTAGTAACCTCCAACACCTGTGAGTACTAATTAACTCAACCCACTCAATTCAGCCCAATAGTGGGTTTTACACATTCTATCCATACCAGAAGAGGGAGCAAGTGCGAGTTAGTGGTTCTTGCTCTCAATGGGGCTTGTGGAAAGTTGTGTGTGGATAGCGGAGTTTAGCATAAGCCTCCACATGTGAGTGTCCGTGGTGTCATGCACAACGAGCCATGTGATAAGATGCACGGATTGACAGTCTCAAAAGCATAGGCGACTGAGACTTGTCCTCCGACACACGGATTGAGGTGAGTAACCTGCGCCACCACGAGGACCTACTGAAATAGTGGAAATTGGGCATTCCAACATTGAGAGAAAAGGGTATAAAAAAATAAAATAAAAAAATAAACCTGAAACTAAAATTAAAACCGCGTTACCAACTTTTGATGCAACTTCATCCCTTTCTGTGAGTTCTTTGGGTGATGCAAGGCTCCGGGTTCGTTTAACACGATTACAACTGGAGGCAGATGAAAGAGTTCAAGCTAGGAAAGCAGATCACGAGTTTCAACTGGCAGTAAGATGAAAAAAAGAGGCTGAAAAAGAGGTCAAGCTTTGGCAGTTAGAGTTGGGGGTTGCTCCCTCCCCAAACATTAAACCAACTCCTCCTAGAGTTAAAACTCCACAACCTTTTGCTTCAACAGTTTCAGTTTCTCATGCCCCCATTTTATGATATCAGCAAAAATATTGTGCTGGTTCCTGCATTTCAGGAGACAGAAGTGGACAGTTATTTTACTGCATTTGAGAAGCTTGCTAATTTGTTAGGGTGGCCTAAAGAAATATGTTCATTACTTTTACAAGTTTGTAATTCAAACAACCGGTAAGGCTGAAGAGATCTGTTCTGCTCTTACTATTGAAGACTATTTGAATTATGATGCTGTAAAGATGGCGATATTGAGGGCGTATGAGCAGGTACTAGAAGCATATAGGCATATCATAAGGGTCAGAGGACATAAGAAAACTATTGGCACCAAATTTTTTGAGTTTACTCTAAAGAAAGCCAGTCTTTTTGACAAATGGTGTACATCATGCCAGGTCGAGGACTTTGACACTTTTCGTAAACTAATTATTTTGGAGGATTTTAATCCACCTAAGGGGTGGCTGTGATGGCTATGGCTCAGGTAGTAGAACGGGATGGCCTGTAATTGCAGGATTAGTGGTTCAATTCCCAACCCACACGACTCCACAAGTCGAAATGTGCTTGGGCAAGACACTGAACCCCAAGTTGCTCCCAGCCTTGCATGGCAGCTCTGCCGTCATTGGTGTTTAAGTGTGAATGGGTGAAAGAATTCACAGTGTAAAGCACTTTGAAAACCACTACGGTCTAAATAGCGCTATATAAGTGCAGACCAATTACCTAGAAAAGAAGAACGAAAATGTTTTTACTGCCGTAAAGTGGGACATGTTATTGCTGTCTGCTTATCTTTGAAAAACAAACAGCTGTTCCAAGACACTAAAAACACCAAAAGTGTTGGTTTGGTTAAAAATATTAATATTACCAAGAATGCTCTACCTGACAGAGTCCCCTCTGCTGACACATGTTATGCTCCGTTGGGTATGAGATAGTCAAAGTAGTGGTGGAAGATCTGATTTCCAACCAGAATGTGTGTGTGTAAAGTTCAGGAGTCTTTTAAAAACAAAATGGAAGACTCTTCAAAAGTGGCTTGAGAAGAGCTAAGAGTGCCAGTCTCAAATTTTACTTAGCAAGAGATCAAACAGCTCTCCTCCAAACACCAGCCCACTGAATTCCCAACAGGAAATAAAAGAAACAAAACTTCTCAAAATAACAAAGGCAGGAGCATTCTATTACTCTTTCCTTAAATACAAATTACCCATTCACCAAGAAAACAAAAACGTCTCGGTTACGTATGTAACCTCCGTTCCCTGATGGAGGGAACGAGACGTCGTGTCGAAGAAGCGACACTAGGGGTCTCTCTTGAGCGCCGAAAGATACCTCTGATCTATGAAAAAAGGCCAATGAGAGTTGGCGAACAGTATTTGCATACTCCGCCTCCGGATACGGATATAAAGGCGAGAGAAATACGCTCGTTCATTCAGGATTTTTCTGAGGAGCCGGGAGTGTTCCGGGCATCTCAGCGGCTCAGCTCAGCGACGTGGCCGGGAAGACACGACGTCTCGTTCCCTCCATCAGGGAACGGAGGTTACATACGTAACCGAGACGTTCTCCGTCTGTCGCTCACTTCGACGTCGTGTCGAAGAAGCGACACTAGGGGTCCACTTCAAAACTCGCCATGCGCTGAGCCGTGTACGTGTACTGCTGACACAGAAGCGGGCAGGTATTTTGCACGTGCACAAGCGACCAACTGTGTTCAGGCTGCACGTACTCTTCCCCAATGCCCTGAAAAAGCGTCAGCACCCTTTTGGTTACCCTAGGGGGGAACAAGGTGACGCTCCCAACTAGGGAACGGGCCAAGCCTGGCTGGGCCTCTTTTCTCTCTATGTTTTCTCGGCATAGAGCAAGAGCAGCCGGGGCCCTTACCGCATCGAGGGAAGGGGGTCTTATTCCGAAGTCCTATTCTTTTAGGGGGAAAAGACCCTGCGGAGGCCACACCCGCCCAGCAGGGGAGGTAAAGGTGGCAAAATACATCACATGGCCACTTTGGGCATGTGGAAGGAAATGGCGCGGTGGTAGATCCAGCCTCGAGGAGGGGGGAGTTGCTACAACACGGCGACCGGAGGGCAGCGAAGGACTGCCTAAGGGAGACGCGGGTCAGCTCGCAAGGTGACCGTACCGCGGAAATACACACAGAAGGAGTCCCGTAGGAGGCCTGATCTGTGGAGCACCTATTCCAGTAGGGGTAGCCGGAGGTACCCGTAGTGGACTGGACCAGCACGTTCCTCCGCTGAACTGCTGCGGGCCCGAAGGGCTAGGGAGGAATCAACCAGGGACCTAGGTCCTCTGGGACAAAAGCGCACTGTTTTGCCTTGGCAGAGGGAAACGGCGCTGGAACAAGCGGTTCACCCGGTCAGATCGTCGACGTGTACCGAGTTCTACGGGCTCGGACCTGAGAGAACACGGGACGAGACTGACTCAACCCTGAGATCATAAGGGTGTTAGGTGCTGCCCAGCCCGCAGCTCTGCAAATGCCTGCTAGGGAGGTGCCCCTAGCCAGTGCCCATAAGGATGCCACGCTCCTAGTGGAGTGGGCTTGAACCCGTAAGGGGGGCATGGCCTGGGTGTGATAGGCCAACTGAATGGCATCCACCACCCAGTGAGACACCTCTGTATGGAGACAGCGTTCCCTTTCTGCTGTCCTCCAAAGCAGACAAAGAGCTGCTCAGAGCGCCTGAAGCTCTGGGTGCGTTCCAGGTAGGCACGCAAGGCACGTACCGGACACGACAGTGAGAGGGGCTGGGTCTGCCTCCTCCCGGGGCAGCGCTTGTAGGTTCACTACCTGATCTCCAGAGGGCGTGGTAGGAACCATGGGCACATAGCCCAGTCAAGGTCTTAGGATCACATGAGTATCTGCCGGACCGAGCTCCAGGCAAGTGTCGTTAGTAGGGAACGCTTGCAGGTCCCCGACCCTCTTGATGGAAATGAGCGCGATCAGCAGGGCCGTCTTTTCAGGAGAGGGCCCTGAGCCAACTGATTCTAGCGACTCAGAGGGGGGATCTCTGAAGACCGGCGAGGACCACCGAGAGATCCCAGGAGGGGAACAGGTTTGGCCGGGAGGGGTTTAACCTCCGGGCACCTCTTGGGAACCTGACGATTAAGTCGTGCTTACCCAGAGGTACAGGTAAGCGGACAGCCTCCCCTCCAACCTCTCCTGTAGGAACAGGAGCACGGACCTAACTGCGCACCTCTGTGGGTCTTCTGCCCGGGAAGAACTCCGATTCACGAACAGACGCCCTTCAGGGCGTAGAGTTGCCTGGTAGAAGGGGCTCTGGCTTGGTTGATCGTGGCTACGACCGTGGTTGGTAGACCAGCTAGATCTTCCGCATCCCGTTCAGGGTCCAGACATGGAGGTTCCAATGGTCTGGGTGCGGATGCCAGAGCGTGCCCCATCCCTGAGAAAGAAGGTCCTTCCTCAGGGGAATTCGCCAGGGAGGGGCTGTCGCGAGGAGTACAAGGTCCAAGAACCAGGCCTGAGTGGGCCAGTAAGGAGCCACGAGAGTGACTTGCTCCTCGTCCTCCCTGACCTTGCACAGCACCTGTGCAAGAAGGCTCACTGGGGGAATGCGTACTTGCGCAGCCCAGCCGGCCAGCTGTGTGCCAGTGCATCTGCCCTGAGGGGAGCCTCTGAACGGGCGTACCAGAGCGGGCAGTGGGAGGTGTCTCGGGAGGCAGAGGGGTCTACCTGGGCCTTGCCGAACCGTTCCCAAATCAGCTGAACCGAGTGGGGGTGAAGCCTCCACTCTCCGCCAGGCAAGCGTTGTCATGACAGCGCGTCCGCTATGACATTGAGGTTGCCGGGGATGTGAGTGGCACGCAGCGACTTGAGTCGGTGCTGGCTCCAAAGGAGGAGACGATGGGCGAGTTGTGACATATGACGGGAGCGTACGCCGCCTTGGCGATTTATGTACGCTACCGCAGTGGTGCTGTCCGACCTGACTAGGATATGTTCGTCCCGAATTAACGGGAGAAACTTCCGCAGGGCCAAAAGGACGGTCAACAACTCGAGGCAGTTGATGTGCCAACGCAGCTGGGCCCCTTTCCAACGGCCTGAGGCTGCGTGCCTGTTGCAAACGGCGCTCCAACCCAATCTGGAGGCGTCGGTCGTGACCAGGACGTGTCTGGACACCTTCTGTAGGGGCACTCCAGCCCGTAAGAAACAGGGGTCTGTCCAGGGGTTGAATGTCTGATGGCAGGTGGGGGTGATTGTTACCCGGTGCGTGCCGTGGCGCCATGCTCGTCTCGGGACTCGGGTCTGGAGCCAGTGTTGGAGCGGTCTCATATGCATCAACCCCAGCGGCGCGACCGCCGCGGAGGACGCCATATGCCCCAGGAGCCTCTGGAAAAGTTTTAAGGGGACCGCTGTGCCTGGCCTGAAGGCGGCGAGGCAGTTCAACACTGACTGGGCACGCTCGTTGGTGAGACGTGCCGACATTGAGACCGAGTCTAACTCCATCCTGAGAAAAGAGATGCTCTGAACTGGAGTGAGCTGGCTCTTTTCCCAGTTGACCTGAAGCCCCAGACGGCTGAGGTGCCTGAGCACCTGGTCTCTGTGGGTTTTGCATAGTAACTCTCGTGAGAGGACAGAGACAGGCCGAAGGGGAGGACTTGTACTGATACACCTGGCCCCCGAACTCAAAACCGCAGGTAGGGGCGGTGTCGGGGCAGGATGGAGACGTGGAAGTACGCGTCCTTCAGGTCTACCGCTGCGAACCAATCTAGATGCCGGACGCAGGTTAAGCGTGAGCATTTTGAACGGGAGTTTGTGCAACGCTCGGTTGAGAACTCGCAGGTCCAAGATTGGTCGTAAGCCGCCGCCTTTCTTGGGTATGATAAAGTGAGGGCTGTAGAAACCCTTCTTCATCTCGGTTGGAGGGACAGGCTCTATCGCGTCTTTGGCCAGAAGAGTCGCGATTTCCGCGCGCAGGGAGTGGGCGTGTTCGCCATGTACTGCGGAAAAGCGGACGCCCATGAAGGGGGTGGGGGGCCTGGCAAACTGAATTGCGTAACCGAGTCGGATGGTCCGGGCCAGCCAGCGAGACGGGTTGGGAAGTGAAAGCCACGCGTCCAACCTCTGCGCTAGGAGCACCAAAGGGACGATTAATTTTGACGTACCCGGCGGGGCTTCGCAGCGGGGCGGAGCAGGTAGGGCAGCGTTGGGCGGCGACGGGGCGACCCGCGGATGAGGTGCTGAGACAAGACTCAAAGCACTTACCTTGCTCCGCACACCCGGCAGGGGGCGGGTTAGCGACTGAGGAGGAGGTCCTGGGTAGGCGTCCTCTAGACTCGTCGGAACTGGCCGGCCGGGGGACAGTCGTGGGGCTGAAGATGGGTGGTCCGTGTCCAGGAAGCCAGGACTGTTGATATCTGGGGGCCAGGTGACCCAGAGACAAAAGGAAATAGCTCATTACAGAGAATATGAGAATGTGAAAATTAATTCAACAAGAAAAGATTCTCCTCCTGGCCCTCCACCGGGGACGGAGCGGTCTTACCAGCCTCCGGAGCTAACATCTTGGTCCCTGGGTTGAACGTCTACGGACAGCCTGGGAGCCTTCCGGGTCCTCGAGGGGGTCCGTGAGACGGGGGCGTCCATTTCCTGCAGCGTGCTCGACGCTGGGGCTGAGAGCTGGGCCTAGGTTGAGGCGGAGCAGGGTGTTTCACAGCCGCAGGAGGACGCCCGTCGGCGAGCAGACGGGGCATGGCCCATGGCGGCAGGCTTGCGGCGGGGCAGGATGTGTAGTGGCCTCCGTCTGCCTCACCGCTGAGGACTGCTGGGCAGAGTCGTCAACGGTGGTGCCGAATGGACGGAGCTGGGAGACGGGGGTGTGGGAGAAGGTGTGCCTTGTCCGCCTCCCGCATTTCGACCAGGTCCAGTCCACAGGTGCGTTTCTGGACCACAAGGGGTGGCCATCGCCTGTTCGAGTGCCAGCGCTTCTGACCTCCGTGGCCCGGGGGCGCGGTTGGTCATCCAGCGCAGTTCCTGCAGCACATCAAGAACAGGACTACCCAAGGTGCAAGTTTTGAAGTGCCTTGGCCTGGCATTGGTTGCAGGAAGGGCCGTGGCGTGCAGAGTGGAAGCGGTCTGGGACCGTTCCACCGCGAGGGTAGTGAGAGCGGAGGAGCGAAGAAGCCTTGGCTTAGCTCAACTCGTCGTGCACGTCCGGGAAGAAAGGAACGGGGGGGGGGGGGCGTGGCTGTGAGCGGCGCACCTGCCCGCGGAACCGATCAAGTAGCCCGGGAAAGCATAGCGGATCTCCGTGCGTCAGGCTCAGGCTGGGCGGCAGACCCGAAGGTGGCGGCCCAGGCGAACGATCAGCATCCGATGCCGCTGTAACGCTCTCCGATGCAGCGGTGATGTCATCCAATTCTGAGGCAAGCAAGCGTGCCGGGGAGGCGGGCGGTTCGAGGGGGTTTACCCGGCGAACAGAGCCCGTCATATTCCCCAAATCGCCTTCATCGCCCGCGGCGCCTGCGCCGATCCCGTAGGAAGAAGGCGGAGCGCGGGGGGCGGCTGAAGTGGCTTTCTCTCATTACAAAAGAAAGCTGTGCGACCGCAATGCTATAACGGCCATGTTCTCACACTGAGAAGATGAACCATTGGAGAGAATACTCATCCCGAGCTCAGACGGAAGCAAACAAGCGTGCCGGGGAGGCGGGAAGTTCGAGGGGATTTACCCGGCGAACAGAGCCTGTCATTGTCCCCAAATCGTGTTCATTGCCCGCGGCGCCTGCGTCAATCCCGTAGGAAGGAGGCGAGGCGCGGGGGCGGCTGAAACGGCTTTCTCTCATTACAAAAGAAAGCCACACGACCGCAATGTTGCCATGGCGATGTTCTCGCACTGAGAACATAAACCATTCATAAAACATTGCTTGCGTGCGATCGCAGCCCAGGCATGCAAGACAGTGTTTTATGACCGAGAGAGGTGGGGAGAAATCACCGCATCCAGAAACTACACAGGGGCGGAAATTACATCTTTATAAAGACGCGTCCTGAAAAGGACGTTCAACGCCGCTGTGTAATGCTCTTTCAGAGAAATAAACTCTTTTATGGAGAGAATCACTCTTTCAACTCCTTTAACTCTGCGCTGTCGAAGCGCCCAGGGGCAAACTGCACGCCGGCAGTGAAGAGAAAAGCCGCTGTAGTGCGCCGTAAATCCAACAGCAAAGCAGAGCGTCAGAGGATCAGAAGCAGGATCAGTTGTGTTACTCGCAGCTGACTGCATACACACGATCATCGGCTCCGAAGAAAATTACTGAATGAACGAGCGTATTTCTCTCGCCTTTATATCCGTATCCGGAGGCGGAGTATGCAAATACTGTTCGCCAACACTCATTGGCCTTTTTTCATAGATCAGAGGTATCTTTCGGCGCTCAAGAGAGACCCCTAGTGTCGCTTCTTCGACACGACGTCGAAGTGAGCGACAGACGGGGAACATATCTTTTCCCACTGTCTAAATCTATCATTTCTAAATCTATCTCTCCTTTCATTTCTTTTACACGCTTACTTATTTTCACCATCACTTTATAATCATAAGATTTCAGTCAAACTAATACAAAATATTTTTGTTGCATGCATTTATATATATATATATATATATATATATATATATACACACATTGTATTAAAATCTGAGGCCATGGTTCTCAGCAGGAAACCGATGGAGTGCGTACTCCGGGTGGGGAAGGAGGTATTGCCCCAAGTGAAGGAGTTCAAGTACCTCGGGGTCTTGTTCACGAGTGAGGGGACAATGGAGTGGGAGGTTGGCCGGAGAATTGGGGCAGCGGGGGCGGTATTGCATTCGCTCTATCGCACCGTTGTCACGAAAAGAGAGCTGAGCCGGAAGGCAAAGCTCTCGATCTACCGGTCAATTTTTGTTCCTACCCTCACCTATGGTCATGAAGGTTGGGTCATGACCGAAAGAACTAGGTCGCGAGTACAAGCGGCCGAAATGGGCTTCCTCAGAAGGGTGGCGGGCTTCTCCCTTAGAGATAGGGTGAGGAGCTCAGTCATCCGCGAGTAGCTCGGAGTAGAGCCGCTGCTCCTTTGCGTGGAAAGGAGTCAGTTGAGGTGGTTTGGGCATCTGGTAAGGATGCCCCCTGGGCGCCTCCCTAGGGAGGTGTTTCAGGCACGTCCAGCTGGGAGGAGGCCTCGGGGAAGACCCAGGACTAGGTGGAGAGATTACATCTCCACACTGGCCTGGGAACGCCTCGGGGTCCCCCAGTCAGAGCTGGTTAATGTGGCTCGGGATAGGGAAGTTTGGGGCCCCCTGCTGGAGCTGCTGCCCCCGCGACCCGACTTCGGATAAGTGGTTGAAGATGGATGGATGGATGGACATTGTATTAAAATATGTAGCTATATTCAATATAAAATCTTTTAGTATTTGAAATGTTATTTTAACATATTGTTTTATATGATTTTAACCACATTTTATATCTTTGTAAAATATACAGATTCCATATAGCCTATTCTATCCATATGATTTCATATGGATAATAATGATATGACTTGTCAGTGCTTGAAATTTCTTGTCAGCTACACATTTTTACACAACATTTGCAAAAAGTTAAAATACAGTTCAAATACTGTGTTTGCTTTTGAATGTGTGTGCGAGACTTGTTGCTGTCACAGAGTTTGCTCACAGATCATTCCACACAGCACACTATTGGTATGCTGGGATATTAAATATTAAAATGTGTGCTATGCCTGAATGTTTCATGAAGAGCAACCTCACTAGTGGATGGTTGGTGTTTACCCTTGTCATGGTGCAGGAGAGATGCTATTGGCTGGCATAGAGAACACATTGAGACTGAACTAGAGGATTACATCAGTGGAGAGCAGAAAGAAAGAGTGGGAAAGTAGGAGGGTTAAACACAGATATTAATGTGACATTTCCTATCATAAAATTCACTGTGGCTATGTCTTGTTTGGAAGGATGCGTCCTCCGGAAGGTCGCATTTGTTTGCCGCATATGTCATCGAGGAGGTCTCATAGAAAAGAAAAGCACAAGTAGATAACGCAACAGCATTGCTCCGAAATAAAGGATGGTTGTTTACTGCAGTTATGCTTTTATTATTATTTGGAAATTATTTTGTATTTTAATTTTAGATTGTTTTGGTTTGTGAATGGCGCTAGGTCTGTGCAAGTTTCTCTTGTAAACAATGACGTGCTTCCTGCCTTCTCCTCCACGTGTGACCTTACTAACAAGCCTACGTTATCCCTCTCATGAGTGCTCATCACAGAGATGTACAGAAGCAAACTTTTGTAGTTAATAAGTATATTAGTATTATTTTGATTCTAAAAATAATCAATTGTTTGGGATCAGAAGAACTTTATTTGTTGACGGGGGTTGTGTGGATTATTTTGATGCACCCCAAATATGCATTTTGGACTGTTAAAAAAAATACAAGTACATTCACTTGCATTGTTTAAAGGAGGAGGCCTGAAATGAAATCCGAAAAATCTTAAATTCTGTTTTGATGAAGAATGAAACTCTGCATCTATGCATCTTGAATAGCCTGAGGGTGAATAAATTATCTGCAAATTTTCATTATTGGTGAAGAATTCCTTGAACATTAGACACAATGATTACTAGTCTGATAAGGTCAAACATTGTAAAGTTTTTTATCTGCAGGATATTCTGGCCAAATAGACCACAGTAGTAACTCATTTATAGATTGTCATTGTTACCAACCAGTGGTCAACATCATTTCAAGACTCACATGTCCTTGGTAAGCCTAGGACTAAAATATTTATTTATATAATTTATTGCATGTATTGGGCCCTATTTTAAGAGTGCTATGTGTATAAAAGTGCTATTTTTAAGAGTGCTATGTTTAGTGCCTTAAGCGAAGTGATATGTCATATGGTACACACAAAGTCGGTGGGAATGGCCATGATGTTTTGGTATTTTCTAGGCACAAGTGAGTGTAGCAAAATTGCATGCGCAAAGCTATTTAATTCTGCGTTTCTCTGGATATTGCACCGTCTGCGTGCTATTATACAGTCTATTACCTGTCAAGCACCAGTGATAACAAATACAGCAACTTTATAATAATTGAGTTATGTAAATAGGCTGTATGCATTGAATTTAAAGAATAGAAATGTTGAGTTATGTTCTTGCACATTAACTGCATCCTTTTTGAATATCAGGCATATTTCTTTGACAGTGACACTCTCCTTTTATATGCATGGAAATGTGGTTTGGTCATGAACTTTATTTCCACATGCTGGTGGAATCAACAAACTGAAAATGCAGGAACTGATTTTAGACTTTGCTCCGAGAATAGACGTGCTTCTCAAACGTCTTAGCGCAATTACCTATTTCTCAGGAAAATAACAAATTATGCTTTGTGCCACTTCATTAACATACAATACACCCACAGTTTGCATGCATACACCCACAGGTAGTACTAACACTGCTATGCATTTGTGCTTTGTGCTGGCACGGATATTAGTCTTGGAATTAGCACTCTTACGAAAATGAGCTAAAATTTTGTCATTGTATGTTGTGCTGTGCCTAGCGCGGTCATGAAAATAGAGCCCATAGGCTTCATAAATGCAGGTCATGGTCATTCACTCCCTTCTTAATTTGATGGCTGCACTATAGCACAGTACAGGCCAACTTGACATTTCAGTCCTATTTTGCTAAAGGAGGATATTCAATACTCATAACATTCATTTGACTGCTGTAAACTGCCATACACTCACTGTAGTGCAGCAGGCAGGATGCTAACAGACTTACACTTATTCATGCAGAGCACACCCACTCCATATTTCAAAATGTGCATATGTCAGAGTAGGAGATAAAGCTTAGATATTGGATGTGGGCCAGTTTCAAATCTCTTTGAAACTAGACTTTACATTTTTGTGAGTGGTTGCTTGCACATGCAAAACTCAATGAATGTTGCTATGCAGTTGCTAAGGTGTTCTTAGAGTTTTTTGTACATTGTTTGGTAGTTACCTAATGGTCAAAGTCAAAAGAGCCCACCCCAAGTCTTGATATACTGGTCTCTAGATATGGCTTAGTAGTACCTTGTTTTAAAATGAAATAATATAAAAATACCATAGCATTGCTTCTGCTTTACATTAAACACTAGTTTCAGCTGATTTTTTTTTTATTGCCTAGCTCAATGGTGAGAGTTGTGTTTCTTGGCTTGTTTGCGTTAAAGTGTGATTGTGCACGGTTGCAGTATTGATAACCATTTGTATTCTGAATTGTGCTGTGTAGGCAGTATTGGTGTATGATAGAGAAATAAGTATGAATGCTTGATAAGTCTTGATTTCCAGTAAACTGAAAAGGAATAAGACTTTCAGTTTATGGTGTTATTCATCCACTTGGACAATCGAATAAAAACCACATACGATGGATGTGCTGTATTTATTCCTAGGGGGTAAACTTTTCGTGCAAAACTGCAACAACATTAAATCTAGAAAGCATAAATATTAAAATAATAAAGCTGAAGTGTGTAATTTTATTTTCTATGTTAAAAAACCTTTTCCTATCCCAACTTAATATAGTCAGACCTACAGATGCTGTATGTATATCAGGAATAAACTATAGAGAAGGAAAGGTGAAATTCTATTCAATAAGTGTACACCCACACTGTAAATATTTGCATGGATTTTACAAGATTTAACAAAATACTGCTTTCAGAATTTCACTGTAAAATCAATGCAGACTTTGCCATTTTCTGTTATAACACACACATTTCTGTAAAATATACATTTGAAAAATGTGAATCTACAATACAGGACTGCTACATTACAGAAATTTCATGGGCCTGTTATATGTACATTCACAGTATATAGTTGTTTTTTAATTGTAAGAAATTGTAGAATTACTACTGTCAAATATACTGTGAAAAATCATAGAATTTATAGCCAGGAATTTACTATAAACTCACACAATTTTTTTTTACAGTGCAGCTCCTTTATTCTGTGACTGGCACAGGGAAAAAACCTCAATTGATTGCAGGATAAACAATTCGACATGGCTTGTTGGTCATATTCATGTGCTTGAGTGGCATCTCTAACACGTTATTAAGGTGCTTGGAGACCCGGAGGGGAGCAGCTCAAAGTAGACGCAGGCCGCTCTTGTGGCGGGTGAAATTAGCTGGTGATGATTGGGCATGCAAAAAGCAGGGTGAGCAAAATTCAAATTTTCAAGTCAACAAAGGTAGATGATTATCTCCAGCTGCTTCACTGAAGTAGCACATACATCATCAGAGACCCATCTCTGAGATTGCAGCTTCAAACGCTGACCCGAGACTATCATGACACAATCTCAAGATTGATTTAGGTGTCACCGTAACAAATTAGTGGCAGCTTTTACATTTTTTTTAACACAACAAGGAATGCTAGTAGATGTGCTTTCTGTTGGGTTAGTTCAGTAGTCTCACATAGCCAAACTTTTTACTATCTGCCTAAAATCTGGTTCACATTGTAACTTATTTCTGGATGAAGGTCCAACCACTTAGGAAAGGACTGTCTGACTGACATGTTAATATAATAATCATAATCATCGGTCTATTTATCATTTGTTTGTGTTAGTTTGCATAAACTCATACATGAAATTATCCTTTAATCAAATTGGCTCAATAATTAACATAACAGTATTATTATAATTTTTTTTTATTATGAACCAAAACACCTTGTACTCAATAAATACAAAGAATGTTCGGAAAAGAATCTTAGAATCATCTGACTGTTGTGCATTCTTTTGTTCAACACAATGCATTACACATTATCCACAATTACGTTTTTGAACCAGTGAATGTAACATAAACCCATGTGTATTTATTTTTTTTTTGGCATAAATGTTCTTGCATAGTGCAAATTATCCCACCATGCAATAAGCATCAGACAGTCTAGAAATGGTTTGTGGGCATTCTGTGTGAAGCTGAGACTATCAATGCATGTTAAGTCATCCCAGATCATAGAGAGCTAGATCTATGTCTTATTCATTCCTATCACCCTCTTCCAACTCATTGAATCTGATCAGAGCTCAAATTAGTCCTCAAATCAGTTTAGTAGTTAAGCTCTGATCTTGATCAGAAAACAGATCAACACCACAAACCTTATCCACATGTCCTCATTTCTGTTTTGTATTCAGGTTGCCCACTCCTGTTCTTTCAACTCATCCTAACTCTTAATATCTGTTGCTAGGCTGGATAGTTCCTTCTCTTGTGGAGCTGTCAGAGTAAAGATCTCCATTTCTTCTGGTTTTAGCAGAGCAAACTGACCCAGAGGCATTTGTGGGTTGGCTTTCTCATCGCTGTAATCTGTGCTGTGAGAATAAATGATCTGCAGAGATCTTTGTGTCCTGCTCACTGGAGTGGGGAGTGCTTGTCTGATGGATTTGGATGCTTTTAGAAAAATGTTTGTATTGTCTTTCATTGATTATATGCAATTATCAATGTTTTATGCTTAGAGAGAGAGAGAGAGAGAGAGAGAGAGAGAGAGAGAAAAATACATTTTTAATTATTCTGCTCTTGGAACAAGAACATTGTGTAAAAGGGATAGTTCATCCAAAAATGAAAATTCTGTCATTATTTACTCACGCTCATTCCAAAACCATATGAGTTTGTTTCCTCTGTGGAACACATAATGACATATTTTTAATAATGTACTGGTCATGAAGTCACATGACGCTATGCGAAAGTTGGTTGCCTAAATGCGAGCTCCACTTAAACTTTTACAATTATCATTTTAAGCATTATTAAACGTCTTTAATAGTTGTGTTTGTTAAGCTGTGCTAGGAGGGCAGGGTGTCGAAAAATTCTAAATCGTCCTTATTAAAAAGTACTTATGTTCTCAGGCATCGGACACCTTGCAGGATCAGGATGGCGGAGGTCCAGTGATTTTCGTGATGTCTCGAACATATTAAGATAAAAATTTCAACTTACTTGGAGGGCCTCGCAAAAATATTTTGAGCACATATTTGACCACATCTATAGAGGCAAGCCTTTCCACCCTTATCATAAGAATGGATGATGTTGAAAAATGTGTTGAGTTTCTGGAGTCGGCCGAAAGAAAGCTACATGCTAAAGCCCTGTTACCAAGGCTGATGTGGAACGTGTGTGGGAAAACAAGAGGATATTGAAAACCAGTGCAGGCGTAATAATGTTTGTTTAATTGGAATCCCCGAAGGAAAGGAAGGTCAAGATATTGTGAAGTGGAAAGGCTTATTCCGAATTTGATTGACACTGCGGACCACCAGAGTTTTCGGTCGGATTCCCGTGATGGGTGATAGACCCCGATCTATCCTGGTAAGATTCTTGCAGTCAGCTTACAGAGACTTTGTTCTACGAGTGTGGTGCATAAACATCTACTCTACGCAGATGATATATTATTATTTGTCTCTGACCCTAGTAGATCCATGCCTAGCCTTCATAAAATTATTAGTTCCTTCTCCAATTTTTCAGGATATTTTAAATCGAAAGCTTTTGCTTTGACAGCATAATGACCTGCCACAGCTTTCCAACCTGGTGCCTTTCAATGGCCCAAGCAAGACATTAAGTATTTAGGCATTTTATTTCCAACAAATTTGAGAGATTTAGTTAGTTAATTTGGACCCATTAATGAAAAGGTTATCATGTGATGTGGATAGGTGGGCTTCATTACATTTGTCTATGGCTGGGAAGGTCAATCTTATAAAAAATGATTGTATCCCAAAATTAAATGATCTACTACTATCTCTCTACCCTTAGAAGTTCCACTTTCTTATTTAAAATCATTTTATAGAATATCTAAGTCCTTTATTTGGAATGGTTAACAACCTTGGTTGCATTTCAGTAAGTTACATAGACCAGTTGACAAAGGAGGTTTAGGCCTCCCCAAAATGTTGTTTTATTACTATGGTTTGAATCTTAGACATGTGGCCCATTGGTCTCTTCCACCTGTACTACATTGAACAAGCTGTCTTTGCCCCAATCTCGGCATAGCAAAGTCTTTTTATGAAACTGCCTGGAGAAGTAAAAATGCATCTCATTATTTCACACTTACATTCAGTATGAACAAAGGTTTCCCATTTGTTCAATTTTGATATTTACCTAAATGTTTCCTCAAGCATATGGCTGAATCCCAAATAGTGTATTAACAAGTCCCCCTTTTGCTGGAAAGAATGGATTGAGAGGGGTGCTGCTACACTTGATGATCTGTATGAAAACCGATCTTTGAGATCATTTGAAAATATAACACAGCATTTTGGGATTTCTAGGTTTCAATTTTTCAAGTATTTAGAGTTGTGCCATTTACTTTGTACTATTTTTGGTGACAGCCTCCTAAAGCTGCAGAGACCCTCTGTATGGTGCTCACAGCCTTTAAGTTAAGCATCAGTATATTATTCCTCATTGATTCAGAATCTTGGTGATGGGGTCTTAAGAGGTAACGATGTAGTCATACCCACGTACCCAGAGGTTATTATGGGAAAGAAGTTTAAACTTGGTATTGGAGGATGGGGAGTGGGAAAGAATTTGTAAAAAACAGCGAGTATTGATGCTGACTACCACCCCTGGAGTAGTGAGTTTGAATCCAGGGTGTGCTAAGTGACTCAAGCCAGGTCTCCAAAGCAACCAAATTGGCCCGGTTGCTAGGTAGGGTAGAGTCACATGGGGTAACCTCCTCGTGGTCGCGATTAGTGGTTCTCCGTCTCAATGGGGCACATGGTAAGTTGTACGTGGATTGCAGAGGGTAGCATGAGCCTCCACATGCGGAGTCTCCGCAGTGTCCTGCAAAACGAACCACGTGATAAGATGAATGGATTGACGTCTCAGAAGCGTAGGCAACTGAGACTTGTCCTCTGCCACTCATATTGAGGTGAGAACCGCACCACCACGAGGACCTACTAAGTAGTGGGAACTGTGCATTCAAAATGGAGAGAAAAGGGGATAAAAAAAAAAAAAGCATGTCTAAGGATGCAAAGGTACGCCTTATTCAGTTTAAGATTTTGCATCGATTCTACTGGACTCCCTCTAGATTGTTTAGGCTTGGTTTAAAAGACATACCTACATGCTGGCAATGTCAGTTGGAGGGTGGAGTTCAGTGGTTCTGCGCTAAGATTCAAGAATTCTGGTTAAGAGTCCAGAATTTTATCTGTGAGGTTTTAGATACTCAAATTTCATTCTGCCTGTGGAGGTGAGGCCGTGGTCGAGTGCCCGTCTGGGGAGAGAGAGAACGGTAAGGACATCCACCTGAGATGAACTGTCTATTTAACGTTTCTATGTTCACAGTGATAGTCGCGGGAGATAAAAGATGGCCCAGTTCACTGAAAGAGAGAGAGAGCCCAGCTGAGAAGCTCCATGTATGTTGGGCACTGCCATTGATCTTTTATATTGTAGAGCCTTGAGTTTGTGTGCGTGTTAAGCTGTACCATTGCACTGTAAAACGAACAAGTTTTGAGTTCATTAAAAGACTTTCCTGTGTGAATCGCCGTCTCCCACTTCCTACTTCATCTAAATACGAACATCTGTTACAGTGCCCCAGACTATGTATATTGGGTGATGGGGCGGTTATTAAAGTAGGTGACAAATTTACAAAAGGCTGGGTCCAAACAAGTTGAATGATTGGCACACAAATAATTCTTAGAGGATGGAAGTCAATTGGTTATGCCTCTTTTAAAAAATGGTTCACCAAAATGGGCAGTGTGGCAGCATTTGAAAAGATATCATGTAAACAGCTTGGCAGATTAGAAGCATATGGTAAGAAATGGGACAAATACATGACCTTTCTGGAAGGGTCACGGTGAGGGCCATGTGGAGAGAATCCCCCTTTTGTTTAGTTTTTATCTTCATGTGTATACTTAGGCTTGGACCACAGGAATGTTGGGGGTTGGGACTAGGAGGGATAGGGAATTAATGGGGGTTAAGGGGGATAATGGTTGACTCTGTGCATGTATACATATATTTAGCTTTGTTCTGTGTTATGTTTGAGAATAAACCAATAAAAATGTTAATCTGAAAAAAATTAAGTACTGGTCAAAAATGTTCATGCCTTTACAATAAATGGAGACTAGGGCTTTCAGGCTTCATAAAGGATGTACAAACACATGAAAGTATCAATACATTTTGTCTGCTTTATTCCAAGTCTTCTGAAGTCATACAATAGCTTTGTCTGAGAAAAAGGCCCAAATTAATTGATTTAATTATAATCTTCACCACAGTGAGGTGTTAACAGAATATTCAGGGTTCAATAAGTTAAGCTCAATCGACAGCATATGTGGCATAATTTTGATTACCACATAAAAAAAAATTTCGAAAAAAAAAGAAAAAAAAAAAGGCTGACGGGGTTAAATGCAGAAATGTAGCTTAGTCTATAATTTTATAAAAGCTTTTGTATTATTTTAGCTGTAAAGCTGTTTAAATCATTGTTTCTACAGTCGTTTTAGTGTTTTTAGGTTTGCGCCATCATTGCAACAAAATTGTAAAATTTAATAAACACTAAAATGTATGGATATTTAAACAAATATTGATTATGTCTTGTTGCTATATTTTTGAAATAGTGGGTATTTTAACATTGATGCATTAGCACTTATTTACTTCCATTGTAAGTTCCTTAACGTAACCTAGATTTTTTTGGTGGTACTAAATATCATGGCGTAAAATGCTGTCTATTGAGTTTATCTTGTATTGAACAGAATATTCTGGGTTCAATACAAGATATTGAGAGCTTCAATACAAGATATTGAACCCAGTCTGTACAGTCTGTCCTCTCTGTCTCTTCAGTTCTGCTTGTGCCGACCCGTCTATACTGCCAGATGTGCTCACTCACAATACTTTGTAAGGAGCTTCATGTGATGGTAGTCTTTAATTTTGGTCAGATATGATGTCAGTTTATATTCTCTTAATTTTTTGGAAATAGGTTAATATGTTTATTTCTTTGAATTTTATTGCTGAATATATTCTTCTTGAGTAATGTGTTGTATTTATTTAAATTTTGCCTGCCTGAATTGAATTTATATATTTAGCTGATATTTGTCCACTAAATACTGTAAAGGGTAACTCATTGGGTGTGCTGCTCTGTGTGTAAACGCACAGTGATGGTGAATTTCTGGGGAAGAGTTTGATAGATGGAAACAGAATTTACTGACTCTGATGTAAATTGATGTGGTCAAGATAACTCAATTATCCTAGATTTATCTACAGCAATATCAAAACAGCAAGATACAACACAAATCAAATAAATGTTTTTTTTTAAATTATTAAATACAATTTCAAAAAATAAATATAAAATAAATACAGCCTATACAACCAGTACAAAGGACACTGACTAAGTTTGTCGCTCAAAATCTTAAAACATTTTGATCTAAAATTTATGGTCAAACGCTTGAGATTATTTCTGTACTCAAAAATAAATTGTGCCTAATTATAGATGTCTATACAAACCTTTTATTTGTATATTTAATATTATTTTTTAAAGAAAAGTAGCCAACAAGTGTCCAGCATATGAAATCATTCAATACTGTTTAAAAAGCATCCCATGATGCACCTGAAGTTGATTGAGAAAATGAGTGTGCAGAGCTGGAACAGAGAAAAGGCTACACTGAAGAAGTTCAAATATAAGATGTTTCTGATTGAATATGTTTTGGTCACTGCATAATTTCCATACTTTTGTGTTACTTTTCAGTTTTGATGACTTTATACTCTAAATTATAAAATGTGCATTAACAAATAATAAAGTATATAGGCAAGTGTGATCACAGCTTTCTAAAGAGTTATAGTCTTACACTGAGGGGCCGTTCACAATGAGCACGTTTTTGTGTCCTTCTGCACTGTTTTATAATTGATTTCAATGTAAACATGCACTACATGAACTTCATTGACGGCTTGTTCATGTTTTTAGATACCATGTCAAGTTATAAAGAACCTGTTAAACGTTTTGCTCTTTTGTGGCGCTGCATGTAATTTTAGTGCAACAACAACGCATTCCAGCATCTAATATGTTTTCAGACATTGCCCTGAAATTTTAAACACATATTTTGAATATTAGCTACCATACTGGAATATGAAATTACACAAACAGTCAACGCAAGTTGCGCCAGCTTCTAGCAAAATTAAAATTAATAAAAGCAAATTCAGCTGAATACGGCTGTTTACTTGTGAAAACTCAGAATAATTACCTATAAAACATTTGTTCAGCAATGTCACATAATGCCTATAAACAAATAATAATTTGCAGCACAAAAACTGACAAATGTGTTTTATTTTATTTAGTTTTTAACCTTTGGAGTATGATGGTGTGAAAAATTCAATCTTTGCCCTAAATTAATGCTTCAACAATACCAAACACGGTACAAACCAGAAGCGAAAGAGTGAGATATAGACAGGTGAGAGTGATTGACATGGGGTTTAGCCTGCACGATTTCACGGCTCCCAAAAGCTATCTTTTGGGAGGAATATGTTATGATGTTTCTTTTAATGGCACAAATTGAGCACAAATGAACGGCACCGGTTCATAGTGATTTAGACCACATGGGGTAGAAAGTGACGTCACACAGCCAAAAGAATTATGTCTAATATCTCAAACACCGAACCAACACAAACGTTAATTTTTGCGGAAATCAGCACAAACGCAGCACAAACAAATTATATGAATTTGGTAATGATTTAATTATATGGGGTGCCAACTTCATGGAGATGCAGCACCTCGACGAACTCCCTTATTCTGGCTGAAATGTTCAGTTCTTTTGTTGTTTATTTTAATGCAACATTTGTCGTATTTGTACTTAATTTAATCATAAACCTTTCATCCTATTCCACTCTGAATCAGTTTTGGGAAGAGTCCGTTATGCCAAACTGAATGAAAGGCTTTTTTTAAATCAATGAAGCAACCAAATTTATATCTTGTTTTGTTTGGTGCACATGTTTGTGTACAAGTTTGTGCTGTGTGTATATGATCAGATGTTCTCTGTTTTGACATGAATCCAATTTGTCAGTTGTTTATTGTATTTAGTTCTTGGAGATAGTGGACTAATCTGTCATTCATTATCAGGGTTGGGGAACGAAATACAAGTAACGGGAATACGTATTTAAAATACAAAATATAAGTAACTATTCACTACAGTTACAATTTAAATCATTGGTATTTAGAATACAGTTACATTCAAAAAGTATTTTGATTACTGAAGAGATTACTTTGCATTTTATTGTAATTTGTTTCATTTAATATTTAGTGCTTTCAGATGGAAAACATTTATACATATTAATGATGCAATCCAAAGTGCATTTGAACAGCGGTGAAACAATTTCTTATGATGTGTTACATTCATACGAGCAGACAGAGAAGTAAGTTTGAAGTAAGTTTGGAGCAGAAGAAATAGTAATAAACCTTGTGTAAATTGTCATCTTTACGCTAAGCTAAAAAGCTATTTCTAGCCATTTTAAATTTTACAGGCACGATCATATTTCTTTATCAAGAAAATTCACGTTGGATTATTCGTGGATTTAGTTTCATTTGAATGAAAATATGCTGAATTGATCAGAAATATCAGAATTCAGTGTATTCTCAGTTATAGTGTGGCATCAGCAAATATACTCAGGCTTGGTGATTAGTGTGGCCAAATGTAATCTCTAGGAATCTGCTGTCAAGTACAACAGATGCATTTCCCAAAAAAAATCCACTTTCTTTCTTTCTTTCTTTCTTTCTTTCTTTCTTTCGTTTCATTACTTCAACTTATCAATGCAAGGTCTTTTTAACAAGAACAGAAATCTCTTTATTTCTAGCCACTGCAGCAGTTCAGCAATTTCCACCAATAACTCCCTTCCAGTTCTTTTGTCCTTTGTTAGTGACATACCGTTGAGGAAATCTCTAGCGGTCTCTGTCTGGACTGCACAGATAGTTGCAAGTCGCCTGAGCAGCAGCAGCACAGAGAAGACAATTAAAGGGCTTTGCAATAAAAATGCCCTGATTGCAGTTTTTTCTCATTTGCTGCCCTTCCTTTCCTAATGATGATGAGATAACAGGAAGTAGAACACTGAGCTGACACAGTAGGCACCGCATGTACGCCTAGACAATTTGTGTATGCATATGGGATGGAAGTTGAAATATTACACCTGTAAGTTGTCATTATATGAAGTAAATCAAGCCATTTCCCCAGTTGTGTTTGTGTGACTGTATTTTAAATTACAGTACCTAAAAATAATACAACTTTATTCACTTGAAAATAACTCATTTGTTTACATTCCATTCAGATATTTTCATTAACTCAACAAGTGTTTTTAAGTTTTATTTAGTTGTTTACAAAGTAACAAGTTAAATGAATGCTTCTGAGACAAAAAAAAATGTTGCTGGTTTGTGGAAGTTTGTGAGGTTCATGGCATTGTGTTTTAATAATGGAGCTTTGATTGTGGCTTAAAGCTGAAGTATGTAATTTCTGTGACCACCAAATGGAATCGCAAAAATACATTTGTTTTCAAAACAGCTTTCTAAATACACCCCATGTCTGTCATTGGTCAAACAAAGAGATAGTCCCGACCCATTATTCAATAATAGTTATCAGAATTGTGTCTTGGAAATACAGTATTACCACTTAATGCACAAAACAAAATGACAAAAAACTTTCTGATCTTTATAAAAAACATTCACGGCTTTTCCCATTCAAAGCCCACCCCTAGCACCACCCATGGTGGATATTTGCAGAACAGACTTCTGTGGTTGGAAGTAGGGATGCAGCGATTACCGGATTTCACAATTAACCGCGCTTACACCGTGTAAAAAAAAAAAACAAAAAAAAAAAAAAAAAAATGCTATAGCCTACCGAGTGTTCTGCACGGAACGGAACTTTTGCAACTAACACACACAAAACGAAACAAAGTTACACCAGCGGTGCACCAGCTTAAAGTGCTGTGCTCATCAGCCACTATGGCAGAGGAATTAAGCAGCGACGCTCTATTTCCACCAAAAAAATGCCTTAAGTCAGCCGTGTGGGAGTATTTTGGTTACACGAAGAATGACAAGGGTGTAATTGAAGAAGACGGATCGCCTGTATGCAAAACTTGCCGTAAAAAGGTTTCCGCAAAAGGAGCCAATACATCTAATTTGATGCAGCACCTGTGGGATCACCACCTAGATTTGAACGCTCAAGCAAAGGTAATACATAAGAACTGAGTTCAATTACGTTGCTAGATAATTAATAAAACATTGAGTTGGTATTAAATATAAACATTTCACTTAAAATCCATGCAGTAGCGGTCAGAGTTTAGCTTTCAGTGCAACGTAAAAGAAAAACTAAAAAAAAAACAGCGGCATGTTTTGGTAACGTCTGTGGAAAACCGAATGTGACGTGCTCTCAAGAGTTTCAGTCAGTGAATATTTAACTTAATATCCTATTGCTTTCTCCTGTCTGTGTTGAGTAAATGTTTGGCTTTGTAGTTTTAATATGCCTGGTGTAAACCACTAACATAAGATCAGGGCCGTGTAGACTTCTAGTAGGCCTAGAGCTTAGATCGGGCCCAAAAAATCAAGCCCGACCCTACCCGAGCCCGTGCACGTTGTGTCCGAGCCCGGCCCGACCCATTAACTGTAATTATAAGCGCGAGCCCGATTTAAACACCACCATTTTTTAACACGTGGGTCGTTATAACTGACATTCTCAACTACTTTCTGTGTTACTTTCTCCCGCCCGCAACATTCATGTTTTGTCCCGCTCCCGCCCGCAGCTGATTTTTTTTTTTTCTGTACCTCCAAATACTTTCAAGTTAGCCTACGTGTCGCCACCATACACATCAGCATGCTCCTGATCAATTATTTGTTATTTAAGAATTAACATTCACAAACCACTGTTAATTTAACATAAAAGCATAGGCTACTGCGTGCATAGTTTGGCATGACTGATTGCGCGCAAAGTGCGCTCCCTTAATAATTCCTAAAAAGCTGACATCAGTTCATCTCGATCTCACACATCTGTTATTATCAATGAAGCGGACTGCACAAATCTTTCATAATATCTACACTTTGTTTGTTATAATCAGAGGATTTGCCAGCATGCAGAATTCAGCACTGAACAAAAAGTCCGTTTTGAGCGGTGAGGGGAGTCTATCTTAAATGCTTCTGATTGGCCATTGGGTTCAAGAAATCAACACATGTCTGTGATTGGCTACATCGCTCAACGCTGCAAACATGTTTTAAATAGAAACTCTGGTCTGTAAATCGTTTCTATTTTGTTTTCGTTGTTCTTGTTGCTTTTCTGCAACAGATGAATAACAATTTATTAGTTTTTATATGTTTTATTCATAGATATTTCTATTTTGCGGGAGTCCCGCGAATCGTTTTATTCTCCCACATGATTTTGTGATCTATTTCAATCAAAGAGCCCTGCAGCCTTTGACTTAATTTGTTATTTTTAAAACAAAACATACTGGATGTTTACAAAGCACTTCTCTTTAATTCCAAAGGAAGAGATTGATTATTGTTTGTCATTTTATAATGTTGTACTGTGTTGTGGGAGCAATAAATAACACATTAAAATCTAGTGTTGAGTGTTCATGTGATATTATACATTAGTAGTTTTGTGAAATTAATTGATGCATAATAATCGTGATAATCGTTAAATCGTGATTATTTCTCAGACAATAATCGTACTTACAAAATCTGTAATCGTTGCATCCCTAGTTGGAAGCAGTAGCCATCCTGTTTATGCACCTCCTAAATATCTAATTCAGAAAACATTTATATCCTTTATTTCTTTGGGCCATTTTTAAATAGTCTTCAGGACATGGGTCATAGATGTTAGATTGTGGGTAGATATAAATTGTGGTCTCTTCTGAACAGGCACAATATTGCATTCATTAATTTTCAGCCAGATAAACAACATCTTGTTTTCAACGATCACCAATGTTCCTGCTGTTTTAAATCACGTCTAACTTGGTGGCAGGCAGCAAAGAGCACTTTACATTCTCGACAAGTCACAGCATGTCAGACTAGACCTTTCCCTTCAAGAACAGTGTTAAACAATGATCCACAAGGTGGTGCTGAATTGAAATTCAATAACAGTAGATCATTCCTTTCAGAATAGCTGGTCGATAACTATTGTTAATGTGATGTCAGGCCCTAATGCCAGTCCTGGTCTATTTTTAGCATGCTGCATACATTTCCCACAATGCAGGTGTAAAGAGTGGAGATGTATCTGCAATTTCAGCTCTTTTATCATTGTGCTCGCTCACTCACTGGCTTGGAAAAGAACTGATTTGAATATGTCACATAAGCAGTGTGTAAGCAACACTGCAACGTAACAGCAGCAGGCTCATGCTGTACTTTCACACTGACAGCGTCACTGCTGTGTTACAGAAATGCAACTCTATACAGAATGTCATTTCTTAGCACACATTTCCTTTATTTTTTAAATTCTGTCATAATTTACTCACCCTCTTGTCATTCCAAACCTGTATGACTGTCCGTCTTCTGTGGAACACAAAAGGAGATGTTTTAATGAATATTGTGGTTCATCCTTTGAAATACATTTGCAGAAGATAGTGCCTCACTTTATGGCTTATAAAAGGACCAAAAGGTATCATAAAAGCATAGTCCATGTCACTAGTGCATCATATTCCAAATTTTCTGAAGGCATACGATAGGTTTAGGTGAGAAGTCATTTTGCAGTGAAAATCTTGACAGCCGTTGCATGTTCATGGGAGCCATGAGAGGAGCTATTTCACAGTGGTTCACATTTTCTTTTAACTATCAACTTGATTGTTGTGATATCTAATTAACATGAGGATGGGGATCATATTTACATCCAAATGGTACATAGAAACCAAAAAGTGTTGCAAACCCCACTGTGTAGCTATAAACAGCTAAATCATATGAATTCAGATTTATTGAATAGCAACAGATGTCTTTTTTCAAACAATACGCAAGTAGATCAGTACATATTTTGATGTTGCTTCATAAAAGCCTGTATTGCTTAATATGACAGTAGAAATAGTCTCAGTGCCAAAACTCAGATGCAAATACTTTCGACTACTTTTTTAACGCTTTCGCAACTATGTGGCGCCACGTAGACTCACGCAGCCTTCAAATGGAGTCAGAAATATTTGTATTACTTCAATTACTTAATTACTGAAATGCACACCTTTTGCGTGAGTTATGTGGGATATTGACTGTTACAGGTTACATGGGTGCCACACTTGACAGAAGTGGCCTGGGGAATAAACAATGACAATCTGCACATGTTTTCTCTTGTGTATTCTGTCAGAGGTAGGAGAATTTTGTCAAACATGTACTGTAGCATTCAAGATACAGTAGCCACAAAGCAAGACATATATATATGTCTCTCCATGTTGGCAACCCTAGTTTGAAGAGACATGTTGACATGATCGATAATGGAAAGCAATGATTTTGCAAAGTTTTATATATATATATATATATATATATATATATATATATATATATATATATATATATATATATATGCATATGCTTTCATGGACGATTTCATTGTTCTACTTACGTTCTACTTAGGACCTTAGTTGCTTTCACATAATATCCTCTCGTTTCTTCTGTCTGTCAGTTCATCTTTTTGGTGAAAGCAGTACATTGCTCTCAGCAACCCTTCTTTAGGTCTATTTCTGGAGGCTAAGCTGCTGTTTTTGGCCGGGATGCCTGAGGGCAAGCCAGACAGGTGAGGTGCGGCCCTCCTGTTGTCTTCTGACAATTTCCACAAGAGAATATGGTAAGGACTGGGGGATGTGTCAGTTAATACCAGAGAGTGATGAAGAGAGAAAGAGAGATTGGCAGTGAACGTATGACTCACTATTACCTGGCTCTCTCTCTCTCTTAGTCACTGACTTTCTCTCTGTTCCTTTTATTGGTGGTATACTAGCAAAGACCAGTCTGTGCTTATTCCACTGCTTTTACTTCTTTACCTCAGTTTTTTTGCAGCATTTTTCATGATACTCAGAGGAGAACATGATCAAACAGAAAATCAACATGTTGTTTCAGAATGTTCATGTACCCTGAAATCGACTCCATTCTGCTGAATTACGCTGTTCTTAGTCCCTTGGAATCCAGGTAGTAATCACTTTCACATAAACAAGCATGACTTGGGATTGCATTTCATATTTACTCTACTGACGGTTAGGTTTAGGGTTGGGGTTTGGGAGAAGGGTTAATACAATATGCATTCATATTTATTACATAATTTACAAGTGAAAATACAAATCACTTTTGGCACCACCCTGTGGACATTTCACCTCAACAACACTTCTAGCTTTGGCCACTGGGGGCAGTGGTTTGAATTTCAGTTAGCACAGACCAATTTTAGCAGCAGAACTTTCGACCTACTGTCACTGAATTCACAGTTTGATTAGTCTATAGAGGTTTAGGTCAAAGCCCTTCTATTCGTTTAAAACTAACATAAAATCCTCATAAATTTTTTCATGTTGATATTAGGGATGGGCATTTTGAGTAATTTTGTATTCGAGTACTGTAACACAAAAAACGTAATCCGTTGTTTGAATTGTAGAATTTAAGTTCTACCTTCAACCTTTTAACCTGTTTTCCTTGTGGAAAAAGTAGCACTATGCATGAACAACATCTAGATTAAAAAATTACCAAAGACATTTGCACTTAAACATAGAAAAACACATTCCAAGTCGAAAATATTAAAATTTTCTTTTTGGCTGAACTATATTTTTTACAATATTGTTCAATTCCAACAAGTTCCTTGTAATGGCAAGATATAGGTGAGAGATGCAGTTTCACGGTTTACTTGTTGAATATTTAAAGCTGAACGAGTATTCGATTAATCAATTATTCGTGCAGATCCCAAGTAGATAGACTTAATACAAAGAATCAAAAATAGATCTTTGTATTACACTCCTCTTCAGTAATATGCTATTGTAATTGAGTGTCAGCCTTCTAATAAACCATCTAGAATCTAGTACACCACCCATGCCAGAACTTGGAAATATCACTTTCACCTTCTCTATGCCAGTATATCACAGCACTTAACCCAGAAAAATAAGTCATGCATAACTTAATGTCTTACTGGATTGTGCTGTTCTGCTTGATTGTACTCCACTTTTCTCCTTGACCACCAGTTTCCTCAGTGGCTCCCAGGGGCTCCACCCATAGAGTGCTCTTTCACTCCAGGCATTAAATGCTCTTCATTATTAACGAGTATGTCATACAGTGGAGTTTCTGCACTGATCTAAGCACAGTCCAAGGGACTGCTGTCAACAGGTTATTGAGTATGTCCTGTTCCACCTTAAGCTTATCAAGGGACAGGTCTCCTCACTATTGTAATGACTTCGTAATGGTCATGGCCATTGTGGGGTTGGATGAACTAGATTTGATCTGGTCTGTTGTAATAATATTTGGCCTATGCTAAGAGCTATGCTACTTCAATGGCTCAGCACTTGTTGCTCAAAGAACCAAAATCCAACACAAATGAAGAAAGACAAGTGAGTAGAAGATGAAAAAAAATGTCAGTTTTGATTTACAATACACTGAACACAAAGATTGAATTTCAGCACAGATGTCAAAATCATATTATATTGCCAGGTCCCTGTTGACTCGCACCCCAGTATTTTGCAATGCTGAATATTTTTGTATTGAACATTTTTTTTTTTGCAAAGGGCCAATATGATCATAATAACCAGCTTGGCGAGGGAATGGCTTATGTTAGAAGGTGTAAGTGTGATGGGGCATAGTACAACCAGAAAAAAAACCTTTGATACCTTTGGTGAAGGTATGAAAGTCACCCATTACTCTGAGAAATGTATGGTGATGAAACAGAAATGCAGGTCTGAGAGTCCTGCTAATATTCTGTACTAATTACATCATTACAAATGCCTGCTTAGGAATTAGTTATAAGTGAAAACATCTGATAGTGGGTTTTGCCCATACAATATTTAAGGAGGGAAAAAAGACAGATAGCTGATTAATCATCCAATACTTTTAAAAATGTATAATATGAAAGTTAACTTTCCACTCAGTGCAAAATAGTGCTGAAAAAGCCTTCAAAGCCTTTGAAATTAATGAAAATATTAATGAAAATATTACAGGTAAAATGTGTTCCCTATCTGTCACTCACTCGACAGCCACAAGTGGCACCTCAGGTTCCGCCCCTTCAGCAGCGCATGGCAACAGACTGTACCAACCCACTCTCCGATACTGTAATCGAAAGCTCATCCACTTCGCGAGCTGCGACTGCAAACTCAATCTGAGATGAGCCGCTTATATATAAGAAGCTCTGATCAGCTGTCGAAGCACCCAGGGGAGCTTTTTCAGCTCAACCGTTGTGTGTGAGGAGGAGAACCGCTGTAATGCGCCATAGATCCAACAGCCTTTTAGAGAGAGAGATGAATGGAACAGCAGGAGGAATTCAGCTCTGTGAATATGTCCGCTCGGCTCCGAAGAAGAAAATCTGAGTGTGTGTTTGCAACAGCACTCCTTTTATACCCGTATGTCTGGGGGAGTGGCATGGAAATCTTACACGCCAATTCTCACTGGCCTTTTCACAAAGATCAGAGATGTCTGGGCTCCCAAGGGTGACCCCTAGTGTTAACTCATCGACACAACGTCTCGTTCCCTCCATCAGGGAACGGAGGTTACATCAGTAACCGAGATGTTAGTAGTTCAGCAGTAACATTAAACATTGCCTTACAAAGCAAAATAGCAACTGTATGCTTCATCACTACTGACAATATATATTACATAGTTGTATTGTCATATTAAATCTATAAATGATGTACAAGAAAGGGAGAAAGAAAAAGGGATAGAAATAAAATCAACCCAAGTCTTGTCTTCTTAAAGGTAATTTTAGAATGGCATTGTCTATAGTATATGTGCCCTCACATGAACACAATGTATTATTTAACAATTATTTCAGATGGATATATTTTACCATGCTCTAAAGTTTTTTGTACATACGTCATCAAATTAGGAAGTTTGGACTGAAGTTTCTTTTTGTCAGAAGGAAGAAAAGTTTGGGAAACTTTATTGTCAAAAAAACTATAATAAAAATATAAAACAGTTCCTGTGCATGTGCATTCACACAAGGTGTGCTTGCGCTTTGACTTCTGAAGCAGACAAACGGCTGAGCAAAAACACAAACTCGGCCAGCATTTTCATATAAGATTGGAATTAATGATGGATTTACTATGTATGTATATGGGATTCTGAGCATAATTATACTATTCATGAAGTTATGCATGATTGATGCTGGTTTAGGGGATGAAATTATATTTTGTTATGATGATGTAATAATTGAACTTGAGTGATTATTCAGATGTAGCCTAGAAATGGAGCCTGTGCTGTTTCATAGGTGACAATATACTTGATAATTTTTTACAACAGTGAGCAGGTGGGACACAGACAAACTGACAGTGCATGTCAATTATGTGTCAATTGCATTAGCAACCAAAATCACATGTGTTAACTGATTTGTTTTCTTGATTTATCTCTGTAACACCCCAAAAAGCTGTAATTGCCCACTGAATGGCGTAATTCCACATGCCACAAAGCATTCCACAAAGTCGATTAGCACCCACCGAGCAGCAATACCTGTCTGTTATCCTGAAGTGTGAGTGATTTTGAATGGGTTTTGATATGATTTCCTAAACTGTTTGTGCACCTCTGTTATGGCTTGTGGCATTCACTGCTGGATAAAGATGGTGACTTTTCCTTGTATCTATCTTCTCTCTTAAGTCATAGAATGAGCGTGAGAAGTGTTTTAGAATAATGGTTACTGTATGTTGAAGTAACAAATGGTGGAATGTGGCACAATGCATTAGATGTAACATTTGTTTTATTGTATGCTATGAAGTTCATATATTATATAATATTAATTAAAACATAGAGCCGCACAGCAACATAACCACTATGCTTCCTGGGTTTTTCTTCAGTTAGTGATATATTAAGATTTTCTTTTCTAACACTTTTCTTTTGCTATACCTTGCAACCACTGACCTTACCTTCACAAATGGCATATATAATTTAAAACAACAATTTCCACACTGGTAAATAATGAATTCTGTCACAATGCATTTATAGCATTTATAGAATCAAAAGACTAACAGAGTTGATAGCACAGTGCATGCTCCTGCTTAAATTGCAATACCATAAATTGCTATAATGAAATCCAATACAATTGCAATAGAAACTGGAGATCCAATCAGGCTTCTAGATTTAGCTTTTTAGATTTCAAATTTTAATGTTAATTTTCCTTGGACTGTTACATTGGAAGGAGTGACCATTCAACTAATGGATATGAAGAACAAGAAGCTTATGTGAAGCGAGCAAGCTTTTTATAGGACTCCCAATCATTCATTAAAAGTCATTGCAGTTGTGCATGTGCTTCTTTATCAGGTAAAACAGTCTGTGTTTCTGCTTTTCCCTGCCTGTGAGAGTGAGCTGAAGAGCTTTTGTTAAACCTCAAAAAAAAAAAAAGAAACTCTTTGCTGAGGAGGCTGTTGTGTACATTACCAGAATGCTGATAGCCGTGAAACAGACATTTGCAGTTATCTGGAGATTCTTGTATTTGTGCAGCTAGGCTATACAGCTAAACAAGCTGTTTCCTGTACATTTCTACAGCAAGGTGTTAGTTCACCTGTATATGGCAATGTCACCTCTCACCCAGTTCAGTTTGTTTCCTCCCTGTGAAGAACTCTGTTATATTAGCTTTTGATGTGTGATGCAAATTGTAGGAATGACAGAAAGGAGATTTTTGTGAGATCTCATGTCTCATTAGCTCTCCATTGTTACAGCTGTGCCTGCAGTCTAATAGTCTATTCAACATCTGTGTATTTGCAGAGTGTCATTGTGTTTTTCTTTAGGTCAATTTCACTGTTCTACTTATTTTGTTTCTATTGGCCCTTTTTTTCTGCTGTATGTTTAGTTCTGATTGAGTCTCACCCTGTGTTTGTTTAAAAACAAAAAAAAATTATTTAATAGAACTATTTTCGGCTTAATTTAAAAAGTAGTGAACCTAAAAAGTGTGCTTCATGTGGTAACATCTATTAAAGTGGTTTCACTCAAATCAAACATGTAATTTAACATTACTGAAACAACCTGAATATGTTAGGTTACAACAAAAAATTTAATTAAGGTTTAGATTAGGTATAAATGGCTGATTAAGGTAATAATTGCAGGTAACCACATATTTCAGTGTTTGAAAATGCCAGTTTTGTAGTTTGGAATGCAAAATCAGGCTTTAAAATCAAAGTTGTAGCCAAATTGTCAAAACTCTGATCAGACACAACATTAAAACCACCTGCCTAATATTGTGCAGATCCCCCTCATGCCACCAAAACAGTGCCAAACTGCATATGATACCACAATTGTACAGAGTGGTTATCTGAGTTACCATAGACTTTGTCAGTTACAACCAGTCTGGCCATTCTCTGTTGACCTCTCTCATCAACATGGCATTTCCATATACATAACTGCAGCTCACTGGATATTTTTGTTCTTGGCACCATTCTGAGTGAATTCCAGAGACTGCTGTGTGTGAAAATCCCAGGAGATCAGCAGTTATTCAAACCAGCCCATCTGGAACCAACATTCATCCATGTGATTATCTAATCAGCCAGTCATATATATATAAATATATATATATATATATATATATATATATATATATATATATAAATTATGAATCAGCCATTGAAAAACCCATTTTGATTAACCTGAAAATTAAAATCTCATCATAGATAGTAATAGTTTAAAATGAGAAAGGACTCAATTTTAAACTTGAGAAATCTTTTTAAACACAATGACCATATTATTGAGATGTAACCACATAATCAGGAGGATTTGTGGGGAATAAATGTAATCATTTGAGAATTATCAATTAAAAATATACATTTTGGTCGACTTCTAATAAAAAAAAAATGGCATATTAATTATAAAGAAATTTGGATTAGAATATGGATTAGGATTGTTTGACAAGGCTATTAAACATCATATTAGGAGGAATTACATTTTAATTTCTGATGTGTGGCTCATTGTGGGCCGTCTACACCACTTCACCCTTCACACACACACACAAACCATAACAACATGAGATTGATTTGGAAGAACTGATAATATTTTTGTCCTTGAATGTCTGTGATTCTGGCTACACAGTCTCCATGACAACATCTATTTGCAGTGTCATGCATGCCCAGACTCTCTGATGCTCCAATGCAGCGTAATATTCCTTCAGGTTTGCACCAGTTTATCTCATTCATTAGAGTGTGCCTACCTTGAGTAAGGACAAAGATGCAATAAAACAAAGTTTCTCTGCAAAATGATTAAATGACTACATGTTTGATAGATTTGTTGGGAATCCTGCTGTACTAACTGTGTATTCCATTAAACAGTCTTTCATAATGAGACATTTATCAGATTACCATGTGGTGTGGGCAGGTGTTAAATCATCAAAGCTCTCAGAATAATCTTTTTTGTCAGCTCCTACTGAGGCAAATAAAATATAGAGAGCAACTTTTTTTTAATCCCCACCCTAACTTTTATTTCTTCTTTTATTGCCATTTGCCCTTTATTTACCCCTGTTTTTGTCACAAAATTATGATTTCGGCTTCCAACGATTATGAAAACATGATAATCGTGATAAAAGGATTATTTTGCCACATTCTGTTTCACAATGAAACTCCCCATGGTTATAGCTTCAAAGCATTCTTTATTAATATTGAAATAATAAGGAAGCAGGTTATGAAAATAAACTAGGAAACTGGCATTTCTCTGTGCGGTCAGCGTCTATGAGTTACGTGAAGTGACTGGGGAAGTGATTGAATCTTTTACAGCCTGATGCACACTCTGGCTTGGGGACGCTCGATTATAATGTGATGCTCACGATGAAGTGAATCATAATATATGGTGTCGTGTTCACTGTGTGTATCTTATCATGAAGAAAATCGGCAATACGCAGCTCTACTTAGAAACAAAATGTTTTTCTGGCTTGTTATCCAAAATAATATCGAAAACTCCTTTAAAACAGTAGGAGCTATACTGTAGAAGATAAAATTGCTAACGGAGTATGTTGAATACAATATTTAATCAGGGCTCGACATTAACGCTTGTCTGGGACAAGTGGATTTTTGAAGGGGCAAGTGAAAGAGAATTTTAGTTGCCCAACAGGGCAAATAGACGGATTAAAACGTCAATAACGAAAAATAACTGGCAGTATTTGTGATAGCCTAGGCCTGTGTCACTTCATATTATTCTGCTGTTGAAAGTAATCCAGAGCATGTAATTTTATTATTCACTAGTGATCTAGTTAGAGATACGCCCTGCTTGATTTACATGCGTATGTGTGTGTGCTGAACATGCGTTTGTGTTCCGAAACTGCCTATCCGGTCAAGTACGTGCCAAAATTCCTATCTTGGTGAGGTGTTCATGTAAACACAGAGAGTGATGTCTAAAGAAAACGTAAACAGTGGAGAAAAAAAGTGGATTTGTATTAAAATGGCATACTTGTAAGTATAAATGTAAGCTAATAGACCTGCTGCTGTCTAGTGTGTCATTATTATAATCAAACAACCATAACAAGAAAATTAGAAAACAATCACTGCTCTTGACTGGATAACTTTAGTAGCTTAAAAAAATATTAATGTATTATAATCATACAGACATGTATGTTACATTTCATTCTGAATATTTACTTAAATACTTTATAACCTACTGCTGTTACAAACTTTTAAAGCTGTTAAAATAGCACTGAATTTTCTTAATTTTTAATCTATTTCTCTTCATTGCTGTTTTTTTATTGTTATTTTATTACTGATTGTTTACTAGTCTTGAATAATTATTTAAGAACTTGAAACCATTCTTCCATAATTAACATATTAGTTAGTGTTATTGTTTGTTGCGGTATTGAAGCAGGTATTGAGAATCGACATATTTCGCTACCGGCTACTGACATTTTGGTATTGTGATAATGTATAGCTTTTATTGTACATGGTACATTTCTCTGCAATAACATGATGAAAATGTAATCTCATTCCATAGAACTATGAGCATCTCTGCTGTTAATGGTGATGATGGAGACGTTCCTTTATTTGAATACCATACATAACATAAAATTATTACCATATGACGATTCTCCTCCCCTACCCAGTGCAGTTTACATTTAAAGTTCCACTGTTAAAAAGACAAGATTTTTTTTTTTAAAGTTCAATAAATGCATGATGTTTCCAAAGTCAATGAGCAATTGTGTAAACAAGTGTGATCTCAATATTGACCAAAAAAAATTATTCTTGTGATTTTTGCCATAATTGAGCAGCCCTAGTCACAAGTATTAAAAACTGGAAGCTGTAATATACTGGATAAAACAAAAGACTTGAATCCATGATTTATCTCGCATTGGTCATCAGATATATGAATCAAACCCTTTTCAACGTGTTTCCCATTTCCATGGCTCGGATGAGTCACACCGTACTGAGAGGAGAGATAAGATAACAGGATAAAAGATAGCAGGTATATGCTCTTTTGAAGATATCTAAGTGGCCATTAGCCAGATATAGACATATATCCAGAGATTTCTCAGATGCCAAAAGAGCAATCTCAGTTATAAGGTCTGAGTATTATACCTATGAAGGACACACTATTATGTGAGCAACAAAGCCATACAGATTCAATCACCAATTCCTGGGCAGTATTTGTACTTTAAATGCTGATGAAGTAAACAGGTGATTCACATTTTAAGGTGTGTGAAAGGGATAATTCAACCAGAAATTAAACTTTCATCATAATTAATGTCTAGGTTACGTATGTAACCTCCGTTCCCTGATGGAGGGAACAAGACGTTGTGTCGAAGAAGCGACACTAGGAGTCTCTCTTGAGCGCCGAATATGCCTCTGATATATGAAAAAAGTCCAATGAGAAGTTGGCAGAAAGTATTTGCATACCCCGCTCCCAGACATACGGGTATAAAATCGGGGAAATACGTTGAGTTCATTCAGGATTTTTCTGAGGAGCCGGAAAGGCTCAGCGACGTGGCCGGGAGGACACAACGTCTCGTTCCCTCCATCAGGGAACAAAGGTTACATATGTAACCTAGAAGTTCCCCGTCTGTAGCTCACTTCGACGTTGTGTTGAAGAAGCGACCCTAGGGGTCCAATTTAAATCACGCCATGTGGTGAGCCGTCTACGTGTACTGCTGACACAGGAGTGGGCAGGTATTTTACGTGCAAAGGCAACCAGCTATGTCAGACTGCACGTATTCTTCCCCAATGCCCCAAGTCGTCGGAATCCTTTTGGTTACCCTAAACAGGGGAACAAGGCAACGCTTGCCAACCCAGGAACGGGCCGAGCCTAGCCAGGCCTCTTTTCTCTCTATGTTTCTCCGCATAGAGTAAGAAACGGCTGGGGCCCTTACACGCATCGAGGGAAGGGGATCTTACCCAGTTTCCTATTCTTTAAGGGGAAAAAGAACCTGTGGAGGCCACACCTGCCCGAAAGGGGTTTTTAGGCAACATGTGGAAAGTGGCGCGGTGGTAGACGGGGGAGTTGCTACAAAACGTCATCCAATTTCGGGAGCTCAAGGGACCGGCCGGCCGGCCGTGAAGCGGGCCGCACTCATCCCGAGCTCGGACGGAAGCAAGCAAACGTGCCGGAGAGGTGGGTGGTTTGAGGGGATTTACCTGGTGAAACGGAACCCGTCATTATCCCCAAATCGCCTTCATCTCTTGCGGCGCCTGCCCCAATCCCGTAGGAAGGAGGCGAGGTGTGAGGGGCGGCTGAAGTGGCTTTCTCTCATGACAAAAGAAAGCCGCGACCGCAATGCTGCCATGGCTATTTTCTCGCACTGAGAACATGAACCATTCATAAAACGCTGCCTGCGTGTGATCGCAGCCCAGGCACGCGAGGCAGCTTTTATGACCATCAGAGGTGGGGAGAAATCAACCGCATCCAGAAACTACACAGAGGCGGAAAAGACGTCTTTAAAAAGACACGTCCTGAAAAGGACATTCAACGCCAGCCGTGTATTTGCTCTTTTAGAGAAACTAACTCTTTTAGAGAAAACAACTCTTTTAACTGCGCTGTCAAAGCACCCAGGGGCAAACTGCACTGCTGTGCAGAGAAGGAGAAAGCCGCTGAAGTGTGCCGTAGATCCAAAAGCAGAATCAGCTCAGAGGAAGAGGAACAGGTGTGTGACTCGCAGCTCACTGCATACATGACCATCGGCTCCGAAGAAAATTTCTGAATGAACTCAACGTATTTCCCCGCTTTTATACATGTATGTGCGGGGGTGGGGTATGCAAATACTGTCTGCCAACTTCTCATTGGCCTTTTGTCATAGATCAGAGGCATATTCAGCGCTCAAGAGAGACCCCTAGTGTCGCTTCTTCGACTCAACGTTGAAGTGAGCGACAAACGGGGAACTTACTGTCATGTTGTTCCAAACCAGGTTGACATTCTTTCTTCTGTGGAACAAAAAAGGAGATATTTTGAGAAATGTTCACATTGCTCTTTTCCATACAATAAAAGCATAACATGACCAGGGACTGTTAAGCTACTGTTGAAAAAGGACAAAGAGTGCCATGAAGTCCCTTAAATATAGTGTCATGTATCTTTTGTTTTGTGTGAGTAACAGAGCAAAATATATGTTGTAACCACTGAAAATCCTGTCCACTACTGTAACTCTCAAATATCACTTTTTAAACTTGGCATGCTGCGAATGGTTTTGAGATACACAAGAACCAGTGCTGTTTTGCATCATTGATTTTATACCTGATAGCACTCTATATAAATGGAGTGTGTACGACAAGAAATTTTTTTTATTTTAATTTTTTTTAAATTTTACTTCTAGCAACGAAGTTCCTGTAATTTTACCATGTACAGTTAGATCAGGCCTTTGTCTATCTATCTATCTGTCTATCTGTCTACCTACCTACCTACCTACACAGGGGTTGGCAACTTATGGCACGCATGCCAGCATTGGAACGTGGAGGGGTAATCACTGGCATGGACTATTTTATTTATATAAATTCCGCACCTGCATACTTATGTTCCTTCCTCATGATCACGCAGCATGTTTTCATGAGCTGAATGGGATGCTAAACAAAAAGTAAAAATGTGAGGAATCTGCAGTATACCCAACTGACTCATCACGCATCACGAGCAGTGCTTCACTTTCAGTTAATCGCACAAGAAAACTCGCGGTCAGGCTGTGTGGATGACAGCCAACATTCTGTGTTTCATTTGTTTATTTTTGCACAACACGTGATGTAATAAGGAAAACACCACTATTAATCCTTGAGATTTGCAACCCAGCATACAGGTACATCCTCCTTAAACAAGGGCCCACACAAAATTACATTTAATGATTAAAAGAGAAAATATAAACCCACATCAAAATATTCCAAAAGAGTCTATTCAAAATATAAATTAACCCTGGAAAAATGTTTTAGGATTTTGCAAGTGCGATTAAATCGAAAAGGGTTAAATAGCTGATCGGCTTGTGATACGCAAATTGCTTGCATGTGCAGTGTGAGTATTGTCATACTTTAATAGTGTTTAGCCTCCCATTCAGCTGATGAAATCACGCTGCGTGATCATGAGGAAGGACAAGATGTAGATTGGAGCGCAGGTGCGAAAAACTTCATATAAATATAATAGCCTGCTCCTCTCTCACTGTTGCTTGCATGATAGTGATTACATGATTACAATGACATAACATAAGAAATATGTAAGATTCCACACAATTTCATGATCAGTAATAAAATATGCAAATTTGTGACATTAACTGTTTTAACTCATTTTGTAAAAATATTTCTTTCATTAAAGCACTTCCACAAGATGCTCTGTGAAAATTCACATGTAGGATCATGATTATATCATAATCATCGGGTTTTGCAAAATTATTTCACTCAAACTGTTATACTGATAATATAATTTCTAATGAAAAATAAACTATTAAATTAGACAAATGCAAAATATAAACATTTTCACAATTGGACTCAAACTTTGGAAAATCACATACATTTGCATGTCGGAGAAGCCATTGAAAAGGAAAATAAAAATGGCACTCCATGTCTATATATATATATATATATATATATATATATATATATAATATATATATTTAGGGTAAATGGTTTTTATTAAAAATGTATGTCCTCATATGGGGATAGCGAGACTAAGTTATGACATTTAAAATAATACCAAGCTATAGAATGTCAGATTTTTAAAAATCAAATTGTTTATTATGTTTCCAGAAGTGTTTTTTTTAGACGTTACATACATTACAGCTGATCTTCTGTTAATTCTGCTTTGTTTAAACATCTTTGATGTTTTTTTCTCCAACTTTTGCAACAAAATCTCAATGGTTTATCTTTACACTATCAAACAAACAAGTGAAAGTCAGCGCTGAAGCATTTTACAGATCAGAAATTAGCATAATTAATTCTGATACAAAGTAATGGCCAGCATCATCCAATCACTGCCAACCATGTTGAAATAAAATTATACATGATAAATGCTGAATCTGTGTACCGATTACCATTGTCCCATCATGTCTGCCAACCATGTTGAGTGGTGCAAACATAATCTGCAGCTTGGAGTGTATGCACTTAGCTGCAAAAGAAAGCTATAGGATGCTCCCTTGGTCCCTTGCTCCCTGTTTAGTGAATGACTTAACCTTCAATGTGCTCTCTTTCTGCACTGGTCTCAGAACAGTTTGAAATTAACCTTATTTTCATCCTAACTCTGTAAACAGCCTCTGAAAGCAACATTTTCCAACTTTTGAACGTACCCATTGATTCTCAATGTGATAATACACATTGAATATAGTATTTGTTAGGGAAAAACAGCCCTACAGTCCTCGTCTGTGGTCATTGTGTTTAACAGAGTGCCGTTTTGTGATAAATCACTTACATTTTTAAAATGGCATATCGGATGAAACTAGAGACTCTAATATTTTGACTCAAACAGGTTTCGATGTAAAAACATACCAGATGTAGTTTTGTTGGCGTTTCTGCAAAGGACAAACTCTGCTTTGATCGGCACATGTTGTTTTTTCACATGACTCAGTGTGTTGAAAGTTTAACACTTTAATGACACTCAAAGTGTCCTGAACTGAGATCGGTCAGTTTAAATAAAATTGTCCTTAACATTTAGCGAAGACAATTCATAATGTACTAGCATGAGGACGTGGGGTTGCACAAGGTTAATTGAAACAGCAAGTGCCTCGTCGTTATTCCATGTTCATGCATTAATTGTCTACAATGCTGTAAATTCTATACAGTTTTTGGGTGTTATATGATAAGTGCACGGCTGGATGTGTAGATGTATAACATAGATGCATTTACCCTAGTTTGACTCACAGCCTGGGGGAGGTTAGGTCTGTAACAATAAGCTGTTTAATCAATGTCAAAAGGCTGGCTCTAGGACCATGTGGACTGCTATGTCAAGGTCCTTGAGTAGGAATGCATACATGCAAAATTACAAAAAGACCACTAGTAAAAATGGTTGTTTTTTCTTATTTAATATATTTTTTATAACAAATTATATCGTCAGCATTGCAATTTGAGTGAAAAAAATATGTGAATTTCTTAATTTGGTATGTCCCCCTATTGCTTTAAATGACAGCATGTGCTTAAGCTTGCATGGACTTCACAGTTTGTGCTAAATCTGATGATCCATATTATCCCAGCATGATTTGAAAATGTTCCAAAGAGCATCTTATTTGCTTCATCGGAAGCAATAATATCTAACCTTTTATACAAAAGAGATAACATTATCTGTGTCACAAATGTGCTTATTTAATTAACTGTGACCTAGAAAAAGTGCAGCACTAGGGCTGTCAATTTATCGTGTTAATTCAGAGTATGATACTATAAAAGCGTCTGACTGACACATGTACATATTGTAGGATTGTCCTTAGAAAAGCCCTTATAATAAATCTTTCTCGGATAGACTGACAAATTCAGTTGCATAATGGTTGAGTTGGGGTACTCGAGTTTGGAATCTGACTCGAGTCTAAGTCAAGAGTCCAGTTTTAATGGACTTGGACTTGTAATGGACTCGGGTGACTTGGACTCGGGTGACAAAGACTTGAGTCAGAGTCAAGTCAGAGTAAAAATGCTCTGACTTGACTCTGACTCAAGTCTTTGGGACTCTGGATTGTTTTCCCGAGTCCAGCCGAGTCTATGACATTTGTGATGCAATGAAATAAATAAACAAATATCAAAACAGAAATAAATGAACACATCTCTGTCTGCATGCAGCTGTATTAGCCCCTGAAGTTGTAGACGTAGCCAGAGTTGTTTCACTGTGTTTAAGCAAACACACACACACACATACGCACGTGCACTGGCACACTCATCAGTCAACCAATACGCTTGAATGTTACTACAGAGACTACTGTATATAACATCGACTACTGAGGTGGCTGGCACTATGAAAACATAAAGACGGGTATGCATTCAATGTAATAGAAACTAAACAAGGCAGTTTCACATGACACGGGACCTGAAAACTGGTAAAATTGACTTGACTAAGGCGGACTCGAACCCAACTCTACATAATGGATTGCTGTGGACTGTAGGTCATTATAGGCTTGTTCAATAATATGGAAATAAACAATGTAATGCATTCTAAAACTTTTTGTATAGCCTAATCAATGCTTTCCTTTTCTGCCACTATAGTGTAATGTACATTATATTCGAGTTATCTGAATTATTAAATGTATTATATATTTTATTTATAATTATTATATGCTGAATTATTTTTATTTGTGGGACTTTCTCAGCAAATGTTGATATATGTGATAAATTGCGAATAATTTTATTAATTAATCAGAATATGATGTAATCAGTTTGATTTAAAAAAATAAATAAATGTGGTCCTAGACTTTTGGACCCCACTATATATGATTATGTGCATGTGAAAAATGCCCTGTGCTTTTCCCAGTGTTGCTTTTACACTCTGACATATTTGGTTCCACTGTTTTTGTAGCACTTTCATTCTCACCACAACAGTCCCATTCATTACACCAATGCAAGTTCATTGAAATAATCATCATATGGTATAGCTCTTTGGTACCCACTAGCAGCTACTAACTAGGAATATTGAGAATTGTAATGATTCATAAAAACCTCCCTGATCCTCATCCACCCCAGAGCAGGGATTAAGTCATGAGTGTTTGTCAATTAATGCTTTAATGGGAAAGTTAAATGGAAGCATGAGGCTCATTTGGATGGAAATAATCAGATTTACTAGCTGTAAGTATTCTTGTTTTTCTGTACAATAAGGAAAGGCCCCAAACGCTCCTTCTGACTGGATGAAAGACAGCAGTGCTGCTCCCTCATTGGATGGCTTGCGTGTCTTTTTTTTTTCTTGTTGCTATGTTTGCTCAGGGAATAAATGTGGCGCAAAGGACAAGGGTGGTCACATCCTCATCACCTTGAGGTGGCCGAATGGCCTGGCTGCCTGATTTGACTCCTCACACTAATGTCATCTGTCATTTGCCATTTATGTATGTGTCATGATGTCATTACTAGAGACTGTGGGAGGACAGTAGGAAACACTATAGGAAATGAAAAGAGGGAGACAACAAGTAAGAGAGATAAGACCTCAAAGCACACTGATGCTGGTCTAAGAGATAGTGACAGAGTCCCCAAGCCCCAGGAGATTTGACCAGTCCTCACTCCATCCCCTGCTTGCATAAGTCCAAGTCTGTTGCCTGTGCATTAGCTAAAATAGCATCAGCCCTGTCAGCACGCAAGGCTGCTTGCAGCATTGAAAGGTATGAAAATTAAAAATTTAGAAATTGACAGAGGAATACAGCTGACTTCAGGCATACAGTATGTGTCAGGTCATCTTTTCTACTTCTTCTTTTCACTTTTTCTTTTAACGCTCCTTCTGTGTCTTTTCATCATTGATGGAGAGGATATACGCCTCAGAGAGTAAGTTACTTTCAGGAAGAGCTGTTTTTGTTTATATTGTGACAGATGTCTCATTTTCTACTGACTTATTACTGTCAGACCAAGCAGAAGGAATGTGGGAAAAGTGTGTTTCTCTCACTTAAATCAGAGTGAAAGTGTCTCAAAACTGTGTCCTAATTTAGTCTCAAATGGCAAACTAACACCCACAGTCTGATCCCTGACTATCTCATGTATATTTTCACAAAACTGGCATGTTTTTTCTCAATCTGGCAGGCTCTAAACTGATTAGCTGACCTGACACATTGTCTAGTAGTAAGGGCACACACAGGGGTTTTAAAAAAAAAAATCTCTGTAAAGCAGTTCAGTGAGACAGCGCAGAATTATATTTATTATATTTATTTATTTATTTTATATTATTTGACAGTTATTGTGCTAAAGTACATTTAGATAAACCCTCCCTTAAGTAGCATATATGTAAAAAGAAAGGAACTGTGGTTGGTTGCTTTACATCTCAGTCAGACTGTCTCTTTCAGTCACTGTGGGTGGTTTTTGGCCAGAATAATATGAAACGTGGACCAGACCATATCCTGTTATTTAGTCTGGCTATGTTAGACTAGAACTCATTTAACTGTAGGACCATAGGGATACTGTTGAAGTCAAATTTTGTGTCTGATGTGTGTGTACAGACCCTCCAGAACACAGACCTGGCTAAATAGATTGAGTTTGTATCATGTTGCTGTGTAATGTATGGGATACTCTGCCCTAAAGTGCATTAAAGTTGGAAATAAGGTTATATTAAGAATCCCCAAGAGTTGTTTGCACTAAGCATGCTCAATTTTGCCTCTCCAACGATCACACTGCAAAAAAAGATTTTCAAGACAAGTGTTTTTGTCTTGTTTTCCTGTAAAGTTATCTAAACATTCTTAAAAAGTGATTTATTTATTGTCAAGCAAAATGGGATAAGATATTAAGTCTTGTTTTAAGATAGGTCTGACAAAATGTTGTGAACTTGAAACAAGAGAAACAAATCTGCCAATGGGCTAAGAAAAATAAACTTAATTCAAAGGGAAATCAAGTGTATTTTGCTTACCCCATTGGGAGATTTTTTTTTTCTTGTTTTAAGTATAAAGTTCACTTAATTTAATTAGATTTCTCTCAAAACAAAACTTAAAATCTTATGCAAGTTTGCTTGTCAATTAAATAAATCACATTTTAAGAATATTTAGATATTTTTACTGAAAAACAAGACAAAAATTATTGTCTTGAAAATCTTTTTTTGCAGTGAGTGTTCACTTGAAACCACTCCATTAGCCCCATCTATGCATGTCAATAACATTCAAGCACTGTGATGTTACCACTGTCTGATCTATGCCTAGCATGTCTGCACATGCCTATTTTAACTCCACAGAGATGATATTTCATTACTTTGGGGTGAAACATGTAATACATCTAAACATGTTTAGATTTTGTATTCACAATGTTCTCATGTTAATGGCAAGGAATTGGCCTAGGAAGTCTTTTTCCCCCCCAATGGGGGACTCAGAAATCCAAATCCTAGATTGAACTCATTCAAATCCTTAGACGTTTGTACACTAATATGTATAATCATTAAAATATATTAATTCCAATAAATTGGTACCTGACATACAAAAAGAAATCCACCACAGCAAATCCAAACCAGTCTATGGACAAGTCGTATTGATAGTCTGAGATGGTGAAATCACAACAAATCGTACAAGAAATCGAAAACGAGTTGGCTAGTACATAAAAGTAACCTATAACTTTTGATGGGTTATTGACATGTCATTTGAATCACATAAATAAATAAATAAATATGGAATTGGTTTGCAAATGTATTCACAAATGTGAATTGTCTCACAATGAAGTGTTTGACAGGAGTCTAGCCTTGTCTATATTTTATCAATTTGATAAAATTCTGTTTGTTGTTTGGTTAGTCTTCATAGACATACCTTTTAATTCGTGCCAAAGTCACATGATATTTTACAATTTCACTATCTTGTACAAATTATTGAGTTGTCATGAGACTATGTCGACAAATCTCTGTAAAAAATTTATCCAGTAACTGGAAAAGTCAAGGGCATTCGTTGGTCAAATGGTCTGGCAACCAACTTTTTATTATGCAGGCTATTGTATGTAAATGCCACATTCCAAACATGTGTACATCGCTGTCTATTAAAGTGTTTTCACTGCAACACGGATATCATCCAGATACTGGATTCTAAATTTGACAAAGATCTAAGAGTTTTCAGTTATGCCTAAGAGTCAACTGTTTCTCCTCTCTAGTTCCATACTGACTGGACTCAGCTCCGACGAGTTTAGCAGGCAGCAGAGTTTGTGACAGGAATGAGAAAGACCCTGGAACAGTCCAGGGATTTACTGACTGTCAGCCAGCCTATTCAAATTGCCTTGTTTCCAAGGCACTCAAAGGCATCACTCACTTTCTGTACCTTTCACAGGGCTGGCTATTAATAGATCCTGACTGCGGAAGTGGGTAAAATTGCCCTGTCTCAAGCACCCTGTCTCAAAGCTACACAGAAGCCCGAGTTGGCCTTTGGTGTGCACAGATAAGGGGTTTTGAAAGAAATTTTTCATCACAAAGTAATTGCTTTTCATTGTAAGGTTGTATCTGATATAGTGTATGGAAATTAACCATTGTCTTATAACTTTATGTTTTACTTTACTTGATGGTGGAAAGGGCATATAATTCTGCAATACTTCCCTTGCATTTTAATAGTATGGATTTAAGGAGGTTAATCAAAACTAGATTTCCATTTTCTGACCAAAAAACCAGGGCTTTCATGCCAACCAGGGCTTTTAATCAACAAAAAATAATGTAACATTTTTAGGTAGATTCTAGGCTTTTGTTCTGGTTGTTGTTGTCATTCCACGAAGAAAAGGAAAATCAGAATTTAGTATAGAAGATATGCAAGAAAGAAGACCAATCCCATTTCAGTATGCAAATAGTCAAGTCAAGTCAAGTCAAGTGGTTTTTATTGTCGTTTCAACCATATACAGTTAGTACAGTACACAGTGAAACGAGACAACGTTCCTCCAGGGCCATGGTGCTACATAAAATAACATAGGACAAACACAGAACCACATGAGACTACACAGACTAAATAAAATACCTATATAAAGTGCACTTGCAAAAACGTGTGCAAAAGTACGGGACAGTACAATAAATTTCTAACAATGAACAGGACAATAGGCACAGTGATAGACAGTGCAGCGCCGACCAGTACACAGTAGTGCAAAAAGATGACAGTTACTAAATGCCAAATGTAAACATAACATACTATGATATAGTGTTCTATGCACATAGCAGATATTGAGGTAGCACACAGTTATAAAGTGACAGTTGTTAAAGTGCAACTCAGGACACGTGTGTGTGTGTCAAACCAGTCTCTGAGTATTGAGGAGTCTGATGGCTTGGGGGAAGAAGCTGTTACACAGTCTGGCCGTGAGGGCCCGAATGCTTCGGTACCTCTTGCCAGATGGCAGGAGGGTGAAGAGTTTGTGTGAGGGGTGTGCGGGGTCCTCCACAATGCTGGTTGCTTTGCGGGTGCAGTGTTTTTTGTAAATGTCTTTGATGGAGGGAAGAGAGACCCCAATGATCTTCTCAGCTGTCCTCACTATCCTCTGCAGGGCTTTGCGGTCCGAAACGGTGCAAGTCCCAAACCAGGCAGTGATGCAGCTGCTCAGGATGATCTCAATAGTCCCTCTATAGAACGTTGTGAGGATGGGGGGTGGGAGATGTGCTTTCCTCAGCCTTCGAAGAAAGTAGAGACATAGTGCAATGATGTCATCAATACAGGTAAGTCATGATGGTGGAATAGTGGGCTAAATCACATAACTGGTAATCAGAAGGTTGCTGGTTCAAACCCCACAGCCAACACCATTGTGGCCTTGAGCAAGACACTTAACTCCAGGTTGCTCCAGGGGTAATAAGTGCACTGTAAGTCGCCAAATGCATAAATGTAAATGTAAACACCCATGCTGCAGCCTCACTGCCACGTAGTACCAAAACAGACCAAATCTGTGCATTTCTTTGCAGTACAGAGCAGATGGTTTTAGCAGCACAAACAAGCACACACATCACCAGTGCTCCTTCAGTCTGACCACATGCAGCCCTGGTATGGCTGTTCTTGACCTGCCCACCTCCCTCAGGCATGCTCATCTCTTTTTTAGCCCACTCATACTCCATTCAGAACACTGAGCACAGGCAATCTGTTCCTCTTAAAAATGTATGGTTCATGTGTTCTTTATTGCTGATAAAATGTTCTGTGCCACCAGAGAGGTGAACATGAATCAGAAATTAATCTTTATTCATTTGTTGACATTCAGGAGAAGCAAGAAACCCAAGTGAGCATTTTTTGCTTGTGATTGCCTGAGGGGTCTCAGTAGTTTGTAAACCCATAGTGCGTCTAGGCCTTCTTCACCATCTTGGGATTCATTCCTGCCCTGCAAAGTGGACTTCATGGGGTGTTTGACCATCTTGAGTAAGATTGCAAATCAAAGATGTGTACGAAGGGCATTGCAAGTAGCAGTAATTGTACATTGATGCAACCTTTGCATTACCGTTAACCTGACCATGGGTCATATAATAGTAAAGAGGCTTCTACATGACTCTTTTGGCTGGAGACAGCAAGGCAGCTTACTAGGTTGTAAAAGAGTAATTCTGTCATCATTTTATGATGCTGTAGGACATTCCAAATATGCGTTTTTATAAGTGAATTGAACTCCTGCAGATATCCCCTTCTCAGTGTGGAGGGAGAAGTGAACACGACAGTTTGATGTGGATAGGATGCAGCCTTGGTCAGTGTCACAGTTAGCAAGTGACATCATTGTCACATTTCTTTTTACCTCAGCATGACTACAATGACCTGATTCAGTCACGAAGTCTCTGTCGTGTTCCAATCTGAGCATGCGATAATCCTCTTGAAGGTGTATTTAAATATCCTTCTAAAAGTGTAGCTATGTCAGAAAATCATACGCCAAGGTTAGGATCCTGAATTGTGTCATTATAACTCAATTATAATTCATGTGAACTAGAAATTGAATCCATAACATTTTCATTTGAAATGTCATTTTGATATATTATTGACTGCTTAGTCAGAACTTGACATATGGGCTTTATGAAATGGGCAAAAATATCCCAATCCTCAAATAATCACCACACGTGTTTTTCTTTAAAGTTTAAGTCTATAGATTGGCTCAGAGTTTAAATTAATATATATATATATTATATATATATATATATATATAAGGTCATGGGTTCAAACCCCGGTTGCCCCGGCCTTTCTGTGTGGAGTTTGCATGTTCTCCCCGTGTCTGTGTGGGTTCTTTCCGGGTGCTCTGGCTTCCTCCCACCATCCAAAGACATGCAGGCTAGGTTAATTGATGTCTCCAAAAATTGCCCTAGGTGTGGATGTGAGTGTGAGTGATGTTTGTCTATGTGTGGCCCTGCGATGGACTGGCGACCTGTCCAGGGTGTACCCCGCCTTTCGCCCAATGTTAGCTGGGATAGGCTCCAGCCCCCCCGCAACCCTGTACACAGGATAAGCGGTTGTCGATGGATGGATGGATGGATGGATGGATATATATATATATATATATATATATATATATATATATATATATATATATATATATATATATATATATATATATTCTGACATTGTACTGAATGTAAAAAAACTTAACTGAAAGGTCATGAATTCCCACCATTGTTTTATTGTTCATATACCTCAACAGCATTTCATTAAATACTGAAGCAGGGGAAATCACAACCTTGAATGGTTTCCAAACTAGGAGAATAATAAAAATATTAAACCCTTGTTTGGTTGAAAAAAAAAAAAAAAAAAAAAAATATATATATATATATATATATATATATATATATATATATATATATATATATATATATATATATAAAATATTATTATTATTATTATTATTATTATTAATATTAAGGGTTTAATATTTTTATTATTCTCCTAGTTTGGAAACCATTCAAATCACACACATATATATATATATATATATATATATATATATATATATATATATATATATATATATATATGTTGAAGCAAAAAAGTTATCCAATACAAACTGAGCCTGTGTGAAAAAATATTTGCCCCCTTAGTTACTAAATCCCCAAATGTATCAAACTACATTCATAATGGGGTTCAGCTGGACTAGACACCTGATTACTGCCAGCACTGTTCAATCAAATCAACACCTAAATAGAACTTTTTCAGCAGCATGAAGCAGCACACTATACCAAGGTCAAAAGAAATTACAGAAATCATGAGGAAAAAGTTTATTGAAATACATCAGTCTGGGAAGGGTTACAAAGTTATTTCAAAGGCTCATGGACTCAAAATAACCACAGTGAGAGCCATTAACTCCAAATGGAGAACACTTTGTACAGTAGCAAACCTTCCCAGAAGTGGCCGACCTTCCAAAATTCCTCCAAAAGCACAGCGACGACTCATTCAGGAAGTCACAAAAAAGCCAAGGACAACATCCAAGGAACTGTAGGCCTCTCTTGCATCAATAAAGATCACTGTTCATGACTTAACTATCAGAAATACACTGGCCAAAATTACCATCCATGGAAGAGTGTTGGGGCAAAAACCACTGCTAAAAAATAAGAACATTAAGTTTGTCTGAATTTTGCCAAAACACACACTCCTCAAACCTTTTGGAAGGATGTTCTGTGGACTGATGAGTCAAAAGTGGAACTTTTGTAAGACAGGGGTCCCGTTACATCTGATAGATATCAAACACAGAATTCCACAAAAAGAACATCATACCTATGGTCAAGCATGGTGGTGGCAGTGTGATTGTGTGGGGATGCTTGGCTGCTTCAGGGACAGGGTGACTTGCAATAATTGAGGGAAACATGCATTCTGCTTTCTACCAGAAAATCCTAAAGGAAAATGTCCGGTCATCAGTCCTCATCAGTCCGTGAGTTGAAGCTCAAGCAAGGATTGCAGCAAGACAATAATCCAAAGCATAGGAGTAAGTCTACTCCTGAATGGCTCAAAAGAAGCAAAATTAAAGTTTTGGAGTGGCCTAGTCAAAGTCCTGACTTGAATCCAATTGAGATGCTGTGGGAGGACCATAAACAGGCAGTTCATGCTCGAAAACCTTCCAATGTGGTTTTCATTGTTGATGGGTTTTCGAGCAGGGGGATCGCCAAACTAGATCGCGCAACCATAAAGCCCAGGGCCCCTCGGGCAGTCAAGGGCCCCTGGGCACTGGCCCCATTGGCCCGGTCGGTAATCCCTCCCTGGCTGCTAAGGGTGGCAAAACAAGCTATTAGGTTTAAGGGTGTGATGGGTGTTGGATAACTTTTTTGCTTCAATTAAAAAATATACAGTATATATTCAAAAAATTTGTTTTGTGTTTACTCAGGTTGCTGTTGTTTTATGTTATATCTTGTTTGAAGATCTAAAACAATTTAGTTTACAAAAAAACTGAAGAAATCAGGATGGGGGGCAAATACTTTTCCACAGCAATGTACAGCCAGTGTGTGTGTGTGTGTTTGTGTCATTGTGAGGATGAAATGTATTTTAATAACGATTGATGAATAGCAAACTGAAAATATACTTAGTTCAGTTTAAAAAAAAATAAAAGACAGAAGTCAGTGCAAAGTCCCATCATAGGAAAACGACTCGGGTTACAAGTGTAACCCTTGTTCCCTGAAAAAAGCGGAACGAGATGCTGCACTGCTAAGCGCTGCTAAGCGCTATGGGGAACAATCTTATTGTGAGCTGCTCTGAACATGTGTGTAACACGTCAATGAAAATTGACCGGAATTTATAGCCTCGGTTGGTGAGATCATTGGATGCACCTGTGGCCAGGCTATAAATAGGAGGCGTCACCAGAGTGTCGTCAGATATTTTTCTGAAGAGCGGTCCTGGGACGTCCCAGTGCGGCAAAAGAAGCGCAGCATCTCATTCCGCTTTTTTCAGGGAACAAGGGTTACACATGTAACCCGAGACGTTCCCTTTACAAAAAGCTTCACTATGATGCTGCGCTGCTAAGCGCTATGGGGAACGCAATGCCCACGCACCGCACTGGGGCTGTCCAGACCCCTGACCGTTGTGAAGTGTTCTTACAAAACGCGAGAGGTCCCAGACATGAGCTTGAGATGTCGACTCAAGGGCATAAAAGCCCGGAGTAGCAAAAACATCTAACACCATAAAATCCGAAGAATGTGTGCGGAAAGGACTAGCCTGCCATATCACAAACCTGTTCAGACATGAGCTTGAGATGTCGACTCAAGGACATAAGAGTCCGGAGTAGCGAAGCATCTAGCCCACAAAGTCAGAAATGAGTTTGAGAAGCCGACCCAAGGACATAAGAGTCCGGGGTAATCTAACTCAAAAGTTCGTACCATGAACTTGGATTTGGCATGAGCCTGAGATGTCGACCCAAGGACATAAGAGTCCGGGGTAGCAGAACATCCAGCCCATGAAGAAAATTGTAGAATGTGCGTGGAGAGGACCAGCCCGCCGCGTCACAAACTTGTTCCGGCATGAGTTTGAGATGTCGACTCAAGGATGTAAGAGCCCGGAGTAGCATGAACATCCAAACTATAGAATCTAATGAATGTGTGCGGAGAGGACCAGCCTGCCGCATCACAAACTTGCTGCAGAGGGACCCCTCTAGCCAAGGCTTTAGAGGAGGCGACCCCTCTGGTGGAGTGAGCCCTGACACCTACTGGCGAAGCTTGACCGCGCGCCTCATAGGCCAGGGCAATAGCATCCCTCACCCAATGTGACATAGTCTGCTTAGTAGCGGCCGCCCCCCTGTTGCGGCCCCCATAGCAAACAAACAATTGCCCTGATTTACGCCACTGGCTTGTGCGGTGGACATAAGTCTGAAGGGCACGGACTGGGCAGAGTCCGTGAAGTCTTTCCTGCTCCGGCGTTAGAAACGGCGGGGAGCAGAAGGCTTCCAAAGTGACAGGATGTATTGTCGAAAAAGGAACCTTAGGAAGGTAATCAGGGTGAGGATGCAAAATAGCTTTGGCCATACCTGGGGCAAATTCTAAACAGGTCGGCAAAATAGACAGAGCCTGTAGATCCCCAATCCTCTTAAGAGAGGTAATAGCCATAAGAAAGACCATCTTGAGAGTCAGAAGTCTGTCAGACGCTGACTCCAGAGGTTCAAAAGGGGTCTCAACCAGACCCTCCAGGACTATTGTTAAGTCCCATGAAGGAGTTCTGATCCTAACGGGAGGCCTCAGTCGCTTGGCTCCACGAATGAAGCGAGCGAGTAGAGGGTGCCTCCCTAAAGGCACCCCATCAATCAAGGCGTGGCAAGCCGAAATGGCGGCAACATAAACCCTGAGAGTAGCGGGGCATATGCCTGCTGACAGTTTTTCCTGCAGAAAATCCAGAACTGAAACAATTTGGCAGTTAACTGGATCTGCACCATGTGAACTGCACCACCTTTCGAAGACACCCCATTTATTGGTGTAAATTCTTCTGGTGGAGGGAGCCCTAGCACTAAGAATGGTTTCAATAACCCCAAGCGACAGCCCTGTGTCCCTCAGCTGGTACCCTTCAGGGGCCAAACATGAAGTTTCCACAGTTCGGGCCGGGGATGAAATATTGTCCCCTGTGCCTGAGACAGAAGGTCCCTCCTGTCCGGAATCGCCCAAGGCGAGCCGTCTAGGAGAGACATCATCTCTGAGAACCAAATCCTGTTTGGCCAGCGAGGCGCTATCAGTAAGAGGCAAGACCCTTGCTGGCGAACTCTGACCAGGACTCCCGGGAGCAGAGAAACCGGGGGAAACGCATACAGACACATTCTGGGCCTGACTCTTTCTCTGGAAGGGGAACATGTTCTATGGCCCCTTTTTCCAAGAGATTTTGCAGTTCTACCCGAAGTATACACGCCTGTTCCGGCCTTACGGTAGTGGAAACCGCGCCATTGAAGCTCGGAGGGCGGCAAGCGAACTGAATTCTGTAGCCTTTTTCTACTGTTTTTAGAACCCACATAGAAATACCCGGCAGAATTTTCCACGCTGCCAGGTTCTCTGAGATGGGAACTAATTTCAACACTTCCTGTCGAGGGGGTGTCGAATGTTCCGTGTCCTGGATTATGGCAGGGAGCAACGGTACACTCAACATCTTGTTGGAAACCCCTGTCACCCAAAACACCAAGGGTGGCGGGAGTGAAGAGGTTTCGTGAGGGTATCGGGAGGGCCGAAGTGAATGATACACGCGCCCCGTCCCGAAGGGAACTACCCTCACAGGGCTGGATACAAGACCGTCAGGGCTTCTTTCTCTTAGAAATACCAGCCCTGAGGTCTTGTTTGGGAGGCTGCTGAGGGCAACGAGCCTGTCCCCAATCTTTGCGAGGGGGAGCACGACTTGCCACGCTTTGCTTTTGAGCCTCCCTCCTAACGGAATCAGGGCGAGACTGGGTGGCCGACGGCCTCGCCCCCTGAGTGCGGCGAGGAAGAAACTGCCCAAAGGCTTCCTCATGGCTTTTTGCCTCCTGGAATCTGGAGATAACCGTATTCATGGCGTCTCCAAAGAGACCAGAAGGTGAAATTGGGGCATCAAGGAGGAAAACTCTGTCCTTATCCTTGATGCCGGATAGGTTAAGCCATAAATGCCTCTCCGTGCTGACCAAAGTGGACATAGACCGGCCAATAGCACGGGCTGACTGCTTGGTGGCACGGAGAGACAAATCCGTAGCTCGACGAAGTTCCGAAAAAGCTTCGTCGTCGAGGTCTCTTCCTGCACTCAGGTCCTTTAGCAGGTCAGCCTGGTACGCCTGTAACACAGCCATGGTGTGCAGCGCAGCACCAGCCTGACCCGCCGCTTGATAAGCTCTCCCGACCAGCATGGAGGTAACCCTGCATGGCTTAGAGGGGAGAGCAGATTTTTTAAGTGACGATGCCGAACCCGGCGAGAGATAACCCGCAAGTGTCTCTTCGACCGGTGGCATCTTTGAATATCCTCGCGCCTCAGCGCCCACGATAGTCGAATACACTGATGTCGAGGGCACGTGAACGCGTGAGGTATAAGGTTTCTTCCACGAATGAGAAAGCTCGTCGTGGAGATCATCAAAGAAGGGAAGGGACTGATGAGGCGTTCCCTTCCCTTGGTCACCAGACAGAAGTCTGTCCTCTAACTTGGAGCGCTTGGGGGGATCTTGGTCGCGTGGCCAGTCTAATTGAAGTCTGGCCACCGCGCGAGTAACCACATCGAGCAACTCCTCCGAAGATTTTGAATCGCGATTGGAGTGCTCGGATGTGGTTAACTCAGAATCTGTACCAAGGGAATGGAGGTCCCCCTCGCGAACTGAAGAGGCGCCGAAGCACGCTTCAAGATCACACGAAGGACCAGCAGGATCTGGGGAGAGAGCGAGCGAAAGGGACGGACCCGTCTCTCGCTCCTCAGCCATATCCATGCGAGAGCCCCACGAATGAAATGTGGGTGCTGGCTCTCAGAAGTAAGCAAGGCGAGCGCGAAGCATCCCGACCGAAAGCACATCCGAGCACTCAACGCGAGAGCAGCGTGCTCTTCCCCCAAGCAGACAAAGCAAAATTCATGCGTGTCCTTGTCAGTCATAGAGCGTTGACAAGGAAACACGCATTGTTTGCCCTGATTCTCCGCCATTTTCTTCCCCCCTTTTTTTTATTTTTTATATATATATATATATATATATATATATATATATATATATATATATATATATATATATATATAACTAGAGAAAGAAAGGAATGGAAAGTTCTCTTTTTTTTAAAAAGACTTAGATTTTAACAAATTTCTAACAAAGAGTTTTGTGAAAACACACAGAGAGAAAGCTCTGAAGAAAAATGTCTGACGACACTCTGGTGACGCCTCCTATTTATAGCCTGGCCACAGGTGCATCCAATGATCTCACCAACCGAGGCTATAAATTCCGGTCAATTTTCATTGACGTGTTACACACATGTTCAGAGCAGCTCACAATAAGATTGTTCCCCATAGCGCTTAGCAGCGCTTAGCAGCGCAGCATCATAGTGAAGCTTTTTGTAAAGGGAACAAATGTTTGTGTTTGAGGCATTTTGGGGTATAGAAGTGGCCTTGTAATGCTAGAAATGTGGAGTCATTAATGAATGGAGTGGTGCTGTTAATACTTTAAACTGTATCTGCTTTATTGATTACACCAACTTCCACTCTGTACAATATGTGTGTAATGAATAATGCTTGTGGTTTGAATTGGAGAGAGAGAGTAGAGTGCTCGCTATTGAGATGTATTATGGTCTCAAGTGATTGTTTGAGTGCTTCCATGCAAATATTAGCCGGTCAATCACAACAAAATTCCTCCATTAATGTATTCTACAAATCCTTCCACAGAGCATTCAGATTACTCTTATTTAAATCAAAGCTAATAGTCTCTAGCATAAAGACATCTCATTCAGTTTGTATCTTATTGCAATATTACAATATACCGTTTATGCTCTTATGTCTATTCAATAATTAATGTTTGTATGTAACTCTGTTCATATGTACTTTCATTATAAAACTCATTACTCAAATGTATCTCTTATTGTATAGGAGTCTTATGGGAGTCATTTCCGTCCATTCTTTGTTTTTTAAAAAGACATTTATAGCTACAGTATAAACAAATCCTCAATGTAATGCAGAACCTGTTTGGTGAATCAGGCTAAGAATAAATGCACGTGTTGGTTTCACATGTTTTCAACTATAAATAAATTATTAAAGTTCAGAGTGGTAAATTGATGCATTATGCAAGTGGGGTGTAGATAACTGTGGTGTTCAAGTACTGTATATGCTGCATGCAGGATTGGAGTCTCCAGTCAAAGAAAAGTCTTACATAAAAAAAAAAGATACAGAGAGCTTTAAAGGCAACATGAAACGTATTTTACTTCCATAATGTAATGGGTTCCTGATTGTAAAACAGGAATGATCAGGAAATCATGTACAGTTGGACAGTATTTTATGTTATCCATTGTGATTTGATTGGATTGTATAAAGTCTTGGTTATATTATTGGTTATTTTGTCCTCACCCACAAGGCCTTGATTACTTCAGGAAAAAAGTTGTTTAATTATATTTATTCATGTTGATTGTGATATCAGTGGCACAGAAATTACACACTTCACCTTTAAAGGGCCAAAAAGACTTGCCTTTAGTTTTGGTAGCTGCTTGACAAATTGTGCTTCAAGTGTTTTTGAAAAAGGTTTTCTTGTGATTTGAAGAGTACGGGTGGTGGACAAAGATTTTTTTTATCAGTCATTTGGTAACATTTTCAGTAAGACTAGATAGATCAGGACATGTCAGGTCAAACTGAGTACAGTGAGTCAGCATCGGGTGTGTCCTCTCGCCTCCTGCTCTGTGCTCCTGGATCACTTCCCCTGATTTATATTGCACCCCCTGCCATTGGCACACAGCAGTGTCACTGCCACGGTTAGAGGAAATGTAATTATCTGACATCATTGTTGCACTTTTTATAAGCCAATTGGTCTCAGCGATATTAGAGTCAGTTGCTCTATAGTCATCCATCTAACATTTTATGAAAACATTATACTTAATACAAAAATAAAAATACTTATCCTGCTCAGTTTGAATTTATATATATATATATAAATTCAAATATCTATATGTTATGATGGTTTATGCTAACTGCAGGAGCTGTAATGTAGTCCATCTAGTTTGTGTCCATCTAGATTATTCTCTAGTATTTCATTGCTTACGTATGTCCTTGTCACAGAAGCAAACCACCTCATTGCTGGGACATGTGTCCCTCATGGGAACTGGATTCATCATCTCTGCTCTCCTGAGGAGACAAAGACAGATTGTTCCAGAAATAAATTAAAAAGCTCAGAGATTCATTTTTTAGAACAAAAAAGGACCTTAACAAAGACCTATTTCTTACTGACCTTTTTGGTTCTATTTTAAGGGCTTAATAAGTTATTACAGTAGATTTAGTACCAGATACATTTCTGAATTACACGCGGGCCAATTAAGCAGCAGTCTTCAGAAACTGTTGCTTTCTCCCAACAAAAGCAGGAAAGAGAGTCACTCCGTCAAATCTTCAGTCAGATCTGTTCTTTAGCAGCATCCTAAGTGATTGTTTACCCCAGAATGAATATTCTGACATAATTTACTCACCCTGATGTCACTCCTAACCTGTACACAAAGGAGTTCCAAGGAAGAATGTTCAGAACAACATGAAAGTGAGTAAATGATGGCAAAATATTTTGGGGTGAAATATCCATTAGCTTAATAAAGGTATGTTCCAGGTTCAATACACATTAAGATCCATTGTTGATTACCACAAAAAAATATTTAAACTTGTCCCTCCTTTTCTTTAAAAAATGCAAAAATCGAGAATACAGTGAGGCCCTTACAATGGAAGTGAATGGGGGCTAATTTTTTTAAATACTCACTGTTTTCAAAATTATAGCCACAAGACGTAAATTATATACGTGTGAACATGATTTCAGTGTGATTAAATAACTTACAAACCTTTTCTATATAAAGTTATAGCCAATTTTACAACTGAAACAATGACAATTTAAACAACTTTACTGCTTAAATAATACACAAGATTAACAGAAGAATTAATATGTGCATTTTTGCAATATATTTTTGCAATATGCAAATTATAAGCTTCACATTTCTTTGTTTAAACCAGTGGTGACCAACCCTGCTCCTGGAGAGCTTCCTGCAGAGTTTAGATCCAATCCTAATCACACACACCTTAACTAGCTTATCAAGGTCTTTAGGATTACTTGAAAATGACAGGCAGGTGTGTTGGAGCTAAACTCTGTTGGAAGGTAGCTCTCCAGTAGCAGGGTTGGTCAACCCTAGTTTAAACCCTCTAAAAATTGGCCAGATTCACTTTCATTTGACCCATCTCAGTGTAACTGCTTTTTTAAAAGAAAAGGAGGAATGACTGGAAATACATTTTTGTGGTAATTATAATTATGCCACAAATGCTGTCGAATGAGCATTCCTCTAAGGGATTTAATAAGCTTAAATTTGTCCTTTGTCTTCAGGCCTTTGTTTGTATCAGTTGAATACCAAGGCAAGGTTATGCATTCAGTTTGGAGGAAATTACAGTTAAAAAGGGTAGTTTCACTATAAAGTGAGTCTCTAAAAATCTAAGAGATTAATTTTCAAAATAATTTCCTGGCTCTTCCAAGCTTTAGAATGGGATTGAGTGGTACCTTAGATTTTGAATCCCAAAAAAGCGCATCCATCCATCAAATAAGTAATCCATATGGTTCCAGGGGTTAATAAAGGCCTTTTGAAGCGAAGCGAAGCGATGTGTTTTTGTAAGAAAAATATCAATATTTATAACTTTATAATCTATAAACACTTGCTTCTGGTAACGGCTGTCCGCATGTTCACAAGAGAGTCAAGTTCCGGTGTATGACATAGGCGTAGTGTAAGCTCTGGTGAGAAGTGACGAATGTGGAAGCACGCATTGTTTACAGCAAAGGAAAATGCCGAAAAGAAGTGAGTTGTTTTAGCTATACTATAGTTTTGTATTAGTCTTAAAATGACTTGTTTGTGCTTCTATCCAGTCGTTCCAATCGTCCATTCATGGCTGCAAAGAGCTCGCATTTCCTGTACGAGCACCACCATGTCTCCCGCATTATCCATCTACCAGATTCTTTTGTTTGTGCCGCTGCTGCATCCTCCTCCATCTTCCGGAGTTCCAGGTTGGTGTACTCCGGTTCAAACAAATAGGGCTGAGCAAAAAACTCAATCTCCTCTTCTCTTATATCGAAATCCTTCAACATTTTTCTTTCAAAATCCACGCTGTTGTCTTCTAATTTGTGACTGGCATTTTGTTTTGCTCTATCCTCTGTGCTTCCACGTTTGTCACTTCTCACCGGAGCTACGCCTACGCCATATGCTGGAACTCGACTCTCTTGTGAACACGCGGACAGACATTACCGGAAACCATTTATTATCGTTTATAAAGTTAGAAATATGGATATTTTTCTTACAAAAACGCATCATTTTGCATCAGAAAGCCTTTATGAGCCTCCTGGAGCTGTATGGATTATTTATTTGATGGATGGATGTACTTTTTTGGGCTTCAAAATCTAAGGTACCAATCCCATTATAAAGCTTGGAAGAGCCAGGGTATTTTTTAATATAACTCTGATTGTTTTTGGCTGAAAGAAGAAAGTCATATACACCTAGGATGGCTTGAGAGTGAGTAAATTATGGGTTAATTTTCATTTTTTGTTGAACTAACCCTTTAAAATTAGTTATCAACATTTAGTTAACATGAACTAACAATGAACAATACTTATTAAGCATTTATTAATCTTGATTAATGCTAATTTCAACATATAGGATTCAGACTGCAGCAAACGTACCCCGTATGAATACCACCATAGAACAAACTCTATTACTCCATAAGAATAACCATAGAATGCAAACAAACAGTCCCTTAGACACTTTACTTGGACATTTACTAAGACAATCTATAACAGTTTACTGTGTACATTCACACACATTAGCTGACATAGTGGGGTTTTAAGGAGCATTGTGCAATATAATCTTATGTGCCATATTCAAATTTAAATTCATCACATACACTTACATTCCCTTATGCATATATCAGTGCATAGTAACTGCACATATGTTATTCTGTGTCTTTCTCTCTCTCTCTCTCTCTGTGTGTGTGTGTGTATGTGAGTGTGTGTGTGTGTGTGAGAGAGCGAGAGAGAGAGAGAGAGAGAGAGAGAGAGAGCGAGAGCATACTTGCCAATAAATCTCTTTCTGATGCTGAATCATGCATTTTAACTCTGGCCCTAAATTAATGGTGTAAATATTCAAGAAGGGATTTTTGAATTTCAAATTAAGTAAAGTTCCACAGCCATTTGTAAATGGCTTTTTAAAAGTCAGTTCATCAAAAATCAGTTCGTATGGATTTTAAATGGAATTATAGTCTGCGTCTACTTTCGCTTTTAGTCTGAAATGCACCCGTGTTGACAGTCACATTTAACTCTAGTTTTACTTCCAAGCATTCTGGCTTAAAAGTATTTTTTCCCCAAAAGTTCATCTTTTTATTTTTTAAAGATTGTTTACACTTGCACTGCACTAACAACTATTGAAAAAGCTATGAGAGTTTATTGGTTTTCAGGCACAGATCCCTCCCATTTGTAGAGCAGAATGCCAAGTTGATGATTCATGGTGGAAGCTTAATTGACAGATGAACAAGTCATCCATTACCTCTATTTTTTTCAACTGCTCACAGCATTTGAGATGTGAATGCAGTAAATAATGCAGGTGGCTAATTTCCACTGCCACTAAACGTGCTTTCAACCAAGTTCTTAGTGTAATTTAACTACAGAAAACTTTCTGTCTGGACTAATGTCCTAATTTAGACTTGTTAGACAAACCGAAAATGCGATTAAAGTAAGATACGAATAGACGAAGCAAACTCCTACTTGGAGTCCTGACTATACATATAGAAGAAAAAAAAAGCAAATATACAACTATAACATTTTGAGTGTTACATTTGTATTAAAATCTAATGCCTCATTTACACTATTACAAGCATTAGTGCACATAGTATTTAACCCTCGTGTGTTCACAATCATTTCAGTGGTCTGATGTCAAAGCAGTAAATTAAGTTATGCTTAAAAACAAAATATTTGATTGATAAAAACATATTTCTCCATGTTATTATTCCTCAGAGAGAGAGAGAGAGAGAGAGAGAGAGAGAGAGAGAGAGAGAGATCTTAGTGACAAACTATAATAAAAGCTCAGCAAAGGATGTTATGACAAGGATGTTAACAAATCCAACAGCAAATCTCTCAAATCGACTGTCACTCGATTTAACTGTACAATTCTGTGTAATTTAATTACTACTGTAAGTATACCAGTGTAACACATCCTTGCCAGGCAGGTTTTTGCAGCTCTGGTCTTTACTTATTATGTTTTTCCACACAGCCGCATTTCATCAAGAAACTGATTAATCATGATAGATTAGAGAATTTATCTTATTTTGGATAAAATTTAGAACATAATAAAACAATAACATCCAGCTGGTGAGGTTTAAGTTGCAGAAACAACTGCTATCTAGGCATGTGCATAATTTCGTGTTCCAATTTATTCCATGTGGAATTATTTTGTTGGCAAGGTTGAGAGTTTAGTTGTATAGTTTACAGTGCAGAATATCATGCATTACCTTTTTTGGTAATGATTTTGGTGAAGAATTTGCAGAAGTTCATATGTCAGGTTCTACAATGCCAGACTTAAGCAATAAAATGTCACCAGTTCCAGTAGCTGTTGGTTAAGCAAGATCCCTTCAATATTTTTTCCCCATTATATCACTTTTGCATTGCAGAGCTAATTCTGCATTCATTTCGTATTAGTTTTACTGTAATTATGAGTTGGAAATTCAGGAATTCTGGGACCTTGGAAGATATTTGTTTCTCATAATAGCAAAACAGCTTTGTTTTTAAACAGGATATTTATCACTTGATTTAATTCATTAATTCACCTCTATATATTGTTGAAAAAATGAAAGGACAAAGAGAGTGCTCCAGGTAACAATGGCATAATAAAATCACAAATCAAACTGAAATATGTGTTCACTACCTTAAACTGTATAGGTTTTTTTACACAACGTAACAAACGACTGACAAATCAGAGCTTTCATAGAATTCAGAGCTTAAAACTTGTAGTTTTATGAAGGTTTTATGAAGGTGCAAATGCCTTTAACAAGTCAGTATCTCATAATTATGGTAATTTCGACATAATGTGAACACACCATAAATGCTCATTGAGAATTGTCCCAATTATGACATCTTTGTTTCCAAAAAAACTTTTTGCTGCTTTTTCAATTTAGCTAAATAAAATGAGTTGATGCAACAATATGAACTACTTGTTTAATCTAACATAATCTAATAGTATATAGTTTATTTAATGTAGTACACTACTCAATTAAAATGTTTGTTTTCTTTATTTCTTCTTGTTAACTATTAATAGCCAATGTTTAAAATAATTTAAATAAAACATGTATTCAAATTGTGTAATAGGATTATGTAGTAATATATTTAAGTAATATTTTTAATAGTGCATTAAAGTAGATCGATTTAAGCAGAAAAGTATAGTTGGTGCATGTGGTCTGATGTATTGTGTGGCAGTGCAAATATAGGAGACCCCTATTTAAATCTGGTCTTTTAAACTGCTTCTAGCAGGCTTATTATACTGTATAACTGTAAAAGTTCACTCAAGTCACTCAAGTCAAGTGGCTGGCATACTAGGAGGTGCATTTTGGGCATGCCAACATTTTTCGTACAATGTCCTCTTGTATGAATTCACGGTTCAGAGTTCACCAAGCTTGAACTTTGGTATGCAGCGTAGTACTGAATTTGTTCGCATGAGCTTGCGTTTCCGCTCTGCTGCATTCAGATGTGTCTGAAAGGGAGTGATTGGAGTGTAAAGTGTAGTGTGACAGCCCCTTCAGTTTAATTTTGTATTTTTTTTAATTCTGTAGATTAGGCTTAAAATTATTGTGTGGATATGGTTTTCTTAATTTAATGAAGTTTAGTGAATAAAACTTTACTGTGTTTTTTTTATTATTATTTTTTTGGACTAAATCACTCCAAAACAAAATAATAATAAAAAAAATTTGATAAATCAATGTTTTTGCTTTATCATTCTCCCCAGGTTTCATCGTAGCTGAGGTTTTATAAACACTCTATCTGGTTGCTCTTTGGCTTTTATTTTCAGCAGTGACATTGTATGTTAATCTGACCAGACTGGTGATTTGGGGAGACCTAATGTTATGAAGCAGATGACAAATCGTGTTGCATTTTCACTGGGCAATCCTGTCTCATATGACTTAATGACTCTATACAATGTCCCTTGGTAGTTATTATTTAAGAGGACACTGTTTTAGAGGACACTGGAAAAGAGTGGAAAAAGAAGCCAAAGAAAGCCTATTGTGTCACAGGGCCATATCGCTTAGTATGTGACAAATAAGATTATTTATTAATAACCTGCTTTAGATGGGATACTCATCCATGGATATGAAATGCGAAGCTCAAGGGAGAAATTTTCCACAAAAGGGCACCTTGTTTTTAAGTTTAAACCTATAGCTCAGAGAGCTTGATTGCCGATATGGAAGAGTTGTCAGTTTGAGCTCACTTATAATGCCACTGTCTGAGACTAAATTCGGATTGTTCCTCACCTGTAAATACCACTCTTATCTTTATTTTTCTACTGACAGGGCACTAGTTACCTTAAAATGTGAGATCTAATTAGAATTGGAGGTGGTTTATTGTATAGTTGTGTGATCACAGACACAGCAAGAATTCCTTTAAACGGATGCTTCTGTGCCCCTGTGACAGTGAGCCAGCCCACTAATCAAATGCTTGGCTAGATTAACAACACAGAAACAGTGTTTGCTCCCTTGATTTGCCTTCCCTTTTCCTCAATCATTTCACCCATTCTAACCATCATTTTCAACTCTTTCACTTCTTCATTTATTGCTAATAATGATACATCTCAATAAATATTTTTGTACCAAGGCAACTGTTTTCTAATCAGTGGAAATTTTGTTACATTTTTAGATTTGTGGACATTTTATATTGTGGAATGTTACAATTATGATTTCCAGATCTGGCAAGAGTCATGGAAATGAATTACATCTTAAAAGACATGGAAAAGTCCTAAAAAATGTCTATAGTCAATAGACTTTTTGTCTTATGTCAGTCATTTGTAAACCAGTGTAATCATTTAAATCTATTGATTACAAATATTGGAACCTAATACACAAATGACAATCCAACAGAGATGTCTATATCATTATTAGGACCACGTAATAATGAGTATTTGTAGGTATGTTAGGTGTGGTTCTTACACAGGAGAATTCATATGTATTGTTACGTAAAATTTGTTTCTAGCAAATGTACATTCTCTTACTTTTGCAGACACTGAAATGTACAATTTAGTATTTGACAGCATCTAAACATCATCATTTTACATATTATCACCTATAGAAACATACAAATGTTTACATGTACTGTTTGAATTGATTAATATCGAATAATTCATAGAATTAATCAGTTAATTACATTTCATTTATAATCATTGATTAGTTAAATTCCATCACATTTATTTAACGCAGCCTGCAGGAAGGACCACATGAGGGAGGAGGATGTCTTGCCTACAATGACAACAAGGTCAGTCCAATGATGCTGTGACACACCACCCCAGATCATGACAGACCATCCACCTCCAAATCGATCCCACTCCAGAGTACAGGCCTCGGTGTAACGCTTATTCCTTCGATGATAAACGCGAGTCCGACCATCACCCCTTGTGAGACAAAACTGCGTCTTGTCAGTGAAGAGCACTTTTTGCCAGTCCTGTCTGATCCAGTGAAGGTGGGTTTGTGCCCATATGCGACGTTGTTGCCGGTGATGTCTGTTAAGGACCTGCCTTACAACAGGCCTACAAGCCCTCAGTCCAGCCTCTCTCAGCCTATTGCGGACAGTTTGAGCACTGATGGAGGGATTGTGCATTCCTGGTGTAACTTGAGCAGTTGTTGTTGCCATTCTGTAACTGTCCCGCAGGTGTGATATTCGGATGCACCAATCCTGTGCAGGTGTTTTACACGTGGTCTGCCACTGCGAGAATGATCAGATGTCCTTCCTGTCTCCCTGTAGTGCTGTCTTAGGCGTCTCACAGTACGGACATTGTAATTTATTGCCCTAGCCACATCTGCAGTCCTCATGCCTCCATACAGCTTGCCTAAGGCACGTTCATGCAGATGAGCAGGGTCCCTGGGCATCTTTCTTTAAGTGTTTTTCAGAGTCAGTAGAAAGGTCTCTTTAGTGTCCTAAGTTTTTATAACTGTGACCTGATTTACATGTTCATTAATTGTTTTTGGTTCATTGAACAAGCATGGAAAATATTGTTTAAACCCTTTGCAATAAAGATCTGTAAAGTTATTTGGACTTTTACAAAATTATCTTTAAAATACTGTGTCCTGAAAAAGGGACGTTTCTTTTTTTGCTGGGTTTATGACATTTTAATGGTTTCATTCAGTTCTGTGTGATTTCTGCTGCCCTATACAATGTTTTAAAGGATTACATAACATAACCAAGACTACACTTTAAAATGTTACAATTAATAAAAATTCTGTGATCGTTTAATAATTTATTAAGCGTTTTATTTTATTTTTGTTTGCCATGGGACACAAAAGGAGTTTTCAGAATATGCCAAAAAACTAAAATAAACCACAAAAAACACCATAAAACAATAATAAAATGAATCCATAAATGTGTTAGCTATAATATACTTTAATTCAAAGACTCAAATTCAAGCATTTTATTCAACGATGTCCATCTCCATCCTTTCTGAATAAATTATTGTGATTAAATGTATCTGTCTGTTACGTGTTTTATACACTTAATAAATGGTTAGGTTTAGGAGTAGGTGTGGGATTAGTGGCTGTAAAATAAATGAATATATTTTAAAGAAATTGTTAAAAATTGGTACTTGCTTCATGTTTTTATATTGTTGAAATATGGTTATGTTTAGAGGTTGGGGTAGGGTTAACGGATCTAAAATAACTATAAAACAGTACAAATATATTTATAATCGATTTGTGTATTCAAATATATCTGTAATGGATTTGTCAAAATTTAATGTTTCTAAAGCTGTAAATACGTTAAGATTTGTACGTTTTAGATGCTTTCAAACGTCCATATTGTACATTTTAGTGTCTATCCAAACTTACAAACGTACATTTAAATGTTACAAATATTAATATACAAATAGCTACGTATATTAATGAGATCAGGCTGACTACACATACACAATATCAACGTATTTACCGCATATAAAATGTAAATAATTTTACGTATACAACCAAATTTAGAGATGTGCAAACATTTATGAATCCTTGAATTGAATGAATCCATGGGATTAACTGGCTGATTTTAGTGTTGTTATAATCAATTAGATTAATTAAATGTTCAATGCCATTATATTTCTTTTATGCACGACACATTTACTGTATCTAATTTCAAATTATAATGGTTTCATTCTGTTATATGATTTCTGGTGCCATATTCAACTCGTTTAATAGAATTCCATCACTTTAGTGAAGACTGAGCCTTAAAATGTTAAAATGAATGAAAAATTCTGTCATAATTTAATCATTACTTGATCATTTTAAATATTTGCTTGGATGAGTAAATAAATGCTACAACACTGAGGTTTTACCTCAGTGATGTCAAATGCTTATTGGCTCTCACGTGTCTTGTGACCAATTGCGACATGCCATAATTTTTCAGGTGATGTTATATCCAGGTGATATATATTTGGGAGATGTTTATCTGGATGTATCTAATATATCTATAAAATAGTAAAAATGTAACTATACAAATATATTTCTAATATAAAGGATTAAATAGCATTTTTACATTTCTAAAGCTGTACATATGTAAAAATGTTACGTACGGTAAAATGTATGTTTGTATGTTTAAATGTACGAATATCTATGAATAATAAAATGATTTAAAACAATTCTTAAAGCACAAACAACTGTAATAATGCAAAAGTAATAGAAATGTATTGGTCAAAAGGTGTGGAAACTTTGGTTTTAATTTAATTAAAACAAAAAAGTCTGGCTATAATCACTGACAAACTTTGTATGTACAGTATGTGTTACAGTGCAGTCATCTGGTTCTTTTATGATCCAAAGATTTAATTATGCCTCTTTAACCTGACATCGACACACCAAATGCACTTTCATCACCTGTGCCTTCTCATTCATCCTTTGCCTGTGACTGGAGGGATGATGAAATGAGCATTGCTATGATGTCCTCTTTAGACTTAATAGGCAAATCCTATTAATAATAGGACGTTCTGTCAGGGTAGTCAGCTTTTTTTCTGGATGAGCACTGTGCTGGAAGAGTTTAGACATTGAGAGCTGCTCTCATCCTCTGACAGGATTCAACAGTGGTAGATGGCATGCGTGGCTCTAGCTAGGCTCTAATCCAAACTCCAGTGTGTTGTAGCTGGACCACACAAACTGTCGTCTCTTGCTGTTTCTTTCTCTCTCTCTCTCTCTCTCTCTCTCTCTCTCTCTCTCTCTCTCTCTCTCTCTCTCTCTCTTTTATTTTTAGTAATCTATGTGGTTTAATTCTGTCAGGGTTCACTTTGCCGTCAAATAAAAGAATGATTAAATAGCTTAATTTTAAATAGTGCACAACTAAATTAACCAAATAACTTAGAATTTCAGTCATGAATAACAAATGGTTTAAGCAAATACAGCATATGTAGATTTTTGCCCATTACCCCAATTTAGCTTTGCATCATGTTTATGTTTTGACATCAAAAACAGAGAATAGCCCAATGATTTAAAGTCTAATGTTTTCTTGCATTGTCAGAGTTTTTTTAACAAGCTGATTTAGTTATCAGCATACTGGTGTGCATATAAATTATGGTATAGGCTATCAATATACTATTTGTATCCATATTATTGAACATAAGCCAATCATTAGTCTACAGTCCACAGCAATCATTTTTGCAATTGAATTTGTCAATCTGTCCAAAATAGATTTATAATAAGGGCTTTTCTTAGGATGAGTTAATAAACATTGGCGTCAGACAGACGCTATTGGGGTGTCTCACTTTGTTGCGTCGTGTCACAAACACAGCATTTTTAGGTCACTGTGTAAAACTTAAACGTAGTTTGAAACTTCACACCTCGAGATACCTGCATTCAGAATTTCGCTCCGTCCAGCTGTCTAGAACGAGTTTTCATCTTGTGCTATCGCTAGTGTCAAGCAAGCCTGATTATGGTTCGTTGTCTGTACAGCTGGAGGTTCAGTTACTGCCTCCTACTGAAAACAGGTGGTACTTCAAGCGTGAATTTCTCTGATAGTATAAATACTTCATATTATGGTCGGGACATGATTAATTTTGTAAATTTTTTTTGATAATTAATCACACTGAATTAACGTGTTAAATCAACAGCCCCAAATTAAATTATGAGAAGGTTTCTGAAAACATGTTGCAGGTAAACTATGACACCTTCCCAAAAAGTTTTGCTCAATATGACTTGGAATCCAATTGTATTTTCATTTTCAATGCTGTAATAACTTCTCTCCCTGTCTCTTTGCAAAGCATTATAGGAAGGAGCTGACAATGGTTAATAGATTATTACAGCATTGTGAAGGCTGCTGGCAAAAAAGAAACCAATATCTGTGCAAAAATACCTACATTATGATCTGAGTCATTCCTAAAAGTCTGAACCTACAAATAAAATGCCACCTATAGTACAAATGGTCCATGCACCACAAGGAACATAGAATCTTTCCCAGGATGCAGCTAACATCTGATATATGTCCAGAAATATCAGCTTGCCAGTTATTATTAATTTCAACAATTAACCAACCAAATCAATGAATCGCACAACCAGGCTTTTTTTTTTTTTGCTTATACCCAGCATTACTCAGATTTTTTTTTTCTAAATAATGACACGTGTCACACTCAGTCAGTGACAGCTTGGCATGCTGTTTGTGCAGTGCTCATTTGCTTGCAGCGCTGAGCGCAGTCACTTAGATTCAAAGCCTTGAAGGCTTGTCTTTTACTGCTTGTCAAGCCTGCTCTCTCTTAACACTACTGGCAGTAAAGTGAACAGCAGCATGCATGCCGTGTTTCTCGTGCGTGGGATGTTTTCAATGAAATGTTTGTTTTATGTGTTTATGGCAAGATAGCTACTCTTGGTTGTGAACTGTATATTGTCTTTTGCGTATATATATGCATATATATGCATATATTAACAATATAATAAAGCTGTCTGTCTGTCTGTCTGTCTATCTATCTGTCTATATGTCTGTCTGCCTGCCTGCCTGTCTATCTGTCTGTCTCCCCTAAGGCTAGTCTATTATAAACGTTTTGTTGAATTTGTTGTGTGGGTATCGTAGGCTGGCTAAAGAAGCATCTAGATTATAAATAACTGAAAGTTATTTTCAAATATGAAGACAAATCTATACAATGGCTTACACCCAGGGGCGTAACTAGAGGGAGGGCAGGGCGGACAGCCGCATTAGGGCCTGGGGTGAGAGGGGGCCTGCAACAGTCGACCAAAAGAAACCAAAAAAATGACAGCGGGCCCGAGGGGTGATTAAAAATGACCAAGGCCCCCCAAGGAGGGGGTGTCTTTGCACTGGGGCCAACAAGATCCAAGTTACGCCACTACATACACTGATGAATGAAATATCACAAAATGTATGTTTGTTGCTGAAATTCATTACTGCAGTTCAGCTTGTATTTCTAGCAGTGCTTGGAGCATGTGCAGGATCTCTCTGTTTCCATAGAGAGATTGTTGGGCAGCTGATGTCAGTGAGGGCAAGTCAGTGTGTCTTTGTACTGTTCACTCTGCAATGCATTTGTTTTGGTCTTAACTATGCTATGGCTTTGTTCGTACTTTTTGCTAAATGAAAAGTGTAGCAAACGCCGTCAGAACTGAATGTAGGCCACACAATGGCGGCACACTAAAGATTAGCATAACGACAATGTGTAATGTAGGGTGTCTGCTTACAGCAGTTGCATCGGTGTGAGCTCACACTGTCAAACTCTCTAGCCATGACTCAATGAAAAGATCGCCCTCATTGACCCTCATTACCTTATTTTTACCCATTTTATCCCAATAAATAAATAAGAATAATAATAATAAAAAATAACATTAATATACTGTAAGTATTGGTATTGTTGTCGGTTCCGACGATATTGTACTTGAAATTATTGGTATCGGATCGAAAAGAAAATAAGTGGTATCGCCCATCCCTACTATCAAGTTGTGGAAAAGTCTTACTTTAAAAAACTTGTAAAGAAATAAAAAGCGCTACTTCCTGGAAGAACCTTGTTCTATAGCAAGAAGGTGCTCTCTGGTTTCTTTTCAGTCATTTAATGTTGAACATTTGATAGTCCAAGTTATTTCTTCTGGGACAAATGTTAAAAATAATTTATTGTTAATTAAAGGTGCACACATTTTCATTGTGGCAGTCATCTTGAACTTACACTGCCATGATTAATTTAAATCAAGTGTCCAACAGCGTATTAGTAATTTGGCTGGTCATATGATCCTAACATGGCATTGCCCATGAGGGGATCCTGTCCATGTTGAATAAAACTGCTTTTGTAAGGTTACAAATATATAATTGAAGACTGCATTGCATGTGAGCACTCGTGATTTTATACATATGTTTCAAAATTACTATTCATTTCTTTAGTAGCAAAACTTAGCAACTTTAAATAAAGGATTTTAATGTTTGCACCAGAAGCAGTGCCTTCTGAACACAAAAATATTGCTTCTTTTCCACCATCGGTCCAAATGGTTCTGAGCATGGTTTGGAATGTTTACAATTGTATATCCACTTGAGCCAGATACAGGATGGCACGATTATCTAATTATATATGATTTTATATTTTTCGGCATAGTTTGCTAGCCATACTCAACTGTGTTGCTGGGATGGCTTTAGTACGTGGCGACTCGTTTAGTGTATATTCATGATTTTATTATGATAGTTTAACTAGTATTATTGCCTACATTTATTTTTCTTCATGAGTTTTCATCAGTGAAGTAGATTACTTGCTCATTAAAACTCAAAATACATCAATATATTCTCTATTACGCTTTTCATATTTGTCTCTCTATATCCTTTTTAGGTTGTACCTTTCTACATGTTCGTATCCAGTGGCATTCACAAGCCCTCATGACGGAAAACCTCTCAGATTTTTCTATTTGCTTTCCTTTTTGCATCATGGGCCATGTCTTTCCTTATATTAGCAGAGTAAAACCTGGGACAAAGCAGTTCTAAAAACTGGAACATGCTTTCATCCTCCATATTGCACTTGCTCCACTGTTCACATTTAACATTTGGCAGACGCTTTTATCCAAAGAAACTTACAGTGCACTTATTACAGGAACAATTCCCCCGGAGCAACCTCGAGTTAAGTGCCTTGCTCAAGGACACAATGGTGGTGGCTGTGGGGTTCAAACCAGCAACCTTCTGATTAACAGTTATGTGCTTTAGCCCACTACACCACCACCACTCCATACCTCTAACATCATCACCTACAGATGAATCTGTTACGGACATTCTTCTGATTTCACTGCACCATAGAGGAAAAAGAAACTGTATCTGCACCAACTGGAACAGTACGGTTTTGCAATGAGAACTGTTCAGCTTGATGGTGGAAAAGTGGCTTATGTCCTGTATTATCGCACTTTTAGAAATGCTTGTGATCTGTACTATATGTGTTGGATATTCTAAATCAGCCTAAATATACAGGTCTTCCAACTAGTCATTCAGACAAACCACCAGCTAGTCAATTATGAAAATACATGTATCTAGTTTTGCACACTCCAAGCTGATTCCACCACTATGATCTTCCTGTGTTGAATAAGTTTTGAGTTGTAGAGCACAGTACATGTTGGTTTACAATATGTGAGGCTAAGAGGAGTGAGTTTGCACTCTCAGTATATTTGAAAGCTGTGAACTGTAACCACCTGGGCTTGTGTAAACAATAGCAAGAGTATAGTACACTTAATAGCTAGGCCTGGCATTCCAACCTATTTCCCACCACCCCTTTGCACCTCCAACCGGTTCAGCTGCTGCCCACTCACTAGAGAGAGACTGTCTTCTCTGACCCTTTGACTGTGGCCTCTTATTTGTAATGTATGCATAGACACCCACCGTGCCTAGTTGTCCTGGTCCCATTCCAGCTTATATTTGCATAATTGCCACTTATAAAGAGCGGATAACGTGATAACCTACTTGTAAGGGTGCATGCTCAACATGTCACGCCCAGCCTTTTCTCTTTTGCTTTCACCCTCTGTCATTTCATGTGCTCTGTGCTAAGACTCGCTTTGTTGTATTTATCTGTGATTTCTTATTGGCTTTTTCACATTACAATAACCAAGTTTAAAGGGATAGCTGTCCCAAAAAAATAAAAACAATTTTTAATTCACACTCATGTCTTTCTAAACCTGTGTGTGGTTCTTTTTCCATGGAAAAAAAATGGGTAACACTTTTAACCACTATTTACTAACATTAAATTCATACAAGACTATGTATGTACTGCGTAACTACATGTTGCTCTGCAAAATTCCCACATTTGCTGTAACGGAAGATGAGGTACAGGTAGGTTTAGGAGTAAAGGTGGGTAAGGATTAATATTAGGGGTTAGAGTTAGGTTTTAGGATAAGGGTTGGGTTAAGTTTAGGGGTAAAGTTAACAGTGTAATTATGTAAAAATGTAATTAAATGCAAGTACTTTTAATGTAATTATAATGCAGCAACATGTATGTACATAATAAGTACATTGTATCTAATGTAGTGTACATGTATGTAAGTACATAGTAGTTCAGGCCACCTAATAAAAAATGGGTCTAAATGTAGGCCTATGTTGTTATTTTTCCCGATGACCATTGAACAAAAGCAACTCCAAAGAAAAAAGTAACCTGTTGTGGGGATTTTTGCTGTAAAAGCTCACTAGAAGGATCTTATTCTTTTGACTGCTCCCGTTAGGAATCCATTAAAATAATAAATAATAAATAAATAATATTTTAAATTGTATTTTAAATGGTAGATAGCAGTTTCTTCAGATTTCTGTTTAATCATCAAATTTTAGCATCATCTTGGTCTAATGATGGACTCTTGAAATACAATACATAGACTACCAATTAATTGACAACAAAACCCACCATCAGCCAACTAACAAGGACAATTGTATCTATGTGAACTTCTGAAGTTAATTCAGGATGGACTTCAAAGACATTTGTCATTAATCTTACAGTTCATACTAAAACTTTGTTTAAACACTGATCCTTAACACTTACTTAGTTTAATAATTTGAAACCATGACTTGCACTATACATAAGTAATATTGGCATTATATTCATGATATTAGCTAGAGGGGGACTGGCCCTCACAGTGAGCCTGGTTTCTTTCAATGTTAGTTTTATTTTCTGTTAATGCATGATCTTCTGTAAAGCTGCTTTGAAATTATGTGTGTTGTGAAAGGCGCTATACAAATAAAAATGGTGTGCCTTGACTAGTAATTTATTTGCACATGAAGAAATTGTTAATATGTTAAGAAGAAGGAAATAACAGTACAGACAGTAGTGCAGCAACCATGGATGGAATGTCCATGTTAAATTTACTCAAAATATATTGAATCAAACCAATTGTGCACACAATGCATAGTGAATATGACATTTACTTACAGCACACTGAAGTGCTTTTACCTTGGGCTGCATCTGAAAACAGAGGCAGCTGACTTGCTACCTTGCTGCCTAATCAGTTAATGGCTTAACTGAATCTCTGTTTGAAAAGCACCTTATTTTCATAGTACCTCTATATACAGCCTCCGGTGTAGCATTTGACTGGTTTCATATGCAGCCTTGAAGTTGCACTCATGCGCTCGTTTGGATCCAGTGCCAGCAGCTATCTTCATTATTTGTGAATCAGAGGAACTTTCGATCCTGAACTTTTTGAGTCCGGCTGATTGAATACGCGCTTCAGAGGAAGATATTAGATGAGCGCTCGACGGGAAGAAAAAGCTGGAATTTCGTGAGGTTCATGAATTACATCCGTTTAAACTAGATATTTGCATATTTGAAGATGGTATAATATAATAGAAGTATTATTGATATTTGCCTTTTATCATTAGAAAAGTTACAGGGAACTGTTGAGGATATGCTGATAGAATATGTACTTTAGAGGTAAATAAGGGTATAATAAAAATAAAACAGGATGCTGGATCAGCTGAAGTTGTGTGAGGTTGGTTTATTATATCTGTTTAAATGAGATATGGGCATATTTTCAGACAGTATATGATATTAATTTGATTGATATTTGTCTTTTTATCATTAGAAAAGACAGTTAAAAGTTACAGGGAACTTTTGAGGAGAGAGAGTGAGAATGAAACTGGTGACTTTAACGTTATGAGCTCAAACTCATTTGCAGATGCCCTGATATGCGGACCATTACTATTATTTTAGTAACACAATGGCACGAACAACATAACAAACCATGAATGGTCATTTATATGTCTCAGACACTTCATATGCAAGCAGACGATTTTCAGCGCCCTCAAACAAATTGTCCAAACGGGAAAATGTATCATCCGGTGCTTCAAAAAAGTCAGAATATGGGTCGGTTTAGTGGCCTAGAGATTATATTGGTCAACCTCTACTCAACACAGATATGTGCAGTTGAGCCTGGATTTGAATCTGGGACCTTCTTGTTGTGAGGCAACAGTGCTAACCACTGAGCTGCCACGCCAATTCTATTGTATGGCTTCAGAAGTCTTGAAATATAGTGAGCGAGTCATACTGTATGGACTACTTTTATTGTGCTTTTTGATGTTCTTGGGGCTTTGGTCAGTATGAACTGTTTTAGATGGCCTTAAAATGTTTCTTGTTTTTGGGTCCACAGAAATTTTACATCATAATGGTTTAGAACAAATTATGCTTGAGTAAATATTGACAGAACTTTCATTTTTGGGTAAATTATCACTTTAAATGTTTGACTCTAATGGTGTGTCTGTTAAAACCGTTTTGCTGCTACTTCTGAAACATGCGGCAAATGTAACAGATGGTAAAAGTCTCTTTCAATAAACTTGAAGAGTCAGATCCAAAAACAGAAAAGATATTAGAAACACTGCAAAGAAAATAATCTTTCCTCAAAGTGAAAATAGCTACCCAATGTGCTAATGGTTTTCTTTTCAACTGTGAAGCAAAATAACCTCATATGTGGAAGGTCGTTCTTTCAGAAGAGTCTTTTTCTTTGGATTTGTTTCATCTACTGTAAATGAATGATAATATTATATATTAACTGGTAATTTCACTGGCAGTTTTTTTTCTTTTCTTCTCTGTTTAAGCATTCCAGATGTTTTCAGGCTAATTGGAGCTGAGATTGTAGACTATTTCTACAGATTTTGCCTAAAAACCCATTCAGTCTTCAGTATATTTTATTATCGAGAGAAAAAACTTGGTTTACCAAAAAATTATAAAAAATATATAAATCTGTCATTATTTACTCACCAGCAGTGTCTCAACATTCTTCAATATTTCTCCTCATGTGTTCCACTGAAGATTGAAATTCATACAGGTTTGTAATGACATGAGAGTAAATGAGGACAACATTTTATTTTTTGGGTGAACTATCTCTTTATTGTTTTAAATTTCCAATTGTTCCATTAGGCGGAAAAGGTAATTGGCTCACTTAGAAAAGATTGCCTAGAAAAGTATGAGCACACTTCTTCTTTACAAGCTCCATAATTTATGTCTGTAATACCAGTGGTGCAGGACGAGGAATGCACCAATGTTTATTTTTTAGGGTTATGAGTTTTGAAAAATCCCTAACCCCAAGTATGTGCATGTGACAAGGATGAAGGTGTGGCCGGGCCATGAGGATGCACGCCTGGCTCTGAATTGCCCCAATCAGCAGGAGGAAGAGATAAGGAGGAGCCGGAGATGCCAGTGAGAGAGAAGACACATGGAGCTGTGTGTGTGTCGATCGATATTTTGGTTATGCTGAAAAGCAGTTTTATGTTGTGCTTTGTTTATTAAAAGTATTTTTGGTTGATAACCCAGTTCCCGCTTCCCATGAACAAGAGGCATGTCTGCCACAGTGGTGCCAACACCCGGGATTGGAAGACGACGTGCCGTCAGAGAGTCCTCACCACTGATGGAGGATCGTGACACCGAGGATACATGATCCAGTGTTACTGGAGCAGTTTGCCAGAAGGCTGAGGAGCCCGCTGCCATCTGCCAGGAGGCGGATGAGCTGTTGCCATCCACTAGGATGAACAAGAGGTGTGTCTGCCACAGTGCAGTAATGATAGTGATGCTTGTGTTCACCACTACTTATGAGGTTTGGCTGACATGTGGCTTTTTACATTGATCCTGCTTGTTGGCATCTTTTATCCTTATTTGCATGACAACAAATTTATAAAGAAGATCCAAGAAGAATTTGTGGCAGCCTTGGATTTATTCACACCAGCTTTAAAGTTTTTCTGTCAAAAATGCATTTTGATCTTGCTTAGTTGTGAATGTAAAGGGGATTTTTCTCTCCTCTTATTTAGAGATGACACTGTAATTTTGATTAGTGCTTTTTTCAGTTTTAACATGGCCAACAATAGAATGGTGTGACCATTGTTATTGAGAATCCCTTACAGTATGTGTGAGAGGGCACTATGAGATACAAAGTAAAAGAAAAAAGTGATGCACTGGTAAGTAAGGGTGGTCGATGAAGCCATTAGCTAGAGTTTGATATTCACTGATAGATGTGCCCTAGGGTCCCTCCAGGATGGTGATGTCAGGGGGCTGTGACTTTCCCCTGTCATCCAGAGTTACTTAGCACCTCATCCAAAATAGAGCTGCCATGAACCAAGGCCCAGTGCAGGGGAAAGAAGTGATGACAAAGTCACCAATTCGATGGTGTTTGATGAATAGCTTCAGCCAAACGTGATGGACTTGAGATAAAACCAGGCATATCTGTGTACCTCACAAAAGAGTGTACCTGAATGTGAATATGTGTCCAAATTTTTTTACCAAGTCTAGTTTCTGCCACAATGTTGGTGTTCGGTCGTGGATTTTTACCCTGAAAGAAAAAAAAAAACTGCCATATTTTATTGTAATATTTAATTGTTGATTTTATATTTTATTCAGTTTTTTCCATTTAAGTTGAAGTGCAATTTCTGTGTCTTTAACAACACACAACAGAATTGTGAAAATAATTATTGTTTTTATAAATGGTTTGAAAACAGAAAGAAAGAAAGAAAGAAAGAAAGAAAGAAAGAAAGATGGGAGTGTGTTTGAATTAGATGAATGCAGTAAGCGTGGGCAGTTCTAATTGGAGCCATCTCTATGTGATGGATGGGAAGTCATGTCACAAGTCTCCATTGCTTGCTGTGGCCCAAACAGGAGACACACTCTCCCTTCTGCATAACTAAGAGCATTTGAGCAGCCACAGCTATTTTAACACCCTTGTTCCTGCCATGCCAGAGCCAGCCATGATGTGCAGAATTTTAATATTCCGCAAACTTCTCATATATATACACATGCATTAGGTTCCATAAAGACAGCTATAAAGGAAATGAATGCCCAGTTCCTGGTGGATCTATGTTGCAATCATTCATACTCAAACAGTTGTACAACCATCATATGCAATCAACTATACTGTTTTTCCCTGTCATGTACTGTAGGGAAATGATGCTGATAGTATGCAATACTTTGCCCCTAAAGAAATACAGCAAATGCAATCTAGTGGAGTCTAACAGTTTGAGAAACCTGTAATGCTACAATACCCTTCTTATCCTTGCAAAGGCACAATGAGGAGTTCTACTGCCCACACATAATAACCTCCCCAATGCTTTACAACACCCACTGAAACATCCTTATTTACTTGGCATAAGAGCACTCTTGAGTTTGGAGAAATATATGCTGGATTGTACTGTAACATTGAAAAAGATTGTATCATCAAATCGTCTAGGTTACGTATGTAACCTCCGTTCCCTGATGGAGGGAACGAGATGTTGTGTCGAAGAAGCGACACTAGGGGTCTCTCTTGAGTGCTGAATATGCCTCTGATCTATGAAAAAAGGCCAATGAGAAGTTGGTAGACAGTATTTGCATACCCCGCCCCCCGGACATACGGTTATAAAGGTGGGGAAATACGTCTGTTTCATTCAGGATTTTTCTGAGCAGCCGGAAATGGTCCGGCCACAACAGTGGCTCAGCTCAGCGACGTGGCCGGGAGGACACAACATACATACGTAACCTAGACGTTCCCCATCTGTCGCTCACTTCGACGTTGTGTCGAAGAAGCGACACAAGGGGTCCAATTTAAATCATGCCATGTGCTGAGCCGTGTACGTGTACTGCTGACACAGGAGTGGGCAGGTATTTTACGTGCAAAGGCGACCAGCTGTGTCAGACTGCACGTACCCTTCCCCAATGCCCCAAAAAAAGTCAGGGGAACAAGGCGACGTTTGCCAACCTGGGAACGGGCCGAGCCTGGCTGGGCCTCTTTTCTCTCTATGTTTCTCCGCATAGAGCAAGAACAGCCGGGGCACTTGCATGCATCGAGGGAAGGGGGTTTTATCCGGTTTACCCGGAAAAGACCCTGCGGAGGCCACACCTGCCCGAAAGGGGGAGATAAAGGTGGCGAATACATCACATGGGTTTTTAGGCGGCATGTGGAACGTGGTGCAGTGGTAGATCCAGCCTCAAGGAGGGGGGAGCTGCTACAACACGGCAACCGGAGGACAGCTGGAACTGCCTGAGGGAGACGCGGGTCCACTTCGTAAGGGGACCGTACCGCGGACGATACACACAGGGGGAGTCCACGTAGGAGTCCTGACCTGTGGAGCACCTATTCCAGTACAGGGTAGATTAAGTACCCGCAGTGGATTGGGTCGGCGAGTTCCTCCGCTGAACTGTGGACCCACAGGGCTAGGGAGGAATCATCCAGGTATCCGAATGAGTGGGAACTGAGGAGAGAAAGTGCACAATTTTACCTCTGCCGAGGGAAAGGGCGCCAGGCGCAAGCGATCCACCCGGTCAATCCGCCAGCATGTTACCGAGTTCTACCGGGTCGGACCTGAGAAAACACTGGACGAAACTGACTCTACCCTGAGATTGTAAGATCTCACAAGGGTGTTAGGTGTTGCCCAACCCGCTGCTCTGCATATGTCTGCCATGGTGATGTCTCTGGCCAGTTCCCGTGAGGACGCAAGACTCCTTGTCGAGCGTGCTCGGACTCGTAAGGGGGGCACGGCCTGGGTGTGATAAACCAATGTACTGGTGTCAACTACCCAGTGGAAAGGCTTCTGTTTGGAGACAGCGTTCCCTTTCCGCTCTCCACCAAGGCAGACAAAGAGCTGCTCAGAACATCTAGAGCTCTGCTTGCGGTCCAAGTAGGTACGCAAAGCACGTACCGGACACAGCAATGAAAGGGCTGGGCCTGCCTCCTCCCAGGGCAGCTTTGCTTGCAGGTTCACTACCTGGTCTCTAAAGGGCGTAGTAGGAACCTTGGGCATGTAGCCCGGTCGCAGTCTTAGAATCACATATGTGTATGCCGGACCGAACTCCAGGCAAGTGTCGCTAACAGAGAACGTTTGCAGGTCCCCGACCCTCTTGATGGAGGTGAGCGCAATCAGCAGGGCCGTCTTTAAAGAGAGGGCCCTGAGTCCAACTGATACTAGTGGCTCGAAGGGGGGTCTCTGGAGGCCCGCGAGGACCACTGATAGATCCCAGGAAGGGAACAGGCTTGGCCGGGAGGGATTCAACCTCCGGGCGCCTCTTAGGTACCTGATCATTAAGTCGTGCTTACCAAAAGACTTGCCATCTACTGCGTCGTGGTGGGCTGCGATAGAGGCGACACACCTTCAGGATGGAAGGGGACAGCCTCCCCTCCAGCCTCTCCTGCGGAAATAAGAGCACTGACCTAACAGGAAGAACACCAATTTGTGAACAAGTGCCACTTCAGGGCGTAAATTTGCCTGGTTAAAGGGGCTCTGGCTTGGTTGATCGTGGCTACGACGGCAGGTGGTAGACCAGCTATATCTTCCGCGTCCCGTCCAGGGGCCAGACGTGGAGGTTCCAAAGGTCTGGGTGTGGATGCCAGAGCGTGCCCCGTCACTGAGAAAGAAGGTCTATCCTCAGGGGAATTCGCCAGGGAGGGGCTGTAGCGAGGGGTATGAGGTCCGAGAACCAGGCCCGGGTGGGCCAATAGGGAGCCACTAGGGTGACTTGCTCCTCATCCTCCCTGACCTTGCACAGCACCTGAGCAAGAAGGCTCACTGCGGGGAATGCGTACTTTTGCAGCCCCGCAGGCCAGCTGTGTGCCAGTGCATCTGCCCTGAGAGGAGCCTCTGTTCGGGCATACCAGAGCGAGCAATGGGAGGTCTCTCGGGAGGCAAACAGGTCTATCTGGGCCTTGCCGAATCATTCCCAAATCTGCTGGATCGACTGGAGGTGAAGCCTCCACTCTCCACTGTGCAAGCATCGTTGTGATGGGGTATGGCACTTGTCAGTAATTAGGCAGAATGGGATCGATTTCAGCAGCAAGCAACATGCCAGTTTCCCATGTGATGAAGTTGGACAAACACTACTTAACATTTGATATGTTTGCAGTGTGTGGCAGGGTAATGGATTATGCTGAATTCTAGCAATAGAAAGTCATGATGATCCACAGATTAACTCAGTGTCCATCTGTGGTGCCTGTAGCAGTCTTTCCACAGTGAGTGGGCAGGTAGTTCTGATTTCTCTGACTAAAGTCAGTCGTACTTAACATGAGCCCCTCAGCCTCTGTGCTCTCCTCAATGTTAATGAGCAGTTAGGTCAATGTAATGTACAGACAGAAATAGCCAGATGTTATGAGAGATATTGACTGCCTGTTAAAGGCTGTTGTTGCAGAAGTGGTTTTAGGTTTTCATTAGGTGGTCTCAAACTGCAGCTGATTACCAGTTATTATATTTTTAAAGAGTTGCTTGTATCTGCCAACCCACAAGGCAGATACAAGCTTGATGTTGTCTATACAGTTTTACTATTTTATGTTTACTCATATTCTGCTCATCAATGCCATGTGCATCCACATATTCTGTGTATATTTTTTCAATATTTTGAAAATTATATCTATATTATATCCATCCATCCATCATATCATAGTCAATGTTCCCCTGGCATCTGGAGCAGCACTTAAGGACAGCAACAGCCTAGAAGTTGACACTGTGACACAACATATGTCATACCTCAGGCCTATTCATGATCATTCATGAAGGGGTTTAAAATATCAGTGCTGCTCTACTGTACCCCTGCAATTGTGTTTCCCAACCCTGGGGGAGATCACTTACCACTAGTGAAGTCAGCCATAAAAATGCAGAAATCTATTTGGCCTTTGAAACTGGCTTCCTGTGCTTGCAGGCGTAAGAGGAATAGTACCATACTGCGTGACAGAGCTTTAATGGTGGCCCCAGGGATCCGCAATCTAGCCCATAAATTATTCACAGTGTCATGGAATGCAGGATTCATAGATTTTAATGCCATTTCACTGGACTTTCTGCCAAAACTTTTGGTAAAGACAAAGTTTAGAATAAAGTCAAATTATTTTTATTTGTGTAGCGTTTTTCACAACACACATTGTTTCAAAGCAGCTGCAGATTGTTTGAGGGAATAACTGTTGAGTAAAGCCTAAAAGGTTGGTTTGAAATTGTCATAGTCATTCATCGCTCTTTGAAGTTTGTGATATAACAGGTAGGTTTCATTCAGAGACACGAATTGCTTAATAATTGCAATTAATGTCATGCATATGTATAATGCATCCATTTTCTATAGCCAGCTTATCCTATGTAGGGTCACGGGTAGTGTTGATGACTGGCCCAGCTGTCTCAGGCCGAAGGCAGGGAACATAATGTCCATCTGTTCATTGAAGAAATATCTCTGCAGATTGTGTGAGGAAAAAAACAGTTGATTAAAGCCTAAAATGTTGGTTTGAAATGTCCAAGCCAATTACATTTCTGGAAATATTAAAGGGAAAGTTCACCCAAATTCATTACAATTCTATTATCATTTACATGTTGTTCCAAACTCTTACTACTTTCTTTCATTTATGGAACTCAAAAAGAAATATCAGGCAGAATGACAGCCTCAGTCACCATTCACTTTAATTGTGTGGACAAAAAGATGACATGAAAGTGACGAGGCAGTCATTCAGTAACATTTTACCTTTTGTGTTCCAAAAAAATAAAGTTATACGGGTTTGAAACATTATGCGAGCCAGCAGCCTAAATGATGACATAAATTTGGGGTGAACTCTCCCTTGAATTGCTTTATAATTGCATAAAATTCAGTTATTTATTATGATGTATCAGACACATATTAATCAAGCCATTTACACTGCGATTATAGAAATTATACGTGACCTTAAAGCTGAAGTGTGTGATGTCTTAGACACTAGACATAAACATATAATCCTCACCATATGTTGAGCCAGGAAACACCTTTTGGGTAAATCAACCTATTAATCACTCTTTGAAGCTTGTAATATCAGCTGGGTTTCAAAGACATGAATTGCATCATAATTGCATCTAATGTCATACAAATGTATCATCCATCCTTACATTTTCTATAGCCGCTTATCCTAGGTAGGGTCGCAGTTAGTGTTGGAGCCTGTCCCAGCTGTCTCGAGTCGAAGGCAGGGAACATATGAATCAGACACATCAATAAAGTCATTTACGATATTACTATATCGATCAAATATACAGTGACCTTAAACCAAGTCTAATATCACATAAGGCTGCCAAAAGATTCCAAACATGTGTCTAGTAGAATTTTTAGTCACTCTTTGAAGCTTGTGAAATATCATGTAGGTGTGAATTTATACAGTCTCTTTGATGTTATAAGTACGGCCCTGTCTCTCCATCTCTGTTGGTATGACTGTATCTCTGAATCTCTCTCTTTCTTGTGCTTTCTTCTAGGGCAAATTCACCCTCTTTCCCCTCCTTCTCTCTCTCACATGCCCCACTGTGTGTTGATGGCCCAGTTTGGGTATGCTTAGTCTTAGCTGCTGTGTTATTCTTTCACGCAATGACATAGCGGGAATCCTCTATGCTGCTTTTGGGATTTGTAACACTGAGCACTTTGTGATATGAGAGTCCTCTGTCAATGCAGTTTAGTGATTCAGGAGCGAAGTCACTATCACTAAACAGTTGCAACACTTTTGCATGCTATTTTAAAGCAAAAACTTATGATTTATTCACTTAACACTCATAGTCTAGTTTAATCAGGTTGTATATGCGCAGAAAAATCTTTTTCATTCTTTTCAGTACAAATAATTTCTGAATAAAGAAGGCTTATTAAAGATTATACCTTAGTCTGTCCCCACACTAATACATTTTGGTTTGAAAACGTATTGAATTTGCTACATTTATGCTTCTCGTCCACATTGAAACTGCGCTTTTCTCTTCTGAAAACGGAGACTTTTGAAAACACTCTCTAGTACTGCATACTTTGGAAAATGTTGCCGTTGCTGAAATATTTAAATTGAAAACTGAGTTTTCAAACTAAAACAAATTAGTTTGGACATGGCCTGAGTCACAAAACCTTTTGCCTTGTGCAATTAACATTACTTTGTTACCAGTCATGGACAGCAGGCAGTCAACATAATTTTACTAAAAAGAGTCGTTTGTGTACATCTTTTTATCATGGCAGAAGTAATTCATCAAATGATGGAGAAGAGCATTATGGCGGCTATGCAGTATATTTAGACACACAATGAAGTCGAGTGAATTCCCCCCTCTGCAGCATTAATCTACAAACCAAACACAACAGAGATCAAGGAAATTTTGAAACACACCCCGTTTCAAGCCTGATAGTGAACTGAGTGAGTTGTACATTGCAGTTGATAGTTTACACTGCCCTACATTTCTTATGTTTATGGCTAATTTGTGTGGTTTGATGTGGAGCTCTGAGGAGTGGCTGGGGTCTATTGGTCTGATTTAGCCCTGAATGGTGCAGTGCCCGGGGCCTCATGGACCCTTGTGTGTATACAGATGGCTGTCTGACTGTCTATCATGGTTAAGTATTAATGCACTAAAGTGTCCAAATACTTTTGGGCCCTCTGAAGACACCCAGATGCATGCTAACTTTTTCTCTGTATTTATAAAATTATTAAGGTGACTCGATTATTGAACCTTGACCCAATTTATTAAAAAAGGGCCAGGGCCAACTGCTTTAATTTTAAATAAAGAACCTTAAGGAACAGAAATGCAGAGGGAAAACAGAATTGATTACTGGCAATGTATTATACTGAAATAGCGAATCTTTAGCTTTGACTTTGTCATTGTCATGCTACGCAAGTGCACTGGAGACCTTGAGATCAATACACACTAGGCTAACTGCTTGATAAATGTGCTGGCTCCTAAACTTCATATTTATTCGCAAATAATGACTTTTCATGCTTTGTAGCTTTTTATTAAGTGATTAAGAAGACATAGCTCTTTCTATCTATCTATCTATCTATCTATCTATCTATCTTTCTTTCTTTCTTTCTTTCTTTCTCAGTTCATTAATTTATGCGGTAGCTTCCATAGTTTGCTCAAGAAGATGAGATTTACTTAAGGCCATGAAACTGGAAATGACACTTCAGTCTGCTACATTACCCACTGCCATCATTCACAATCCCCAACAGCCAATCTACTAATGATAAAAAGGCCTCACAGCCTTTTTTGGCAATACATTCCCCATTGTTGTAAAACATTTTATTTAATTTTTTTTTAATAGGGAGTATTTCCACTAACACATAAAAACTGTTTGAAAGATTAATCTGGAGTGCTGACCAGTGGGAAGGAAAATGAGCAAGCAGTGATATTAAATACAGTATCATGCCATTGATTTCAAATTTGGGGACATATGGGAATATATTTAGATCATAAGTAAAAGCCTAAGATGTGTCCCCAGCAACTGAGTTAAGAGAATTAAACTGCCATTGTGTTGACTGGAACATGGACCTTTATTCCAGTTTGGTGATGTTTACTGCAATATACTGCAATACTGTATGCTTTCCTCTCCATTAGTGCCAGGCCTCCAGCATTTAATGGATAAATTCACTGTCATTTATTTGAAGGCCAATTTGTATATGTGGATGTTTTGCCCTCTAAACAGATTGACTTTCTTGATGAACAGAGCTGAGATACAACATTAGATTTAATTAGAAAAAATCTCATTAAGCTTTATTTCCTCTGTCCCAAAATTACACAATTCCTGCAGTTATGTATTTTTTCCAGGAAACAGTACAACCTTTTACAGTGAGAGTGGATGGGAAAGAGAGGTAAACATAGGTTAATGGAGAAATGCTCTGGAAAAGTGGCATGTTGTAGTAGCACTATAAAATACTTATGTCTTCTCTCTCACTCTCCGTGGCAAATATTTAATATACTGCATTTTGTAAGCAGAAATGGATGTGGTGCAATTCTCCTGTAGAAATATATTTCAGAGCTTGTGCACTTATTCACTGAAATTAGCTAAATTTAAATTAATTTAAAGTGAATCCATATATGCTATACTTTACTATACTATACTAAACTATAATCCTTCAAATTGTGATGCCGTTGAAGACAACATTACATTTCCATCCTTGTTTGGTTTTTGCAAATATATTTGGGTGTAACTGAAAGATATGTTGTTTTATTGACAAAAAAGCACTGATATTCCCAATGCAGTCTCATTATCCAAGAGCTGTGGAAGATAGATGATTTCGCCTTTGTGTTATCTATGGCTAAGTGGCTGTTTACACATTCACTCTGATGAACAATGAGCATTGTCCAGCCATCTCATTTACTGTAGATGATGAATGTCCTCTACAAATATTTGTGTACTGCTCTCCACTGTGTTAAAACATGGGCTGGGATAGGGTGTGTTTGAATGTGCTCTGTTATATGTGTGTTCGGGAAATTTAATTATTTCAGAGCTTCTTTATGTCGCTTTGGTGGCTTACTCCAAAGGCAGTATAAGTGAATGTACATTAATCTCTCATAACAATGGAAGACTTATGCTCAGTCATTGTCGCCATGGATTTGCTCATTCAGTCCAAGTGTGTGTGTGTATGTTACAGGCCTGAGTGAAGAGATGCGGTGTATGAGAATGTGTGTTTGCCTCTTTTAGCCTTACTCTAGTAAGCAGACATGCCATAATAGGTTATGGAGATTCAGTGAGGAACCTGCTCAAAAGTGACAGGGGTTAGCACTTCTGCATAATCCCTTGGGCCTTTGTCTGAATGCTGAAAAGTAAATTACCATGAGCTATATGAATATTATTTGCCACATTGTGTCCAAGGCTCAACCCCAGGCTCTTCTGTATGGCCTTTACCACATTTCCACAGAGTACTGTGTCTAATAGAGGGCTATTGTAATATCTGAACATATCAGAACACCCCAGGAAAACTGTTAACTCTGGATGTCAAAATGATCTTCAAACTTCTCTGGTTTGAAACCCTGTTGATGCTGACAGTGACTTGCAGCATAAAACTGACCAGAAGTCTTTAAAAGAAATAGGCATGCACTGTTGGGCTCTATTGGAACACATGTGATCTGTCTCCTGTGAGATATTGTAGTCCATTGTAGGCAAGATGGGGGAAAAGTTCACATTACTGTGTGTGATTTCACTGTGATTTGTCTCTGCCCACATACAGGGATGTAATTAAAAAATTATGCATGGGAAACCATGTCATAAATTTGCAGCAATCTGAGTGAGTTTGATTCATATATTGATAATCGTTTGTCTTGATCATGATAAAATGCTTTATGAACTGTGGCACTATACATACAAATGCTTTCCCATGCAGAATGTTCATTTTAGCAGCAATGGGGATTTTTTTTTTTTTCAGGCAACTCAATTTCAGAAATGAATTTACACACACTTTTTTACAGTGGTCTAGTACAGGGCGAATTCAGTCAGATAAATGCCAAATCCAGAGACTCAACACAGCTGTTGGCACTCTCTGTCCTGTCTATGACCTAATGCGACACCCAACCAATGTACTGACTTCAGTGTGGGCCGTAGGTCAGTGGATTAAATAATACATTTTATTTATTTTTGTATTTGCTTATTATTTTGCTGAGATTTGATCATTTCTCTCTCAACAGCAAGGGTGTTCTGACCTGCTCGCAAATAGGGGACACTTATTTCTCCAGTTTTGGCCCCTTTGGCAGTGTTTGTGTGTTCCAGCACTGCTGTGTGAAGCCAGTGTGTTGTACAGATTTACAGTCGGCTCTAGACACCCACAGAATGTTCTATTTGGCATTATCCAGACGAATACACTCATGCTCCACTGCCCTCCATCTGCTCAGTTACCCGAAATAGAACAGTAAAAGTTTGGAACTAAAAGATTTACTAATTGCCATGCAGAGAACTTGAGATGAGAACTAGAATGTGATTTTTGACAATGCTTGACAATAACTTTTCGGCTCACGGGCCACTGTGGCTAGTAGTATTCCAAAGTCACAAGCCACTCAGCATTTTCACTAGCCAAAATCCCCACAACTAGACCTACAAAAAGTGATACAAGTAACTTTAAACTGTAACTGCATGGATTTCTTTGGAAATTTTATTTGAACATGAATGATATGAGTTCAGCAGGACACAGGTCTGATGATTAAAGTCATCTCTTGGCCAGAATATGGCCAGATATAACAGGAGTAGGATAGAACAAGAGGAAAACGTGTAAATAATTTGTCTATTTGTCCACTGAAATACAGATTTTAAACCCTTTTAACTCTTGCACTTCACATGCTTGCCTTCATGAAAGTTTTTCTTCCTTTAGTAGTAGAAGTAGTAGTTCTTCCTTTATTTTTACATTATATTTGTAATAGTAAGGCCATATCCACAGGTCAGACCATGGATGGCTCCATATTACAATGTGGTTAGGCTAATGTAGTCTATCTAAAAAAATAAACTATTGTATTTGTTTGCCTTAACACATTTGGAAACCTTTAACTACAAATTTCACAATGAATAATTCCAGTACAAAATTAGATTTTAGGTAGATTAAACTGTTACCATTCACTTTCATCATTGCACCTTTTTTACATAAATGGAAACATACATTCATATTTTTTCATGGAAGAAAGTCATACAAGGTGAGTGAATGATGACAGAATAATTATCAATAATTAAAATTAAGTCTTATATTATATATCAATTTAATATGCATCTATACCAGTTAAGTTACTGCAAAAGTGTTACTGCAAAACATTTTAGTCTGAATGATGAAGTGTATTTCAAAAAACCTTGTAATCTATGTTGATGCATGGCGCACTATTGTCTCTTCACCTCATCAGTGCTGTTTATTAGGGCTGTCAAAATGGCTGAAAACCTCAATTGGAATGTCTTACTTAAATAATAGTAATATTCAAATTATATTCGAATTCTAAAGACTACTAAAGAGGAAAAAGTACTGTATTGTCTCTTAAACCCACAAGAGGGCGCAAGTGAGCGCAACGAGCAAATATAATCCAAATCAAGCATTGCATTTTTTATTGGAATGAAATGTTATGACTTTGTAAAAGTGCATAACATTTTAAACAATCGTTCATAGATCAAATATAATTTCTTAAATGTGCACGTAAGGAAATTAAGGTAACAGAAGTGCATGTAAGTGGAAGAGCATCAGTAATATGAGAAAACACAATTCAACAGACAGCGTAATGTATTATGTTAACACAAAATGGTAAACTGTTATTCTGAAACTATCCACTCACTCATACATCTACATATTGTTTGTCAAAAACACCAGACGGTCAACTTGATCTGCTGCAAGGGCTGAGTGTTTTTGTTGACAATGTTTGCAACTGATGAATACACATGCTCAGCTCTGACCAATGTGCCAGTAATACCCTGGACTGTTTTAATAATGGTCCCTCGTCATGATATTCTCAAGAAAACTCTTCGGGATGGGAAGACTGCATATGTGTTCTCAAGTTAGATGTTGTGGAGTGATATAGCAGCGGTTTCTTAAACAACTTAGAAATGACGTTGGTTTTGTCAACAATCTCGCCTTCGATACTCCAGAAACTGAAGTGCCACACAGCACTATTAAGATGTTTTGGTGTAAGTAAGATCCTCTCTGACCCCGAGTCCTCACTCTCTTATTCAGCATTTTTCAAATGATCAATGCAGCCGTGCTGCATCTAATGGGTTGAGCTGGTTAGGCTAACAAAACCAAACCGCATCATCTATGTCATCATCATGTCTCTCGTGCCTCCTGACACACCTAAAATTCGAATGCACGGTTTTTGCATTCGAATGTGCATTTTTTATTTATTTTTTTTTCATTTGACGAATATTAGAAATTCTAATTTTCATTTGACAGCCTTACTGTTTATAATGTCAGGGCTGTCTAGCAGTTTGAGAATTCTGACTTCCTCCATATAGCACTTTAAAGTTGAAGATTCTCAGTAGAATTCAAATGGGTCATATAAGTTTTGTGGTCTCTGCCGGTCACCGCAATATCGAGTGAAGCCAGACTGAATCACTTGGTTTGTGCTGTCTCAGAGCTCTGACGATCTTTCTCTGGACCATTCTGATGTGCGCTGCGGCGGTTTCGTGCAAAAGCATACTTCATCCACCCCCCGGATATGTGCATGTCAGATATAAGAAGCATATTTACTGCTTATAAAGCACAACAAAATTGATTAATACAATTCAATTTGCATTGGCTGCGGCCACCTGCCAAAGTGGCTGTTAAAGGCAATTGAGTTACCCACCACTGCCGATTTCTACCCACATTTGGTGGATGGGAGGGTGTTAATGTCAAGTGTACAACACAGCATCAGACTCATGAGAGCGTTTTTCCATACCTGTGTACAGTATGCGTGTGTGCGTATATGTTTGTGTGTATGATTTTTCTTTGATCTACATTTTTTGAAGCTTGACAGGTCTGGTCACAATGAACTATCAAATGTCTAGAGCTGCATAAAGGTTCTTCAAAAATGTCTCCCTTTGTGTTCCTAAGATAAACACAACAGTATACATGTTTGGAATGATATGTGATTAAATATTGACATAATTTTCATTTTTGTGTTTAAGGAATATTCCAGGTTAAGTTTATTCGACAGCATTTGTGACAACGTTGATTACCACACACACAAAAAAAAATAATACAAAAAAAATACAAAAATTATCATTTCTTTAAAAGAAAAAAAGGCAAGGTGAGGTACTTACAATTGAAGTGAATGGGGCAGAAATGTGAAGCTTAGAATTTTATGAAAGCATTTACATAGATGTTTGTGGAGGGTCAGGGTGTGCTTGGGAAGGGTAATAGTGGAGGCTAAATGTTGATTCTGTGAATACACAGTGCATCTGGAAAGTATTCACAGTGCTTCACTTTTTCCACATTTTGTTATGTTACAGCCTTATTCCAAAATGGATTCAATTCATTATTTTCCTCAATATTACAAACACTACCCCATAATGACAATGTGAAAGAATTTTGTTTGAAATCTTTGCAAATTTATTTTAAAAAAAAATTAAGTAAAAAAAATGTGCATAAGTATTCACAGCCTTTGCTCAATACTTTGAAGCACCTTTGGCACCAATTACAGCCTAAGGTCTTTTTGTGTATGATTGTACAAGCTTGACACACCTATTTTTGTGCAGTTTCTCCCATTCTTCTTTGCAGGACCTCTCATGCTCCATTAGGTTGGATGGGGAGCGTCAGTGTACAGCCATTTTCAGATCTCTCCAGAGATGTTCAAACGGGTTCAAGTCTGGGCTCTGGCTGGGCGACTCAAGGACATTCACACAGTTGTCCAGTAGCCACTCCTTTGTATCTTGGTGTGTGCTTAGGGTCATTGTCCTGTTGGAAGATGAACCTTCGCCCCAGTCTGAGGTTCAGAGCGCTCTGGAGCAGGTTTTCATCAAGGATGTCTCTGTACATTGCTGCATTCATCTTTCCTTCGATCCTGACTAGTCTCCCAGTTCCTGCTGCTGAAAAACATCCCCACAGCATGATGCTGCCACCACCATGCTTCACTGTTAGGATGGTATTGGCCAGGTGATGAGGAGACATGACACTTGCCATTCAGGCCAAAGAGATAAATCTTTGTTTCGTCAGACCAGAGAATTTAATTTCTCATGGTCTGAGAGTCCTTCAGGTGCCTTTTGGCAAACTCCAGACAGGCTGTCATGTGCCTTTTACGGAGCAGTGGCCAGCTCTAGGAAGAATCCCAGTGGATCCAAACTTCTTCCATTTACGGATGATGGAGGCCATTGTGCTCATTGGGAACTTCAATGCTGCAGAAATTTTTCTCTTCCCTTCCCCAGATCTGTGCCACGCTACAATCCTGTCGTCTCTATTTCAGCTGTAAAGTTGTTTAAATTGTCATTATTACAGTCATTTGAGTGTTTTAGTGTTTGTTGACATTACATCATCATGGCAACAAAGTTGTGAAATTGGATATAACTTTGCATATTGCTTATGCATATTGTTTATGTAGTGTGGCTATACTTTTAAAAAGTGAGTATTTTAGCATTCAGAAATTGGCCCCCATTCACTCCCATTTTAAGTACCTCACTAGGGGGAGAGCGGGGCACAAACTAATCCGGGGCTAATTGTAACACGCGATTTAAACGTTTTCACACGCGCTTGTAAGACAAAACTTAATTTGTTTACTTGTTGCCATATCAACACTGTGTAGATATACAAATTTGTGGAAGATATCGGCAAAAGTTCATTTTAAAGTAGCAAAATTAAATTTTAGCTAGCATTTTACATAGTCTTTTAATTCTTATATAGCCAGCAGAAGTGACCAGCCAGGTTTAAATCCCAGTTGCGCCTAACACTGCGTTACAATGTGCCCCAATTCCAAAAAACTATATGCAATTCCATGCAGTTAGATATGTAATTTACATAATTCCCCTTAATGCACATTCGTGTGTGTGTGTGTGTGTTGTGTTCAGGAGTGTGTGTGTGTTTTGTCATCAATCCATGCATTATTTCGGTCAATGCTGTGGCTTTGTTGTGTATTTATTGTGAAGTGTCAAAACGATTGCTATATTATATATGACAGAGTTAATAAATGGCTTTTATTTACAAGAAAATGTAGATTATCTTCCAGGCTTTTTGACTATATCAGATACAGTTGTTAGAGGGTGATTTTAAGCTGTTGAGCTTAACTTGTATTGAACCCGGAATATTCCTTTAACTATTCCTTTAAATGTTGAGGTTCCTCAACTTGGGCACTGCCACTGAATCACTCTCCCCATATCTTTTGCCCCCTCTGAAAGATTAAAAATATATTTCCAAGAGTAAACAAACAAGCGTGATTCTCTTCTGCCCTTCTTCTGCCTTCTTGAGCCACACAGAAACACCATTAGTAAGTTCAAATGACTGATATCTCAGAAACACCTCTGTAAATGCATTTAAGAGCCTGACCTGGTTTTCAAAGCTGTTTGGACTGATGAAAATGCTTGATGTAGTGTTTGACCTTTGTGTCTTTTAATTTTCATATTCCACATAATAATCTGAAAAGCTCAATTTGACTGCATGTCTGTTTGCAGACCTCATTAAATGAGCACCATATTTTTAAGAGCATGTTTCTATCTAGAGCAGGGGTTGGCAACCTATGGCATGTGTCCCAGCATTTGTGCAATCACTGGCACGACAGCAATGACGAGAGAGGAGTACGCTATGTTATTTATATAAATTCTGCACCAGAATTCCAATCTACATCTTGATGTATTCCTTCCTCATGATCATGCAGCATGTTTTCATAAGCTGGATGGGAAGCTAAACAAAAAGTAAAGATGTGACAAAACTGCAGTATACCCAACAGACTCATGCAGTGCGTGCAAGCCATTCAGGCATCATAAGCCGGCAGCGATTCACTTTCGGTTAATCACGAGTATACCTGCCCGCTTTGCTTCAGTCAAACATTCCGTGTTTCATTTGTTTCTGTTTGATTTCAGAACAACACATGATGTAAGAAGGAAAACACAACTATTAATCCTTGAGGTTCCCAACCCAGCATACACCCTCCTTATTCCAGGGTCACACTCAAAATGACATTAAATGATTAAAAGAGATAATAGAAACCCACAACGTGGGGTTCAAAAATCTGAGTCTATTCAAAATATAAATTAAACCTGGAAATAAAGTTGTTGGATTTTGCAGGTGCGATTTACAGAAAAGGGATAAATAGTTGATCAGCTTGTGATACTCAAAGTGCCTGCTGTTTTGCAGAGAGTCTCGTCATACTTTAATAGTGTTTAGCCTCCCATTCAGCTGATGAAATCACGCTGCGTGATCATGAGGAAGGACAAGCTGTAGATTGGAGCGCAGGTGCGAAAAACTTCATATAAATATAATAGCCTGCTCCTCTTGCACTGTTGCTTGCATGATAGTGATTACATGATTACAATGACATAACATAAGAAATATATAAGATTCCACACAATTTCATGATCAGTAATCAAATATGCAAATTTGTGACATTAACTGTGTTAACTCATTTTGTACAAAAGGATAGGTTGTCTTTTATTAAAGCACTTAAGTTTCTCTGTGAAAAGTCACATGCAGAATCATGACTATATCATAATCAGGTTTTGCACAAAACATGTACTCAAACTTATGCTGATAATATTATTTGTAATGAAAAATAAACAATTAAATTAGAAAAATACAAAATAGAAAAAGTGGATTTTTATTTGTGTTTTAGGGGGGGTCGGCACACCCATTGACCAGGAAAATCAAACATGCCACTCCGTGACAAAAAGGTTGCCGACCTCTGATCTAGAGGTACAGAACATGATGCATCCTACCTAATGGAGAAGGGACAGAGTGAGAAAGAGTTCTCAGTTGTTTCTGTCACTGGTTTAACGGTGGAACAGTTCAGTTGAATCATCAGTTCTACTCAGTCATGCTCCAGTGTGTAAAGCACTGCAGTATTTTATTTAAGGTGCAAAAAGACATCAGCAAAGCTAAGGTTTTTAGTGCATTAGGGAAAACTGAAACTTTTGTTTTAAAAACAGGATGCAAACCATTTATAACCCTCCATTATCACATTTAGTTATTTTCTGCGCAGGTTTCGGATTAAAGTTAACTTTATTCCATAGCTGCCAATTTGTACGTTTATTTGTTCTGACAGTGTAATCAACATTTATGTCCAAGAATGGAATGCAAGAAAAGAGATAACATTCATCAATGAAATAAATTCACATTAACAAACCTTTAAATAATACACATAATATGTATAAAAGACATATACATTATAAAAATAACTAAACTAATACATTAATTAATCATCAAAACTATTGCAAAGATGTGAACAGATGAATGAGGGACCCTCTTTTCTAACCAGAATGGTTTAATCCAATTTCCTGCTGGAGTGGCATAAAATGTGGAGCTGAGCTTCTCTTCTCTTTTTGTCTGATAGTATCAGGAAATGCTTCAGCAACTCTCGCTGGCAGGTAAAACAGCTTAGCAGCTTTAAAGCATGCACCTGCTGCTAGAGTTCTTAATAAACACTTCTGAACTGGCTTCTCCTGCTGTGTGATTATTTGAAACTGGTTAAAATGGCATAACTTGTATAATGTAAACGCTAAGTAAATAGAACACATAACACAAACTAATGGTTGAACCAGTTTAGGAAAAAAAATGCTAGTGTTTAACTTTTAATTGCCCCAACTCTTTTCACTATTGGGCTTGTTACAATGCCTTTGTACACTTACTGCTCAAGGTAACCAAATGTGTTGTCTAGGGTTGCATGCATATTGCAGTCCTTACAGTAAATCTTAATACATAACTATCACTCTTGCCTGAAGACTTGCCAATAAGAGTGAATTATCTTGAGTTACACTTCAAATTCTGAGCACTTGCAGTCCCAGAAAAAAGATTGAAAAGGGGAAATGGATTATGAATGCAAATGAGAATGATATTTGTGGTACACTGAGAGAGACAAGTGACTTGCAGGTTTATTGATTCTCATTCCTTCCTCAACTTTTTTCATGGTTATGAATTATTAAATAGGTTAGTGTGTTTCTACCAAAGTCCAAAATTCTGAGAGCACTTGTGAAAACGTAAAAATGCATTAATGGTGGCATGTTACTTAATGATCTGTGTTATCCCAGCATGATTGGAGAATGTTCCACAGAGCATCTTGTGTGCTTCTGTGAAAGTCCTTGAAATTCATTGGTCAAAAAATCTGGGAACCCTGGACTTTGCAGATAGCAATTTCCCTGCATTATTATTGCATATATATGGAATCTCTCCAAATGAGTCATAGGAATGAAGAAAAAATATTTCTGTTTTCAGTAATTAAAATCCTCAGCTTTCCACCTCATCCTTGTATTTACAAAACTTTTAATACTTTTATTTGCCCAGTTTTCTTAAGTTCTCCCAAATAAAAACAGCTTACCCAGACAAACAATTAATCTACTCTATTGATGATTTTTTTTCTATTTGTCTTTCAGAGGGATGCCAAAGGCCAGTATTTATTCGACCTCATCTGCCACCATCTAAACCTGCTGGAGAAGGACTATTTTGGCATTAGATATGTGGATCCAGATAAACAACGGGTGAGTGTCCCAGCATGTGCCTTGCCTCAAACAGTCCAAGGTTAACAGTACTGCAGAACACCAATTCATCATCTTTAGTGCCTTTATGTTCAAGTTTAAAACATAATTTTATTTTGCTCTGAGAAAGCTACCACATTGGTTAGGATGCTCAAAGCGGCTCTCATTTCTTAGAGTGCATTGGTAGTGATCCTAATATGTGTGGAATTAATGTGTTTATTATTATGACTTTATAAACACTTATTTTTTGCTTTATTACTCACACACTGCTGTTACGATATCAAAACACTTTTACTATAATGCATCTTTTTACAAAGGATACATTTTAACGCTTGTATTACAGACCCTCTACTGCACATTTGCACACTTATTCCAGCTCGCCTGATAGAGTGTTGGGCTTTGGGCTGAACCAAAAAGGTTTGAGCCCAGTTAAACACATAAGGTGATACTTGGAGCAAAAGTGTCACAGAAGCTACATACAATGGTTTGGTTGCTTAATAAAATGTGCTTTTCATTTTGCATTTCCTTTAAGGACACAATCGGTTAGGCTTAGGTGTTGTTTAAGGGTAAGGATGTGTCTGTTTTGTCTACCTCTCATTTGCTTTTTGGACACTATTGGTTATAAATTGGTTAACGTATTAGGTTAGGTATTTATGTTTTACTCATTAAAACTTATTTTTAGCATTCACATTTAAAACCTTGTCTGAATAAAACTTTTTCACTTGCTTTTGGCACCCACTGCTGGACATTTCACTGGGAAACTTCAGCAAAACTTGTAACGATGCACGTAATTTTGTTTTGTACAATTGTTGCCACGGTAACATAATAACATGGTAAAAGATACTAATAGGGATTCAAAATGAAAATAATGAAAAAAGCCAAATAAGTAAATACGTCTAACCCCCCCCCCCCCTTGTGAAAATAGACCATGATAGAGACATGAGTGTGGATTTGGGGCAAAACAAGAGTTTCTAAGTTGAATATTTCATGGAATATTGTTAATTAAATATACTAGATTGCAGGGTCTGTTGACTTTTTCACATTGCATACAGAATAAAAAGAAGACTAAAAGAGTAAGACTAAAAGAGCTCTTGCCACAGGAGTTCTTTTAATAACAATATCCCTTTAAAAACACAATATTTTCTAATTATTGTTTGTAGCTCAACCTCTAGTCAGTTTTTGTATTTAACTAAAAGGACTAGCTAAAATGTGTTTATGTAATTGTACAAATCTTTGAATGAGTTTAAATCAACATATTTTAGCTCCCTTAAGAAATGAGATAAGAAAAATGCTGTTTGTCTCTAGAATTCGAGATCTGTTCTGATCTGCATCTTTTAAATGCGAACCTGACAGAACAAGGTTTTTACACACACTCTTGAGTTTCATCTTGTCTGTCTTTTCTATTGACCCCCTTTGGGAATCTCTTGCATTGAGTGACATTAATAATAATGAGGGCATCTAAAGGATGCTAGTCTGCTGTAGACGACACACGGGGACAACGCTAGTGCCTTCCGATTGCCCACAATTCCCAGTAGATTATTCCTAGTTGGAAAAATATGCCACAAATTAGCGTACTAACCAGAATACCATAATGTGAAAAGGGAAATATTGGCAAAAAGCTTTCAGCTCACAACAACCTGAAACCGAAACCAGTTAAAGAGCCTGATGCTATTTCTAGACATTACCCTACTGGTGCTAAAGCCTGAACATACATTTTAATGAAATCCAGTGGTTCAGCTTGGCTGATTTGGCTAATCTATGACTACACACAATAGCAGTAATAGAATCTCAGCATGGTGTGGAAGATGTGCTAATGTTTAGCTGCAGAGAAGAAAGATTAAATTATTACTAAATCCACCCTGACCCCCCCCCCCCCCCCCCCCCACACACACACACACACACACTGACCACCTGCTCCTGCATAATAAATAATGTGTTTGATGGAAAATAGATCTAATATGTGTTTGTACATGTACAACTCTGTCAATATTCATATCTGTTTGTGTGTGGTTGGGGATAGAAAAGATCTAGCTCAGTATAAAATTCACAGAATCAATAGAAAAAACAAACAAACTGGTCTTACAGCTCTAAAACTCTCTCCTTTGTCATTTTAGCATTGGCTGGAGATCACAAAGTCAATTTCTAAGCAGATGAAATGTAAGTATCATCCGTTATCTTATTTATAGAGTGCTAGTTGCTGTAATGGAGCAATTACAGCCATCATCACTGTTGAGACTAATGAAGCATGCTTTATTGTAAACAAATGGACTTTAGTGGTATTCTACATGTACAGATGGTGTCATCTTAAATAGTAACAGTCATTTGATGAAGCTGTTTGTGGTTCTGACATGCAGTGGATCAGGTTCCTTTGCACGTGTTAAACTGGCTGACCCATGTAAAGGGTGATGTGTCTTCATTTGGTGTATGACTGGTTAGTTTTGTGATGTTGATTTTCTCCACACAGCACAACCTCCATTTACCATGTGTCTGCGGGTGAAGTTCTACCCACCAGATCCTGCTGCTCTAAAAGAGGAGATCACCAGGTATGAACTGAGACAGTGAAAAGATTCTGCTTTTTGCATTCAGTACTTGAGTCACATGATGAAATGGCACCTAGTTACATTGCTGGCTCAGTTTCTGACTTTATGGCCACTCAAAAATACAAATTCTGTAGTTTGTTTTAGTTACCCTCATGTTGTTCTTAACCTGTATGTTGTAAAATATTTCATTGGAGCAAAAAAAAAAGAAGAGAATTTTGAAGAAATCCCACAGCTCTTTAACATCAAAGACCATGGCTGAAAGACAATTGTGACCCTTGCTGTTCAGCTCAAAATAGAAAATACTGAAATTTAAGTTGTTTATTCACAGAAAATCGCCCCCTCTGCTGCAGCTTTAGATTTTTTTCACTTTTCTCTGTATTCAAACTGACACATCATGTTCGGTTACAACACACTCAAGAACCAATGGTGTTTTGACTTCAATGACATCATACCTGGCACATTTTTTTCTTTGAATGCAAACATGAATGAGATTTCAGAGCTTTTGTGGAGTGGAAGATAATAGGCTAATCATGGAATTTACAGTTTGAGTGGTGGTGGTGTAGTGGGCTAAAGTACATAACTGGTATGGAGGTTGCTGGTTTGATCCCCACAGCCACCACCATTGTGTCTTTGAGCAAGGCACTTAGCTCCTGGTTGCTCCGGAGGGATTGTCCCTGTAATAAGTGCACTGTAAGTCATTTTGGATAAAAGTGTCTGCCAAATATGTAAATGTAACAATTTTACTATTCTGTTACTCACACAAAACTTTTGAATGTCTTAAGAAAACATGAAAATTATGCGCACAAGTCATATGGACTACTATTGATCGCCATTTACCTTTACTATAAGCTTTCTTTGTATAGACCTTATTAAGGGAAAACTGAGAAATAAATCTCTTTTTGAAATAGTGTTGTAAACAAATAATTGCAACAGGTCATTGGCAACTGGTGGTTGCACGGACTAAGAAGAGTTTATCCTCAAAGATGGTAAAGCCTTTGGTGGACTGTGCCTTTAAAATTAAAAACTGAGTGTTCAAACATCAGTAAATCGTATTACTGAAAGCACTTTGCTGTTTTTGTTCTTCCAGAGCTTAGAATTTATGTGTGAGCCCAGCTAAGTAACTTACCAAGATTGCTCTCCAAAATAGAAAGGATCTGAAAGCACTTTTAAATGTATGCAAGTGCCTTTGCCACTGTCTCTCAATCGCTCTCTCTCGCTCTTTCTCTTGCTGCTTCTCTCAAAATTTAAAGAGATTCAAAGCAGTTCACTTTCTCACGCTGCCTCACTGCTAAGGGAAGATGTGCTGTTTGGTCAATGACTGCTAACAGATTCCACTAAATGATACATGATTAGCCTCTAGCTAGCAAAGTCTTGACTGCCATTATAATGCATTTCTCTGCCTGTTCCATCCTTTCATGCAGACTGCAATGAGGTCACCCAGAAACTCTTACACTCTGACCTGATAAGAGATATTTAATATCCCACTGATATGGTTTGCTTCTTGACTTCTGTGTGTGCATGTATATGTAGTGTTTGAGTAAGGTGCACAAGTGGTTCACCAGCAACTCGCATTGTGTTGTTCAGGTAATGATTGACGTGTGGAGTAGGAAAGTGTTTACTGTACTGTGAAATTAAAAGGTTGCAGGGTACACAAAGTAATAAATCACAGTGAAATGAGAGGAGAGGTGAGAGACATGAAACAAGAGTGCATGTTGTGCAAGTTAATCATGTATTTTCACAAATATGTTAGCACTGGGAAAAAAACATGTTGATTATTATTATTATGATAAATATTTTTACACAGCAAATTTTATAATTTGTATAAAAAAAAATAGTAAAAGGACTTTTACAGCTCGTCCACACGTTTAAAGTTTATACTTTGCAAACTGTTATTTGCACATTATCCTTTGGTTTTAATGTTATATATTGCTACATTAAACATTGCAAAGGTACATGATGCCGAAGAGTGGACATAAGACAAAGGAGGCACTTGCATTGACTGGAGCCTCGGCAGATAAAACTCACAATGAAGTCGGATTAGCCGTGGCTATGGTGGATTTTCAAGATGCAATCGATAAACTTTGCTGGGAAAAACTTGACTCTGTTGAGTCCTTTCAGAAAACATGCAGTGATTCTCTGGAGACTCTGCAACAATCTATTACTGACCACGAAATCAGAATACGGGGAGTAGAGAATTCCCTTTCTACTTTGGGTGACAATGTGGCGAGCTCCAAAATGAAGTGACCCAGCTAACCATATATAATAAAGAGATGCAAAAGCAACCTGATGACCAAAGTAACTATACTCGCAGGGAGAAATTTTGTATGGTGGGTTTGCCGGAGTCAGTCAAACAACCGAGATCAACAGACTTTGTCAAGATGCTGTTATGGAGATATCTGGCACTGAGGCTTTTGATATGGATGTAATAGTGGATAGAGCACACAGTTCTTCTGCTCCAAAGCCAAGGAAAACCAAGGCCATTAATTGTCTGCATGCACAGCTACAGAGTTTGTGAGCTTTTCCATTCAATTTTAATTAAAAAAGCAGAGGAACTGCTATTCTTATTCACAAGAATGTTCCCTTCTCTGTGTCTCACTGTACCTCTGATCCTAATGGGCGGTTTGTACTGGTCTCTGGTTTACTTTACCACACTTGTGTTTTCTCAATATCTATGCCCCAAACTGGGATGATGACAATTTTGTCTGTAAATTATTCAACTCACTACTGAATTTGGACATAAATTAATAATGGGAAGAGATTTATTTTAGTTATAAACCCTGACCTTAACCGTTCTTCCAAAAAGACTTATTGTCTGTCAAAATCTGCTAAAGTTTTGTCATATTTTCTGGAATCCTATAATAATATTGATCCATGGCACTTCAAATTTCCCACCTCCAGAACCTATTTTTTCTTTTCCCCAGTTCATAATACTTTTTCTCATATGGATTATTTCTTTGTTGACTCATCCCTTCTTAGCTCTGTGAAAAATTGTGAATATCAAAGTATTGTTATTTCTTATCATACCCCATTGAAACTTGAACTTTTTCCCAAATACAACTTGGAGCAGGTTCTGCCATTTAAATCCTCTGCTCATTTCTGATTCGGATTTGTAAATTTCATGTCCCAACAGACTGATTTGTTTACTCAGTGTAACCCAGAGGCTGACACTTCTCATTAAACTTGTTGGGAGACATTTAAAGCATTTATTCGTGGCCAGATTAAACAAAATTTAAACAATAAGGGCTCTTGGTTGCCAAAAAACACAAAAACGAGTAGTTGGGGCTTCACACTGTAAAGGCACATGCAGACAACTTTCTCTGTGGTCTCTCTCTCCCACTCTGATGCTCTGGCGTGCCTTATCAGGTCTCCCTCCGCCATCACTATAATAAGAGACAGGTGTTAGAGTAATTACAACACAGGTGTCAAGCCTTACTGCTCTCCTGCATACAGACACATGACCACACCTCCTATGCCACAATGACCAAATTAAATGCTTTTATCAAACACTATACCTCTGAATCTAAACTGGACCCCATGCTTTTTGTTAATTTTTTTGCGTCACTGAAGATCCCACAGATTAATCATACCAGCAGCTCTGACCATGAGCAAACTCTTTCAATAGAGGTAGCGATTTACATGCATTGTATTGTGAATCATTTAAAAAAGGCACACTTCCCTCTATATGAAAAATGTCTTCCATCTCTCTTTTACTGAAGAAGGGAAAGACCCTCTCTGTTGCTCCTCATATAGACCAATAAGCCTTAACGTAGATTTTAAAATTCTTTCTAAAGTGTTAAGTTTCTGCCTTGAAAAAATACTTCCCTCCATCGATTGATCAATCCAGCTTTATTCTAAGAATATAAGCCTCAGCTAATATATGTAATTTGTTACATATTGTATATGCTACTCCTGTATCTTCCCTTTGTAAAACAATTATTGCACTGAATGCAGAAAAATCTTTTGATCATGTCAAATGGGATTTTCTGTACTTTACAAGAATTTGGTTTTAAAGAAACATTTATTTCCTGGATCAAGCTTCTTTATTCAGCTCTAATGGCCTCGGTTCTGACTTTACAGAAACACAAGATAAGGCTGCCCTCTGAGTCTGCTCCTTTTCACTGTCTTTTTAGTACCTCTTGCTATAGCTCTGCAATAGACTATGAATATTCAGGGAATTCATAGAGAAGGTTACACTCACAAACTATCTTTGTATGCAGATGATCATCTCTTATACATAGCTAACCCAGACAGTACACTTCCTCATGTCTTTTCCTTGCTTGATGTTAATGGGAAGGTCTCAGGTTATAAGTTGAACTTTAAAGGGATACTTCACCTCTGGGAAGATGAATGTGTATTTAAAATTGGTCATTTATATAGTATAAATGTGAAATTATTTTTGAATTTGAAGCATTCTAGACTGAGAAAAGGCAGAAAATGTATTTTTTACACATGTGGCTGAAAGACAACAACTCCCAGAATGCACTTGCTTTGCTGCCCTTACGAGGCCACTCCCAAACCACGCCTACCGGTTACAGGCGGTAGTATCTGAAAATTTGATACAACTAGGCTTGCTTTGATACATCGTGACTCTATAAATCGTGAGTTAGTTGATAAATTGACTGACTACGCGGGAAGAACATTATGATAATTCCGGGTGTCCAAACTCTGTACATGACGTCTTAGTAACAAAAAGAAAAACAAACAAAATACTCACTTTACACTAAGCCGTCCATTTGTCCCTGCAGGCTTTGGCTGGCGTTTCCAATTTATCTTCGGGATCCTAAAATAAGTTTCCAGGACTCCCCTGTCCATGTGTGGTACAAAACTTGGGTGCTCAGTTATACATGCTCAAGTTAGCGGTGCAGTTTCATCAGCGGATTCAGCGCTGACACCACCAGTCCACCCCAACTTGAGTCTGGCCGGGCTCTTCCTCCTGCCTGCCAAGCAGGTTTTGCTCCCCTGCTACAGCAGCTGCTCCGGCTGCCTCTTGTTCCTCCATCTCCCGCAACTGTTCATCGCTGTATTGCGGCTCGTACAGGTAGCCGCGAGCATCAGATTCTCGCAACAGATCTTCGAAATCCCCTTCTGCCATTTCAACTTCAAAACTAACTTCCGCCATCGTGATTAGCCTACTTGTATACAAACTTTCTACACAGAGCAAGAGCCTGTTATCTTAGCTTCTACAGAAAGATGGCTGACACTATCTTCACATTCTGTGAGTGAGATCCCGCCCCATATGGGTGTGGTGAAAACATGCGGAATACTGGCTGTAGTTTTAAGCCTCTGGCCCAAAAATCCTCCGATGACGCAAAATGACGATTTTTGCGTCATCGGAGGATTTTTTTCCAGACTAAAAATACATAAATCTCTCGTCTCAGGGGGATATGAGGGGGGGGAGCTCGGTAATTCGAAAATACTACTGGTTTTCTACTGATACAAAGCTTAATGCTAAATCCTGAAGTAACCCTTTAAGTAAAAGTGAATTATTCCCAATAAACTACCCCCATTTTTTGCTAAAGAAAATACCTTTAAGAATTTCACAAAATTCTTTTTTATATCTTGGTTTCACTATAACTTTTTCAGCTAATTTTGCCCCTCTCCTATAATGTTGCAGGAATGATTTGGCGTGTTGGGCGCCCCTTCCACTTTCATTTTGGGCAGGCTCAACTGTATAAGATGAACATCTTCCCCAATTTTCTCTTCCTTTTTCAATGCCTCCCTATTTTCATTGCATGCTCCTTTTTCAAATCCCTGGACTGTTTACTTTTCACTTTTATTTGGCAAGGAAAACTAGCTTGAATTTGAAGAAGCTTCCTGCAGATGCCAAAAAGTAAGAGTGGCTTGTCTTGTCCTAATTTAACATTTTATTACTGGGCAGCCAACATCAGTAGTATGACCTCTTGGCTCCTGTCAGATAGCACTGATACACCTATCTGGGTAAAAATAGAGAAAATATTAACTCACCCCTTTTCCCTACCTGCACTGTTTGGGGCTTCTCTTCCCCTCCCTATGTCTGTGTCGAAGAGTAATGTTGTAGGTTGGTATTAATTGAAATTCCTAAATCAGTTTAAGAAAGCCTTTGGCTTACATGAAATACCTTTATTTTCTCCTCTAATTAATAACCCATTGTTCCCTCCCATCTCTTAACAGCTCTGCTCTCCTTAGGAATAATGCAAATAGAGCATTTGTATATAGATTAGGTATTTGCCAGCTTCTTACAACTATCTCAAGTATTTATAATCTGCCCAAGGCCATTTTATTTAGTTATATGTAGACTAGGGATTTCATTTGCCCCCCCACCCCTAGAGAGAAAGTCTGCAACAGCCATCTGTGCACCCAGTCTGTGGACCACCTCAAACTTAAATGGCTGGAGTGCCAGATATAAACAGGTGATCCGGACATTGGCATCCTTTATCCAGTGGAGCCATTGGAGCATTGCATGGTCTGAACAGATGGTGAACGCTCATCCCATCAAATAGTAGCGGAGAGTGAGGATCACCCACTTGATGGCTAAACACTCCTTCTCTATGGTGCTGTAATTTGTCTCTCTCATAGAGAGCTTTCGACTAATGTACAGCACCGGATGCTCCTCCCCCTCCACTATTTGGGACAGAACAGAACCCAGCCTCTTGTCTGATGTGTCCATCTGTAAAACAAAAGGGAGAGAGAAATCAAGGGTATGCAAAAGTGGCCCAACACAACCTGCAGCTTTTAACAACGTGAAAGCTTGTTGGCATGACTCTGTCCACTGGACTGGGTCTGGGGCTCCCATTTTAGTGAGAACAGTCAGTGGGCTGGTGAAATCTGGAAAATAGGCACAAACCTTTAAAAAATTAAGCTCTTCACAGCGACCTCAGACTTCTATCCCTATGCACTAAATCATAATTGAATTCCCCAACTCACCATGTGACCTCAAAGGGCCCTTGCCTCACTTATGCCAATTCCGAGCATCTTCGTGCACAAACTTAAGAATCATATTTTTTAAGGTCTTATTAAATCATCGATCAAGCCATCTGTTTTGGGTGGTACATGCTTGTCCAAATATATTTAATACCCAATAATTCTTACAGCTTGCATAGTGTACGAGACATGAAAGTAGTGCCCTGATCAGTGAGTATTTCTTTCCGAATCTCCACTCAGGAGATTATTCTGAAGAGTGCCTTCTTAACACTACCTGCTGAGATGTTGCAAAGAGGCACTGCTTCCAGGTATTGTGCTGCATAGTCTACCAGAACCAACACAAAGCGATGCCTGCATGCTGACCATTTTAATGGCCCAATGAGGTCTATGCCAACACTGTCAAAGGGAACCTCGATCAACAGAAGAGGGCGCAATGGCACCTTTGGAGTGGCCGGCAGATTCACCAGCTTGCCAATAGAAATGGGCCATGAGATATGGATTAGTGTTTTCCCCTGTCCCAAGTGACCTGCCATCGGACTATGATGAGCTGCATGGAAAAACATTTCCAGACAGCTCCTTGGTAGTAACAACTGGGTTGAATTTTCTTTTGTCTGAGCATCCTGTGTCACTTGATACAACCGAACATTTGTCATTGAAAAATTGAAATTGTCATTGATATGTGAGTGAAATGCACAGCTTAAGGCACTGACCATCAATAAATTTCACTTGGTCAAACGCCTGCTTAAGAGTCTCGTCTCGCATCTGCTCCAGAGGGAAATCCCCAGCGGAAATTCCCCTAAGGGCTGGGGAAGCTGAGGCTTCCCCCTACCTTACGTCATCCTGATGCGGAGCTGACGTAGACAGCCCCAGCTCTGCCTCCCCCATGAGCGCATTTCACACATCACATCATCCCACTGTATTACAGGACCCATCCACACACAACCCCTTTAACAATTTGGGAAAAGACGGAAAATTAGTACCCAAAAAAGGGGGGAAGCTGCCACCAGGGGGAATGGGATAGGTCGGAAAGAAGGAGGGGAGGGGGCAGGGAAAGGACCAAAGAGAGAGAGAGAGAGAGCAGGGCACCGGCCCCCGGGTACGCCGCTAAATGCCTCTGCCAAATGCACAGCTTCATCCAGCGATGCCGGTTGGTGGCACTGGACCCACTCCGCAGTTCCTTTCAGTAGTTGGGAGACTAATTGTTCCAGTACCATGAGATTGATGACACCCCCAACGTCGCTGGGCTCCTCAGCCAGCACCCACCGCCAGCTGCCATCGTGGAGTTGTTGAGCAAAGGCAAATAGGTGGCCGACTTCGCACAGCATCAGTGATCTGAACAACTGGTGATGCTTTTTGGGACTGCGGCTGACCTGCTGCAGAATGGCTTTCCTCAGCTCATGTTACCTTAGGAGGTTGTTAACTGGAAGTTGTTGGGCCATAAGTTGGGCCTGCCCGGTCAGCAGTGGTAGGAGTTAGACTGCCCATTGCGCCAGTGGCCATTCCAGAGCTTGAGCCATGTGCTTGAAGAGCTCCAGAAAGGCCTCCAGTGTTCGTTTTTGGATCAAAAGGAGGAAGCGGACGATGGCGAAGATGCAAACTCAAGATGCTTCAATATAAAAGACCAACGGCAGCGGCCAAAACACATGCAGCTTCTCAGCTTGGCTCTCTCCCTTTCGGTGGACTGGGCTGTCTTTTATCTCCCCTGACTCTCACTGCTAACATGGAAAGGGTATTATTCACAATTTATCTCAGGTGGATGTCCTTACCGATTTCTCACTCGACCACGCCCTCAACTCCACACCCCTGTAAGCGTATCAATAATTATTTATCAAAGAGATGCTTTGGCATTTGCTTCACTACTGGTGAGGAGACTTAATTTATGTAATTGGAAAAATGTATGTTTTTTGCAGACAAAATTATGATTTAGCTTATAGTTAATGGTGAACATTTATGTTTAAAAGCCACTGCTGCCAGTTCTTTAAACATAAATTTAAGAGGATTTTTTTCAAAAAAGGTTGAGGTAAAAATATTTACAAGAAATAAAAAAAAATACATAACAACGAAAGTTAGTTTTTCTAGTTGTTAATTTAGCACAAGTTGTTATTTAAAAAAAAAAAAAAAAAAAGATTTCCACCTCACCATACTGAGGTGAATAACTTAATATTACATATTTGTGAATTATTAATATTTATTCTATTTTCTCTGTTAGAAAATAACTTAGAAGTGCATATTTTACAGAACAAAAACAAGCATCTCAGCCCAATACTTTGCCATTTAGTTCTTCCTATATTTGGTTTGTCCTTCACCAGAACCAAACGACACTGACAAGTAGAATGTCGCTCCACAAAATGCATTAGAGATATAAAAGGAAAGCGATATGTAGGTTAGAAATTGACTGATGGCTACAGAAATTGCCATTTAGCTGGTGTCACCTAGAGAGAATTCAGGCTACATAATTGAATTTTTAGCTCCTGTGGCCTCTTAAGTGAAAAGATATTAGCTCTAGCTGGGCTGGCCTACTTTGGGAAGTTAAAGACAAGCATGTCGCTCTTTACTCACAGGACATCTGTTGCACTGAAGGTGAGAGGAATCGACCAGCAGATGTGACACATTGCTGAGGGACCGGATTGAATTATGAATAGCAAAATGTGATAATGGTGGTGTAGGCTGGGAAGCTACCATCTTTATGTTAAAAAAAAAAATAACAGCTTGATAATTTCAGAGATAATTTCTGTCAGTTATTTTGTTGTTTTGTGTATTTTAATGTACTGAGCTTTACTTACTGTAAAACAAATAGATAAAATCATATTAAATAATACATCATACTGTATATTGGACATTAGTTGTTACCATATTATAAAAGCAGTAAAGTCACTTAAGTCTGTGCATTACAGTGATTTTACTGTGGGAAAGCTCACCATTGATCATTCAACTTTTGTTTTCTTAGGTACAACATTTGTGACATTCCTCTTACTTGTAAAATCACTGTAACACACTTATTTAAAATTAAATTTTACTGCACAAAGTCAGTGTCAAAAAGATTAATATATTGTTGTGTTTCTCCGCATTGCATTCGGTGTTAAATATATTCTGATTTTACGCTTTCCATTCCAGAAAAATCTAGTCTGCCAGCTCTAAAATACATTATTAAGTAGCATCTGTTCTTGTAACATTATAGAACTGCTAAACAGATGTTAGGCCCAAAGAGGCAAATGTTTGGGTGTGCAACAGTTTTTGAGTATTGAGTATTGTCTAATTTCTCCCAACTTAGAGAATCAACAGTCTGCTTTGGGGCATCCCATCCCAAAATAACACTGTTGTTTTTAATTCACACGTATCCTTGTTCTGATAGCAGATAGCAATTTAACAAAATCTAAAAACAAATATTCAGAATTTTGTTTAAATACACAACTTATTTTTTTTTGTTATCTTTCCTTCTACCATGACAGTGTAATGTTTTTCACAATACATTTGTGTCCCTCATTAACAGCCCTCATTACAGATAAGTGGTTGAATATTTAGCCTTGTAAATTTTTCTCCCGTTAATCACTTACATATTCAAACACTAATGTGGAGGATAAAGGCATAACTTTAAGGTCTTTTCTCCCTCTATTTGACTTCTCACTTTGTGTATTGGTTGCAGGTATCTCGTCTTCCTGCAGATCAAGAGAGATCTGTACCACGGTCGTCTCCTTTGCAAAACCTCTGACGCGGCCATGTTGGCGGCTTACATCTTACAAGGTAAATCAGAATTTCCAAGTGGACTCTGGAACTTCACACACTGCTCCAAACCCACACACACACACACACACACACACACACACAAAAACACAGGCTTGTTTCTCTATATAAGTAAGGAAATCTCCTAGACTTCCATTGAATTCATATGAAATTTCATTTAATATCTTTAGCAGACTAAAGATATATTCTAACCCCTAAACCTAACCCTCGCAGAAACCTGTGCATATATCCATCCATCCATTTTCTCCTGCTTTCTCTCTCCAACCACTTCTGCTAGCTCTCCTGGGAGGATAATGAGGCATTCTCAGGCCAGCTTAGATATAATCTCTCCACCTTGTCCTGGGTCTGCCCTAGGATCTCCTCCCGGATGGACATGCCCAGAATACATCTACAGGGAGGCTTCTGGTGGCATCCTAGAAAGATGTCTGAACCTCAACTGGCTCTTTTTGATGTGGAGGAGCAACGGCTCTACTTTGAGCCCTTTCTGAAAGTCCAAGCTCTTTACCCTATCTCTAAGGCTAAGGCTAGACACTCTATAAAGAAAACTAATTTCCACTGCTTGTTTCCATGATCTCATCCTTTTGTTCACTACCGAAAGCTTGTTACCAAAGGTGAGGGAAGGAACGTAGATTGACTGGTAAATCGATAGCCCTGCCTTCAGGCTCAGCTCTCTATTGACCACGACGGTAGCAACTCATTTCCAACCTGAAGAGAGCACTCTACCCTTTTCCAGCAGAGGACCATGGACTCTGACTTGGAGGTGCTGATCCTCATTCCTGCCGCTTCACACTCAGCTGCATACCATCTTAATAAACACTGGTGGGCACGCCCTGATGAAGCCAACAGGACCACTTCATCTGCAAAAAGCAGGAATGCAATCCTGAGGTCACCGAATTGCACCCCCTCCACCCCTTGGCTGCACCTAGATATTCTGCCATAAATCTTTTAAACAGAACCGGTAAAAAGGGGCAACCCTGGCGGAGTCCAACATTCACTAGGAACAAGTTTGACATACTGCTTGCAATGCAAACCAAACTCTGGCTCCAGTCATAAAGGGACTGGATGGCTCGTAGCAGCAAGTGTGAGCCACATAAAGTTGGAGCACATCCTCCTGTCCCCCTTCTTAAAAATGGGGACCACCACCCCACTTTGCCAATCCAAGGGTACTGTACCCCCTTCCATGCAATATTGAAAAGGTATGTCAACCAAGACAGCCCAACAACATCCAGAGCCTTCAGATATTCTGGGCAAATCTCATCCACCCCCGGAGCCCTGCCACCAAGGAGTTGGGTGAGTCCTTCTCAGAGTCCTCTGAATCTGCTTCCTCCCCAGAAGGCATGTCGGCAGGGTTCAGGAGGTCCTCGAAGTGTTCTTTCCACCGCCCAACTATTTTCCACCGCTGCTGACCCCAGTTGAGGTCAGCAGCTCTCCCAAACCCGCTGTACACAGCATGGGCAGCTAGCCCAACCACCAGGCACTTGCCGACGAGCTCTGGTTTCCTTATTCCAGGCGAGGTTTCTGGTTCTTTATTTTTGAAAATCATAGGTTCCTTTGAATCGCTCTTAGTCTGTCCTCTCACCAAGGAGACCCTACCAGGAGCAATTGCCCCAGGCATCATAGGTCCTGGGCTCATTGAGGCACCCAAACCCCTCTAGCATGGTATGGTGGTGATTCACAGATGGGCCTGTGCATATATGTGCATTTAAAGCTAAACATGATTTGGCCAATGTATGAGCCTGTCTTTACTATTCAGGATGCCTTAAAATGTCCTAGTAGATTTTTGGGCAGATTCACTATTAGTGAAGACATTTTCAAACATTTGGCACTCACAACTATAGCCACACACACACACACAAACATCAGAGCAATGATTGCATAATAAAAATACAGCAATTCTTCTATTTCTGACATTCAAGAGATAATATAGTGTATGTACTGTGCTTTAAACTTAAACTTTAAACTTTTTTCACAAGTTAATAAAAGTATTAGTTGGCAGCAAGGATATAGGTATTCTGCATGTACTGTATATGTGATAGTATATACTGATATGTTAAAGTACAGTATGTGTTATTGTGTTTTTTTGTATGATGATGCAAACAATGCATTGTTAGGTTTTGTTGTTTCAGTTGGCTGGAATATCTGAGAAAAATTAAATATGCAATATAGCTCACATTTGTTTCTTTGCCATCATTTCTTTCAAGCCCAGAAATATGAGATTTTAATTTTCTACCCCACATGAATTAATCTAATATTTTATATATCGCAGAGTAGTGTCCAGGATGTCTTGGGCATTTGCTCATAGAATTATTAGAAAAGCCTTACAATAAAAGTAAATGATGCATGTGGCAAACATGCCTAACATCTCCTTTTGTGTTCTGTGGAAGAAAGTAAGTCATATTCGTTGAAAAACATCCCTGATAGCACACAGGCATCACCCAGATGTCTATTTGATGTGTGGGTTTATATCTGGAAGTTTTTTAGGTTGTTTGCTCATATGCAATATGTCTATAAGACATTTCATCTCAGATGTCAAGAAGACATTCAGCAAATGTCTTTGAGATGTTTATGATTTAGAATGTTTTTAATATGATCTTTTAAAGATGTTTAGTAGGTTTTAATCATTGATGCTTTCCAGATGAAACACTCTTAAACAGACATCTCAGAGACATACGTATGTGGGATGATTCATTCATATTTTGGTGAACTGTCCCTTTAAGTCGACATTTTAGCATTCCCATATGTTTAAAAAAACTCATTTAAAATAATTTGAAAGGATTGATTTTAGTGACTGCTTTGCTGCTGAGACCTGAAACTATGAATGGATGCATGGTGAATGATTGATTTTTGTGAATACTTTGCAGCTGAGATTGGAGACTATGACCCAGGAAAGCATCCAGAGGGCTACAGCTCCAAGTTCCAGTTTTTCCCCAAGCACTCAGAGAAGCTGGAGCGAAGGATTGCAGAAATTCACAAGACAGAGTTAATGTATGTGTACTCTTTTAATAATGTATGGGGGGAATTTAATTATACACTTTACGTTAAGGTTAAATACATGAACACATGCACATGTAACAAGTAGCCTATTACATTCCAAAAAAGTTTTCAAGAAATAAAAATTAATATTGTTGCAACAAATAATGCATTTGTTCATCTTGGAATTCTTGGTTAATGTAAATGTATACATACGATATTGTTCATTGTTAGTTCATGTTAGTTCTTAATGATTTTACATTACACATTTTTAATATTAAACTGTATTAGTGTATGTAGAAACAGACTTATATTTTTATTATAATGGTGTCAAATATTGTTATTTTTTTCACATACATTTTTTAATGTTAATGTTTACGCACAAACTTATTGTAGTGAATTACCGGTACATTTAATAAAAATTAACCAAACAATACTTCCATGGATAGACTACCTAAATGTACATTTTATCATGCACTTTCTCAACTACTCCTCAACTAATTTTTGTCGCCTGAATAGTAAACAACTTCCCTCTTTGTTCTCTTTTTCTGACTCTAGTTGTCTTCACTGGTGATTGAATTCTTAGTACAAAAGGAAGGATTTATTTATTTGTTGCAAATATCACTCCATATTGCTATAATTTGCTATCATTATATGGCTTAATTTAACTTTTTCTTGGTTCAAACAGTGCATTTGTGAGTAGGGTTGTTTCTGAAGTGATTTTATTTATTCATTATTCTTAAAAATATTATTCAATATGACTTGGCATTTTATCTTATTTTCATTTCAAATAAAAAAACTACAGATTTGTTTTTCTTCTACCGGCCATTGATGATTCTGTAGGGCTGGGAATCGATTCCGAGGCATTGGGAATCAAGAATCACCTGAAAGGGAATCGACTCCAGCTTTGGAGTCGATTCCAAAGAAACCAGTTGATATTTTTAGACTGTGCTTATTTCCTCGACCACTGAACTACTACACATTTCAGAAGCCAAACAGCACTAAAACAATTTACCAAAGATTTATAAAATGGCAGCATCATAATGATCATAAACCTGACTCTGAGTCTGTTGTTGTCTGTCAGCATCTGTTAATCCTGTATTTTTACTTTGGATTAATATCAAGTAACATGCCAAATTTGTGACAGTAAATTGGCAAACAATAACAACTCCCCCAGTGTTACAACACAAGTCTGCAACAAGGAGATGGTTCAGTTAGCGTCCTTGTTCACATCAATAAATCTATATGTTAAAGGGGACATATTATGCCCATTTTTACATGATGTAGTATAAATCTCAGGTGTCCTCAGATTGTGTCTGTCAAGTTTAAGCTCAAAATACCTAACAGATCATTTATTCTACCATGCCTTTATACCCCTGTTTTGTAGCTCCGTTCCAAATGGGCTTTTTTAGTGTCTGTAGCTTTAAATGCAAAGGAGCTGCTGCTCCCCACACCCCTTTCTGGAAGTGGGCTATGCCTTTCCTGCTGGTGCCATGTATACCCTGGTGACAACAATGCAGGAGAACTTAATCAAGTAAAGAATTACAAATAACACAGAGTACACACTAAGTTTATCATCTTTCTGTATTGTGCATAACAAAGGTCGAGTTATGAAATAACTAGAAAATAGAAAAACTGCTATAGTTGTCGAAAATACCGGTATAGTTTCATAAACTTTTATTAAATAATGACCAGTTTTATTACACTGAAAATCTTCATTGCATGACCACTCAAGCGGCACTGTGGAGGATGCCAATCAGTTTATATTGTAACCGAAACAGAGCTACAGCTTCATTCTTATGGAAAAATGTAGTTAGGGACCAGTTTCTATGTTACACAAAGCAAAATGTTTTCAAAATAAGCATTCTCCTTCTGTCACTCACACGACATGTGTCGATGTAGTGACACTAGGGGTCGCTTTTGGGAGCCCCAAAACACCTTCAAATCTTTGAGAAAAGGCCAATGAAAATTGGCGAGTGGAATTTGCTTGCCACTCCCCCGGATATACAGGTATAAAAGGGAGCTGGAAGTCAGGATTCATTCAGATTTTTTCTACAGAGCCGTGCAGTTGTGTATCAGCAAGGTGAATCCACTGCTGTCCGGAAAGGGAACGCTGTCCCCAAACTGAGGCTTGCCCACTGGGTTATGAACACCATCGTGCTGGCTTACCAGGTCCAGGACATGCCCGCCCCTTCGGGTAATATGAGCACACTCTACAAGGAGTCTGGCATCCTCATGGGCACTGGCCATTGGCACCTTTCTTGCAGACATCTGCAGAGCAGCGGGCTGGGCAACACCCAATACCTTCGTGAGATTTTACAATCTCCGGGTTGAGCCGGTTTCGTAATGCAGGGCAGCTGGCCGGGTGTACCGCTTAAGGATAGCGCCTTTCCCCTCCAGGAGGTGAAGCTGTGCGCTCTTCTCTCCCATGAGTTCACAAACCATGAACCCTGGATGTCCTTCCTCCCTAGCCTTCTAGCTCACAAATTCAATGAAGGAATTCACTCCACAGGTGTCGGTTACCCTTCAGTAGACCCGCGTCTCCCTTGGGCAGAGCCCTCTCTGCACCGGTCGCTGTGTTTATAGAGCTCCGCCCCTTCGAAGGGCAGGACCTATCGCCGCATCCCTTCCATGTGCGGCCCTGAGCCCATGTGAGGTATTCGCAACATGTTAACCCCCTCTTTGGGACAGGGTTTGGTCTCCGTGGGGCCTTTTCACCCTGAAAGAATAGGAAAAGAACACCTTCCCCGGCATTAAAAGGCCCCAGCCAAATCGAATACTCTGTTGAAAGAAAAAACTTAGAGATAAAAGGCGCGGCCTGCTCCCATACTAGATACGTCTCTTCCCCCCTCAACACAACATTTTTTGGGGCATTGGGGGAGGCTAAGTGCAGCTAGAGTGCATCTGTTCTTACGCTTGCAGTAGCCTGCTTACACATGCATCAGCAGTTCATGTAATGCAGTTCAGCTCTTGTGGCGTTTCATATAGGGACCCCTAGTGTCACTACATCGACACAACGTCGAGTGAGTGACAGAAGGGGAACGTCTGGATTAATGTCGTAACATCCGTTCCCAAATGGAGGGAATGAGACATTGTGTCCCTCTTGCCACAATGCTGTACTGCCCGCTGAAATGTCCGGGACCTTGTCTCAGCTCCTCAGCACAAAACCTGAATGAATCCTGCATTCCAGCTCCCTTTTATACCCGCATGTCCGGGGGAGTTGCATGCAAATTCCACTCGCTATTTTTCCTTGGCGTTTTCTCAAAGATTTTAAGGTGTTTTGGGGCTCCCAAGAGCGACCCCTAGTGTCAATATATCGACAACATCTCATTTCTTCCATCAGGGAATGGAGATTACGACAGTAACCGATACATTTTTCACACAACGTGCAAACAAGCAAATTCAGAAAGCCAAATTGCAAACATTAAGAAAGTATAAAGTGCGAAACTTACGACTTGCAAATCTGAAGTTTGGTCATGGATAATTGGTATCGATCCATCCTTGATCCACTGATTAGCTTTGAAGCAAACGTGGTGACCATCGTTGATGAAGCAGTCCGAGTTAGCACATGCAGCTCTAGCAAGGAGATAAATATGGCAGACTGTGTGCTGCTTGCTCAGGTTTTAACAGTGGTGAATTCTCTGGGCCAGCAAAGCCTTCACTACTGGCATAACATGCCTAATAAATAAATATTTTTTCATCCTTTCATTCACATTGACCTTTTTGCCCATGTATTTTCAACCACTTTCCACTCCTAATTCATCTACAAACAAATAGCAAAGAGCAAAACATTTATCCAATCAGAATTTATTCCTTGATGCTTACAAGCAAAGTGTGACAACTGTGTCACAAATCACATGCCCAAAGCCATACTCCTTAGCCAAAGCAACGCATGAGTCTGAGCTCCACCTTGTCAGGCCTTCAGAATTTCCACAGAATCCCTCAACATTGCAGTGAATAGGCATTTAATGTCAGATTGTCAGATTCATCAGCCAATCAGATTGATTTATTTATTCTTGGTGGGTGTGTTCTTTAGGATATTTCCCAGTCCAGGCCTTCTAGCTCTCCTTGGGTGATGCAATCACGCTTTAAGTGATATACATAATCTTGCTAACGAGTTGGCTGTCATCACTGCAGTTATTGCCATTGAGAAAGAGATCCTTATGGATTTAAAAACCTGAGATGTTCTGCATGATCGTGTGATTGATTAATTAAACAGGAATCGAGGGCTGATTTTCACTTCAAGTATATTGGTAAGTGCTTTTTGCATTGTTATAGAAACATCAGGAGTTTTCTAAGTGTAAATTAGGCTGCTTGAGCATTCAGTTTCAGATCAAGTTTTGAAAAGTAACCCTGAGGAAACTAAATTTATTCAAGCAAATTTAAATCGCAAATATTATTAGAGAGCTTTTTCTTGTTATTAGACCTCCTTGGTTCTGGCTTTCATGTGTGAATGTGTCTTTAAAATGTAAATTGGTATTATTAGTTGACTGCCATGTAATGTATGATACATACGGTGTACGGCATATGGTGTCTTATTCATTGTGAAACTGTGTTTTCTTAATGGCATGAATCGCACTGAAGGCCTAGACTTAAAATGCATGGGCTGCCACTGGGTTTTAATGAGGGTGGATCTAAGCTACTTGGGCGGATCTCTTTGCCAGACATGGGTGGTACCTTTCCTCTTTTGACATCATAAGGGGCTGCAACCTGAATGGCTTATTCGGAGACACTGTTTTTTATCGATGAGGAAAGAAATGAGCGGATGGTCTTTTACCATATTTTGTGGTTGTCGATACTGGGGACACATAATTATGTAAAAAAATAAATAAAAGCGGATTTTACATATAACCCCTTTAAAGTTTAAATGTTCAATATGCTTAAGAACATTTTTACAGTGTTTTAAAAACTTTTACACACACACACACACACACACACACACACACACACACACACACACATACACATATATATATATATATATATATATATATATATATATATATATATATATATATATATATATATAATTTTTTATTAGCCTACATTTGGCACAATTTTACATTAAAGTTATTTTAGAAAAATAAACATTTTAGTACAACAAACTGCATTTTTAATAAAACCACTTTACTCTGTGCACAAAAAGTAGTGGACAGTTACTGTACATTCTAATATGAACAAATTTGTAAACAAGAACTCATGAGTCGAAACAGTCAATTTCAATGTAGGGGCTTTTATGATTATTTGTGGTAGTTCTTCGAAATACAGCCACATCTACTCAAACTTCCCTCAAATGTATCCCTTGGGATTGAATCATTGCGCTATGGTATGAGTATATAAGCCCTGATTTAATTTTAGAATGGACCTATTAATAATAAATGTCATTCATTCTATTATAAATAGTGCAAAGAACACTTAGTAGTGAGCTGTTTATTATGAGATTTAACTTTACCTCAACAGTCGATTTCCAAATTTCTGGAATCTAACAGCCCTATGATTCTGAGAAAACATGCCCACAGCCTATTATCTTTGCAATAGTTTTTTATTATCTTAGCGTGTCTGATTGACAGATAAAATACAAAATTTTATTTCAGCTTTGTTGTTAGATTTGTAGTTATTTTTCGTAATTTCAGAAAACAGCATGCTTCATACATTCGAATCAACTGCTTAAGTTAAAAAGGGTAACGTTTCGGTTACTGTTGTAACCTCCATTCCCTTGTGTCGATGTAGTGACACTAGGGGTCACCCTTGGACACCTCTGATCTTTGAGAAAAAGCCAATGGGAACTGGAAAGTGGAATTTGCAGGAAGGAGCTGGAATGCAACCAGTCATTCAGGTTTTGTGCTTAGGAGACGAGACAAGTTCTCGGCCATTGTAGTTCAGTATTGTGGCAGGAGGGACACAATGTCTCATTCCCTCCATCAGGGAACTGAGGTTACAACAGTAACCGAGACTTTCCCCTTCTGTCACTCACTCCACGTTGTGTCGATGTAGTGACATTTGGGATCCCTATGCAAAACGCCATGACTAACTTAACTGTGTTACAAGGACTGGCAGTGTGAGACGGGCAGACCTCTGTGTGCTTCATTGCCAGTGCACCCGACCCCCAATGCTCTTATAGGCATCAAAATGGTCCCCTGCACCTCAGGGACTAATAAGGACCGGTTGACCCAGCTGCGGCCTCTTATCTTTTTTTCTCCCCAAAAGGAACAAAATCGTTCAGCTGGGGGCCATATAGGGTGTGCGTGGGGGATGTCCCTTCGAGAGGAAGGACAACACAGAGACCACACCCCACCTGGAGAGGGGTCATTTGAGTGGAAATACATCACATGGTCTTATTGAACCTTGTCGGAAGCATCTCATGTGGAGAAGTTCTGGGTAGGTCCTTCCAGGGTGGGGAGGATTTTTACAAACACGGTGACCAGGGGCAGAGGGACCTCTGCCCAAGGAAGACACGGTTTACCAACGGGGAAACCATTTTGCGTAGAAAAATACATCACACGGGGTTACCTATGGGTAACCAGCGCATGTGGAGCACCTACCCCAGCTCAGGGCCTAGTAAGCACACGTACTGGGCCGGCAGCAAGTTTCTCCAAAAATTCACCTGCCACAGGACCATGGAGGAAGTAAAGTACATCCAGGGTCCATGACTTTGTGAACACTGGGAGTAAAAACGCACGTCTTCACCTCAGGGTTGGTGAAAGGCGCTATGCTCAAGTGGTACATATGACTCTGTCATGCACGGAATGAATGCTCGTCCTTGGACATTCTATTTAGGCATGTGCTAGACGGAACGTCTTTTACTGTTGCACTGTGAATTGCTGCTTTTTCCCACGTCAGTGGAAGCAATGTAAATTGCAAAAGTGCCAATATATTATAGTAGATGTTTCACTAGTGACTGTTTTCATAAAGGGCTTTTAAAGGGTTAGTTCGCCCAAAAATGAAAATTATCCAATAATTTACTCACCCTCAAGCCATCCTAGGTGTATATGACTTTCTTCTTTCAGCCTAACACAATCGGAGTTATATAAAAAAATATCCTGGCTCTTCAAAGCTTTATAATGGGAGTGAATGGTACCTTAGATTTTGAAGCCCAATAAAGCACATCCATCCATCAAAAAAGTAATCCATACGGCTCCAGGGGATTAATAAAGGCCTTCTGAAGTGAAGCGATGCATTTTTGTAAGACAAATATCCATATTTATAACTTTATAAACTATAATCACTGGCTTCCGGTAATGGCCATTCGTGCGTTAATAACAGAGAGAGTCAAGTTCCAGCGTGTGACGTAGGTGAAGCACAGAGGATAGAGCAAAACAAAATGCCAGTTATGAATTAGAAGACAACAACAAGGATTTTTAAAGAAAAATGTCAGAGGATTTCGATCCTAAGTGTTAGGCTTTGCCCCACTAAAAATGGCAGCAGAGACAGCATGGCCCTTTGTTCTATGATCAAAGGTGAGACATTGAACTCGGTTTCCCAGAATGCTTCACAGCCACATGGGAATTCCCGCCCATGGACTCGATCTCAAATGTCATTTGTCAAAAGCGGCCTATGACCGATGACGTCATCTTCCTAACAAAACCAGCGGTGAGATTTAATTTCGCTCTCTCTGCTTACAGCCTCGCTGCCTACAACTGCACGAACTGCACTCTAAAGAGACGTATCTACACAAAGGAATTTCCCTCCTTCTGGACAAAGAGAGACCACGTTTTTCTAACCTCACCATTTGGCCACGGTAGAGTAAGATTAACTTAGCTTCGTTCCAGTAGTGTAGTATTACAACCGATTCAGTTCATTCTCACTGCAAGACAACAGTGAATTTGTTTAGAAAACGGAAAAGGTGACCAGCTTCCCTTCTCAATCATTTTCTATCAACGTTGACTACCTCCCTCCATTTCTCTCCATCACCGGACCAAAGAAATAACACAGAGACGCGTCTTTTCGCTGACGAGCGTAAGACAAAGACTGAATGTTTGATGTTTTGTTACATTTGTCTGTTTAACTACGATCGCTGATTGCTGTGTTGATTTATGAGATCGAGATTTTTGGGTAAAATGTTATCTTATTGAGTGATCTGAACTAACAATTCAATCACGCTGTTACCAGAGTGTATCCTCTGTTAAATTGCATGAACCCCTGTTTGTTCGCTCTCTCTCACACTCACTGAAATTCACAGAGTGAGCAGCACCACGGTTTATGTCTGAATCAGGCTGGTGTTTTTCAAATTCTCCTGCCTATTTTGTTCAGTTCCTTTGTGTGTCTGCTCATTACCACCCAAACGTGGTATAAGCTCTATTGTTCTGGATCTGATACAGCCATCATCTTTCCCTACACATTCAAATAATTGTTGGCTCCGCCCTTTACGATCTAATCCTCCATTTTGAAACTAGTTTCCATTTTCAATTCAGTTCACCATTTTGAACCTAGTTCTCAATGTTGAAACCGATCCTCCATTTTGAAACTGGTTCCATACGTTGAGTTTAGTCCACCATTTTGTGTCTTTGTTACCAAATCTAGACACACACCCACACACACACATACATACACTAGCATATAGCTCCACAATTTAGATAGGATGTCCATTTTTTTTTTTTTTATTATATTCATCTAGTATTGGCAGTGTTCTTTGCTGTTTGATTATAATAAATTTTGTTATATTATAATAAGTACTCCTAGTTGTTTGTTTGAATAGTTTGTTGAAGCCAGCCTCTGCCACATCAAGAACTCCCGTATTACTTTGTTGTTGTTGGAAGACAACTGTAACCAGATTACTGTTGGATTCATATGGCAATAATTCGACTAGCTTCTTCCCCTTTTTGGTAGAATTTTATGAGACTTGATCAGTCACTTACTATAATTTTTCTCTTGTAAAAGAGTGGTGCCCCGAGGATATAATTTTACGATTTAAATTCTGTTATTTTATTTAATTATTAATTAATAAACATTAATTATTAATTATATCTGATAGTAAAACTGATCTAAACAACCAGTGAACCCTACATAAGAGAAGAGGAGATTGAGTTTTTTGCTCAGCCCTATTTGTTTGAACCGAAGTACACCAACCTGGAACTCCAGGAGATAGAGGAGGATGCAGAAGCGGCACAAACAAAAGAATCTGGTAAATGGATAGTGCGGCAGACGTGGTGGTGCTCATGCAGGAAATGCGAGGTAATGCCAACAGAGGCTTAGAGTGTTTGCTGCCATGAATGGATGATTGGAATGACTGGATAGATGCACAAACGCACCATTACTAATACAAATCTACAGTATAGCTACTCACATTTTTCCTTTGTCCATTGCTGTAAACAACGCGTGTTTCCGCATTCGTCACTTCTCACCGGAGCTTACAGTACGCCTATGTCATATGCCGGAACTCAACTCTCTTGTGAATGTGTTGACATCCGTTACAGGAAACCAGTTATTATAGTTTATAAAGTTATAAATATGGATATTTTTGATATTTTTAAAATGTATCGCTTTGCTTCAGAAGGCCTTTATTAACCCCCTGGAGCCATATGGATTACTTTTTTGATGGATGAGTCTCTTTTTTGGGCTTCAAAATCTAAGGTACCATTCACTCCCATTATAAAGCTTGGAAGAGCATGGATATTTTTTAATATAACTCTGATTGTGTTTGGCTGAAAGAAGAAAGTCATATACACCTAGGATGGCTTGAAGGTGAGTAAATTATGGGATAACCATTTTTGGGTGAACTAACCCTTTAAGAGTGTGAAATACTTGTGTATATTAGACTTACTCTACTTTGGCAGAAAGCTCTATGATCAACCAATTACTGAGTATGATTCCTGCACAAACTGTGTGTACTGCTGCCCTCTTGTGTTTGACCATTCCATGATGAGAGCAGCCCCATTCATCTTATGGAAACTATCTTCAGAATGTAGAGTGGGGCTGCCAGTTTAGATCTTCCAAAATGTTCCAGTAAATAAATCTTGTAATCTAAGAGTTATCATTTTCTCTCAATGTAATAGTGTCTTTTCTTCTCTGATTTGTGTTGAAATACAAGGCAGACAGTCTTGTTACATTAAGGTCTTGAATGTTGAATGGCCAGTGTTAAATAAAAGATGAATTGGGAAGAGCTTTCTTAGAGTGATGATACTAGAACCATCTGGCTGAATTGCTTTCTATGTAGTAACCACTAATCAGTGTGGTTTAAGTGTAAAGTGTCAAAATAGTTCTATACAAAACATTGCCTTCTGGACAGATGATATCTTCAAAATGTTGTGATGTATTTCCAACTTGTTAAGGATACACATTAGGTACAAACCCCACAAAGAATGCTGATTCAAATCGCTTGACAAGCAGGTTTCTACCCTGTGTTAATTTATTTCCTATTGAAACAGGAAGTTTTGGCAAGACGTATGGAAGGACTCGTCCCTTTCTTTATAATAGCCAATAGGCATTAGTTATGTCACAACTATTAACCATAATTTGCAACTTGCTTGTCATTTGCAGGTGAGGGACATTCTCACTCTAGAGAGCATTTGATTGGATTAAAATCTGAAGTACAGCAGGAGTCATCCATTTTTTTGCTCCATTTTCCAAGAGAATGACTGATGGAAGAGATAAAGGCATTTAAATGTTAAAAGCATAAATCGGGGAGAAAAAAAAAGAATTTAGTCAACATATTGGGGTTTACTAGAATGTAGAGCACATAGACTAGAAGCCACTAAACTGTCATTTTGATTTCATGGGGTCCTTATGACAGTTTTGAAATGTAACTGGGGATTCTTTTCTGGCTGATTGTTCCACCATTAAATTACACAAATTGTGTTTTTGTTGTTGTTTTGCAGAGGTCAGACTCCAGAAACAGCAGAACTGAAGTTCCTGCAGAAAGCACAAATGCTTGAAACATACGGTGTGGATCCTCATCCGTGCAAGGTTTGATGGCGCTATCTAACCCATGTATAGCTTGGATCCAGAAGCTATTGTCAGTAGTTTCCACAGTATATAAGCCCCAAACTACCTGCCTTTTAGATGCTGAACGTAAGGGAAACTATATTTTTCATAAGCCTGACAATAACAGTGTGAAAGCTGTGCTGTTGTGCTCACTGGATAGTCTTCCTACTGAGAAGTGAAGGTGACATGGTTCTCTTCTATCACTTTTCATCACAGGATGTTTCTGGGAACCCAGCCTTCCTTGCCTTCACTCCGTTCGGTTTTGTTGTGCTTCAAGGGAACAAGAGAGTCCATTTCCTCAAATGGTGAGTGACTAAACTTGCCTCTTTTCCCCACCGAACTACTACTGACGTCTTCGGGGCTGAGTAAACACAGATACATATACACATACATTGTGAGACTGAAAAATAATGAGTCATTTTCACCTAGAGACGGGCTCTGAGTATACAAGTCATAGCTGGTTTTATTATATTGTATTATATGTTCCTGGCCGAAAGGGCCCAGCCATCTGCTTCTGTCTGGGCCGTTACAGCTGACAGGTGTCCAATTATCCTTCAGCAGCTCTCCCTCCAGAGGGCATGTTTAAAGTCAGCTGGCCACGACAAGCCTGTGCTGACTGTCAATACAAAGAGAATAAAAAAGCGTAAAATGCTGTCCATTGTGCTGTCTTTCCTTTGTCTGGCTGTCTCTTGGTTTTGTTGTATGTGGATTATTCTGTATTGCACATATACTTCACAAGTGACGCAATCTAGCAACAGTGCATTACAGCATAACAATTTCAAGTTCTAAAGGATAAATTCTTTATACTTTTATTAATTAAAATTGTATGATATGTGTTTTTTTTTTTTTTTTTTTTACTAATTGTTAAGATTGTTGAAATGCAATTTATTCAAATAATTCACCAAAAACTGAAGAATGTCATCACCATCATACACATCATAAATCCACACTATCATAAAATGTTCCAAAATCTTGAATGTTGATCAAGGCCACGATCTGGTCCTTATTCCAGAACATGTGATAAATGTTTTAAAATAGTGTGTTTGTTATCTTTAATATAGTAAGCATAGTTTGAAGATGTTTAATTTAAAATTTAAAGTAGCTAAAAGTGCGCCTAGTTGAAAAATAACTCACAAATTAAATAGCTTTGTCTCCTCTGTCTCTATTTGTGGGAAAATATCAACATGAACAGAGAACTGTGGTCTCACATGCTATAGCAGGTTGCTGCACAGCTTTTAAAGACCCTTTTAATACCTGAAAAAATAAAATGAATAATATTAATTCTATAAAAATACTGTCCATACCAGAACAAAACGACAACCCTGAAAACCCTGACCCTGGTAAATCAAATTTCATGTAATTAGATACATTTTGCAGATTTTTGTAGAGTTGTCAGTGTGTTGTTTAGCATACTGTAACGGGGGATTAAAATGGGAAAGGAGGAGGAGGGAACTGGACGAACCATCAATGTAATATTTGATGAAGACTTAAAAAGACACAGACACAAACATAAACACACACACACACACGGCAGCTCTGTGTGTGTGTGTCTCTCTCTCTCTCTCTCTCTCTCTCTCTCTCTCTCTCTCTCTCTCTCTCTCTCTCTCTCGAACTGCCGTATCTGACTCGTCTCTCCTCGGATGATTAGCCCAATTTTTTTTATAAAATTGTAAGCTTCAGATTTGTGCTTTTTGTTAAAGAAAAGGAGGGATGAGTCTTAATTAATTTTTGTGGTATTCAACATTACGTCACAAATTCTGTCATTTGAGATTAACTTGAATTGAACCCAAACAATGCTTCCTTTAATTGTGCAGTCTAAAATCTACCTCAATCAGAAAATTATCATTAAGACTTTTTGCATATCATTTAAGATTAAGCCTTTTATTTAGAAAGGTGAATTTAAGAAATTTTAAGACTTTTTAAGAACCTGTGGGAACCCTGTATAGTAAATGCTGTGTTTGTTGAATTATTTTAGTGGTCTGTCTTTGTTCTATAAATCCTTCTTTATCTTGAACAGGAATGAGGTGACCAAACTGAAGTTTGAGGGAAAGACATTCCATGTATATGCAAATCAGAAGGAGGTGAGAGCAGTAATCATGCAAACATCGGTGGAGTTGAACAGAATTACAATATACAAAAGTCCAATATGATAATGGAGACACAATCTATGCATATTTAATAATTCGCTTTAATGACAGTGCTGTATCAGTGCACTTTTAATGAAAATGACTTACTTTTATGCACAGGACAAAAAGATCATCTTGACATACTTTGCACCAACACCAGAGGCCTGCAAGCACCTTTGGAAATGCGGTGTTGAAAATCAAGCCTTCTACAAGTGAGTTTCAAGGACTCTTTTTTTTATTTGGAGGCATATTTGCTTGGTTAGAATAGAGAAATGCTTTATTTTTAGCCTTTCAAATTGAGGAGAATGAGACAAAAGGTGGGGTGGGGGGATGAAAGAGGGAAAGAGAGGGAACAGAACAGGGCTTGGCCCGGACATGACCCAGGCCAGCTTTAAACCTGGATCCACCAATGATCCAACAGCTCATATACAGTATATATTGTGAGCAAGTGAGCTACCTTTTGTGCCACAGCTGAGCTCCATCTTGAGATACTTCAGAAAGGGAAACTGCACAAAAAACTAGTTGCAGCAATAATGTGTCCCTTTTTTAGCACTTCCAAATTGCCAACACTGTCATTCCTTTCCCCAAGTTTTATATTTACAGTAAGACTGCTAAGTAAGCTAATTTCCATTGCAGTGCAACTTATAGCACAAGACACTACTGCAAGTGTTGTCTCGACACTTGTGTCTAGATATCTTAATTGGGTTATTACCTCACAGGGGGACATTTTATGGAACAGCCACGTGTCCAGAATGACCTTTAGTGAGTGAGCAATGAGAGCCGTAAGGCTGAGCATTCTGCTTGCTCATCTGGAGGGACACCCGTGGTCATTTCAATCATGGCCGTTGGTACATGTCCTTGCATACTCCATGGGAAGTGTTTAAAGCAACCTGCAGTTCAGAATCAGAATAAGAATCAGAATCAGAATCAGCTTTATTGCCAAGTATGCTTACATATACAAGGAATTTGTCTTGGTGACAGGAGCTTCCAGTGTACAACAATACAAACAATACCAAAAACAGCAGCAAGACATAGGTAATTAAAAACAAAAAAGACTAAAAATAAATAATTATACATATACGTACATACAGTCACCTTCATACATACCCACATACACACACCTAGTGCAAATCTATTACAATCTGTTATATAAAGAACAAAAATACAGTATATTATGTACAGAGAAATGTAAGAAATGGCAGAAGTGGATATGTTGGATAATATAAATAGACTTAAACTGTGTATTGCACATAATTATTGCTCAATGGGGCAATTTAATTGTTCATGAGATGGATAGCCTGAGGGAAAAAACTGTTCCTGTGTCTGACGGTTCTGGTGCTCAGAGCTCTAAAGCGCCGGCCAGAAGGCAACAGTTCAAAAAGGTAGTGGGCAGGGTGAGTGGGTCCAGAGTGATTTTACCAGCCTTTTTCTTCACTCTGGAAGTGTATAGTTCTTGAAAGGGGGGCAGGGGGCAACCAATAATCCGCTCAGCAGTCCGAACTGACCTCTGTAGTCTTCTGATGTCTGATTTTGTAGCTGCACCAAACCAGACAGTTATTGAAGTGCAGAGGACAGACTCAATGACTGCTGAGTAGAACTGTTTCAGCAGCGCCTGTGGCAGGTTGAACTTCCTCAGCTGGTGGAAGTGAATTTTCCCTGCCTCACAAGCTGCTGCCTGTCCGTCAGAAAGCTGGTAATCCACTGACAGGTAGAGGTGGGAACAGGGAGTTGGTTTAACTTAGTCCGGAGAATGGCTGGGATGATTGTGTTGAAAGCCGAGCTGAAGTCCACAAAAAGGATCCTTGCGTATGTCCCCGGTCTGTCCAGATGTTGCAGGACGTGATGCAATCCCATGTTGACTGCATCATCCACAAACCTGTTTGCTCGATAAGCAAATTGAAGGGGATCCAGAAAGGGTCCAGTGATGTCCTTCAGGTGGGCCAACACCAGTCTCTCAAATGACTTCATGACCACAGATGTCAGGGCGACAGATCTGTAGTCATTAAGTCCTGTGATTTTAGGTTTCTTAGGGACAGGGATAATAACTGAGTGTTTGAAGCAGCATGGGAATTCACACTGCTCCAGTGATCTATTGAAGATCTGAGTGAAGATGGGGCCAGTTGGTTGGCACAGGAACGAAGGCACGCTAGTGAGATGCCATCTGGGCCTGGAGCCTTCCTTGACCTTTGCTTCCAAAAGACACGGCACACATCATCTTCACAGAAGTTCGAGACAGACTGCAGTGTTACAGATGAGCAGGCCAGGTTTCTGAAACAAGAGACCAGTTTTACAACACTGTGGAGTCACCACTGATATTTGTCTCCATCGTTTTTTGATGAATGATTTTGGCTGACCAAGGTGACATCTTTGGAACCAGAGTCTGTTTCGGGGCGCTCATAAAGTGTTTTAGGAAAAGAGGATGGTGTAAGCACTGAATTGGCAAGGCACTCACAGACATGTGAATTCATTCCTCTGGAGGAAAGAGAAATGGTTAGCCATAGTTAAAGTTCCCCAGAGAGATTTTGTGGCAGGTGAAGTAAGATGAAAATTGAAAAGTGAGTTTTATGTTGCACAAAGGATATATTTGGGGAAGGAGATCCCAAACTTGGTGATGAAAAGCCTGAATAAAATGTTCTCCAGAGGCTGACTGAGCCAAAACACTCAAGCTCTGCCAGCGGATTCATTACGAGGTTTAGACAAAGGGTGTACAGGCTTCTGAAACAAAACTTCTTTTAGCAGAATATCATTCATCAGGAGTGGGTTGTATGACCAAAATCGTATATCACAGTTTGAGTAATTTTATATCGCCATAACAGTATATATTATGATATGCTGTATTTTTTTGACCTGGAAAATGTTTTATATACATTGACATTCAAAGGTTTGGGGTCATTAACTCATTCTATATAATTTTTTCTTCACATTTTAGAATAATAGTGAAGTCATCAAACTATGGAATAACAGAAATGGAAATATGGGAATTATGTTGTGACTAAAAGAAAAATTCGGGCTGTCAGTCGCTAAAATTTTCTAATCAAATTAATTACATGGTGTCCCGATTAACTAATCGTGATTAATCGCATTTAATCACTGTGGCACGGTGGAGGGCGGGACCGGCGCGTGATTACGCACGCCCGGTCCCGTATCAGGCTAATTGAGCCGTCAAGAGGGATAAGGGCCACTCGCAGACGGCGATCGAGAGAGAGAGCTTAATCAGCAGACATGTCTGCTGTCCTATGTGTTTGTTTTAAGTTCTTTATTAAAATATTATTTATATGTTAAGCCGGTTTCTCGCCTCTTCCTTGCCCGTAACATTGAACTTCTTTACATTGGTGCCGAAAGCCCGGGAAGGAAGAGGGATACGCCGTAGCGGAGTTCTCGCCACTACCCCAAAGAAGCAGCCGCGGCCATCTGCCGGGGGACGAGGAGCCCAGCCGCCTGGACGCGGAGGAATGGCCGCCGACCGCGAGGGGAGAAGGGGCTCCTATAGCCGACCGCCTGGAGCGGTCAGGGCCGCTGCCAGGGGCGGAGGATGCCCCTACCAGCCGCTGAAACGCAGAGGGGTCGAGGGAAGACCGCCGTCCGCGAGCGGGGAGGGGATCGCGACCGACCGCCTGGAGCGGGAGAACCGCTGCCAGGGGTGGGGGAGTCCCCTTCGGCTCCCCGAGAACACGGCGGGGCGTTCCGTCCGCCAGGGGCTGAGGACTGCCTCGAATCCGCCTGGAGAGGCGCGGCTGCCGTTCGGTAGAGGGTGGAGGAGTGGCTGAGGAACGAGCTACGGCGTATCAGAGAACCGGTAAGTTAGGTGTTTTTTTTTTAATTATTTTTATTAATCTCTCTCTCCTCTCTCTCTCGCTACCGCTCTGCGTTGGCCTTTTTCCCTCTTTTTTTTTTTTTTAAATTATGGTGTTCGCGGGTGGGGAGGTACCGCCCAGTGCAGGAACCTCCCCCCCCCCCCCCCCCCCCCCCATTTTTAATTGTTGTTGTTTCCCTCCCCTTGCCCCTCTTTTTTAAATTATGGTGTTTGTGGGAGGGGAGGTACCGCCCAGTGCAGGAACCCTCCCCCCAATTTTTAATTGTTGTTTTTTGTTTCCCTCACCTTGCCCCCTCCCTCGTCCAGGTTAATGGGGATGACCTGCCGGCAGACCGCGCGGGAGGCGCCCCCCCCCCAGGGGATGTACGTCAGGCCGGGGGTCCCCAGCCTGAAAGAATGGGGGAGGAATGTGGCACGGTGGAGGGCGGGACCGGCGCGTGATTACGCACGCCCGGTCCCGTATCAGGCTAATTGAGCCGTCAAGAGGGATAAGGGCCACATGCAGACGGCGATCGAGAGAGAGAGCTTAATCAGCAGACATGTCTGCTGTCCTATGTGTTTGTTTTAAGTTCTTTATTAAAATATTATTTATATGTTAAGCCGGTTTCTCGCCTCTTCCTTGCCCGTAACATTGAACTTCTTTACAATCACATATACAAATATTTGCTGAGGAAGCCCCTCATATAACATTAATTCAATATATAATGATGAAATAATTATACATAGCTATCTGTAAATATTTCCAAAATTATATATATATATATATATATATATATATATATATATAAAATACAAAAAATCTTCAGATAATTAAAATGCATTACATTCCTGTAGCAGAAGAGTTAATCATTGATAAGACAATACAAAAAGCGGCTTTAGAATACAATGTATTGTTTACTACCATATTATTGAACATGAGCCAATCATTGGCATACAGTTCACAGCAATCCATTTCACAAGTGAATTTGTCAATCAGTTGGAGATTTATTATGAGGGCTTGTTTAAGGACACGTCAATGTATACCTGCAACAGACATGCTTGTGTAGCGTCTCGGGTGCGTCGCATCATAAACATGTCACTGTGTCAAGTTAAATATAGTTTAATACTTAGAATACATCTTGAGATCCCTTAGTTTGGATTTGCGCTCCAAGTGTTTTGAACGTTTTTTCTTCACTGTATAAACTGCGCATTGCCACACAGCTGAAGTTTCACTTACTGCCCTCTGGAGTAAACAGGTGGTACTACAAGCTTGCATTTCTCAGGAATCTTCCATATTACAGTCCGGGGGCATTGCGATTAATGGCGTTAATTTTTTTAACACGTTATTTTTAGTCAAATTAATTGCACTGAATTAACATGTTAAATCGACAGCCCTAATATATATATATATATATCTTTTCCAATTATCTGTTGTCCAATGTCTGTGTTTCTTTGCCCCTCTTACTTTTCCTTTTGGTTTTTCTGTTTAAAAAGTGTCTTTTTCTTTGCAATTCTTCCCATAAGAACTGCACCCCTGAGTCTTCTCTTTACTGTTGTACATGAAACTGGTGTTGAGCGGGTAGATTTCAATGAAGCTGTCAGCTGAGGACATGTGAGGTTGCTTTTTCTCAAACTAGAGACTCTGATGTACTTATCCTCTTGTTTACTTGTACATCTGGCCTTCCACATCTCTTTCTGTCCTTGTTAGAGCCAGTTGTCCTTTGTCTTTGAAGACTGTATTGTACACCTTTGTATGAAATATTACGTGTTTTTTATAGCAATTTCAAGCATTGCATGGTCTTCATTCCTCAAAACAATGACTGACTGACAAGTTTCTAGAGAAAGCCATTTCTTTTTTTTTGCCATTTTTGACCTAATATTGTCCTTAAGACATGCCAGTCTATTGCATAATGTGGCAACTCAAAAACACAATGTTACAATTTAACACAAAGACAATGTTAAGCTTTATTGAATGAACCAAATTGCTTTTGGCAGTATTTTATGTAATGGCAAGTGATTTTCATGATTAGCATCAAGGATAAGGTGTTGGAGTGATGGCTGCTGAAAATGGGGCCTGTGTAGATTTGATCAAAAATGACTTTTTTCAAATAGTGATGGTGCTGTTATTTTACATCAGTAATGTCCTGACTATACTTTGTGATCAGTTGAATGCCACTTTGGTGAAATAAAGTACCAATTTCCTTCCGAAACAGCAAAATCTGTACATTATTCCAAACTTTGGGCTGCCAGAGTGTGTGTGTGTGTGTGTGTGTGTGTGTGTATATATATGTATGTATACACACTCACAGTATACAAACTATAACATTATAAAGTAATATACTGTATATAATATTTATATAGTCTATTATACTCTATTATACTTATATATAGTCTATTATACTTATATAGTATATTATACATGTATCACCCATTTGATGCCATTTCATCCTTTACGTTTGGCTACAATAGATCATCCTTTATTCAGAATGAGGTGTCTTAACCTTTTTTATTTTACTTTGTGAATGACCTCTGTGTGGTCGGGAAAGGAGGAAGCTGGAGCTGGATGCATATTCAATGAACTTTAATCAGACACCACATCAAACTAAAAACAGCGACATAAACACACACAGATTCAATATGTCTCTTTCCCGACTGAGCCTCTGCTCCTGGCTTTATCCCCCACCTACTCATGTCATCATCATTCACAGCTGACCAGATCATTTGCCACATGTGCACACCACAGCCTCGCTCATCTCCGTCCTCGCTCTGCCCTGCCTGTTCTGCCACAGATTTCTTTTTCATACAAATGTGTCTGATTGTGTTTTTTTGCACAAGAAAATTTATGAAGTCCTTAAGAATTTAACCATCCCTCTCTGTCACTCCTCAGGTTGGATAAGTCGAGCCAGGTTCGTACGGTGTCCAGCAGTAACCTGTTTTTCAAGGGGAGTCGTTTCCGCTATAGGTGAGTGTGAACAGACAGTCACAGCACAGGTCAATGCAGAAGGACTGCTACAGCCTCAGAGGCCTCTCACAGAGGGACGGACCCCCTGCTCCAAAAACAACCTACTTTATTCATCACAGTCACATAGAGGTGGCTTCTTTGGAGCCAATGTACCAAAGCCTTCTGCAGATGTAGCTGTGTACACAGGCCGCCGTTTAGACGCAAGTATTTAATAACGGCAATTGTAAAAGTTGAATGGAGCCATTGGGGCTCTTAAACGGTAACCAGTAACAATTATTATAGTGGGCTCACAGACTCAACCAACTACAGTAAGGTGGAAATTGAAAATGTTTCACTCCTTTACAAGGAGACAGACAGGATTTTAAAGCATTTAAGGACTCTGTGGGTGAGCGTTTTTGTTGGGAGAAAAGTGGTTCAGTCACAGACTGAGAGACACAGATTGAGTTAGGAGAAGTGACTCAATAAGTTTAATCTAATTCCTGAGCTTCATAGACTCTAGTGGCAGTGGTCACCATCGCTCAAAGTCACAGATAACACAGTTCCCATCGAAAATGTCAGCGGTTGAGAGGATTTGAACATGGTTGGAAGCGGTTGTCATTTTATCCTCAACTTTTTAGCAATTTCTTCTGGTTGATTTTAATAGATGAAGCTGGTTTCATAAGTTGATTTCTGGCAAAAAAGTTCTTAGCCATTTAAAGTTTTCACTCTGGCTGTGGGAGTTAGGTCATGCCTGCACTTATACATTTTAAGTTGAAAACTCTTTTTTTCCACATCCTACTGTTTTTTCTAAAGAATACTGTACTAGAAAGAATTTTCAATATCTCAGATTTTTGGATGAGAGGTATAAACGTAGCTAAATCAATGCATCTTCAATTGAAATGTATTTGTGTGGATGTGGCCTAAAACTTTTCTCTGTAAAATGTGAATCCTTGATGATCTCATTCACAATTAATTGTATACAAGTGTACTTGTTAGCTCACACTAAATTTCTGCTAGACGCAAAAGGTGCAAGTGCACATAAATGTGTTACAACCTCATTCTAATGTTGACGAATCCAGATTAATCTAAATGAAAATGTGCTTGCCTACAGTTACTAATTCGAATAATAGACACCCAAACAATCTCCATTTAAAATCTTTTATCCCGAGTTTAAAAAAAGTCGAAATAAATCATGATTTCTGCATGAAAACACATTTGCAGATATGTTTTATTCACTAATATGTCCGGACACATAGTTTGTAGCAGAGACCAATTGCTTTTGTTTCATTACAGTGGAAGGGTAGCCAAAGAGGTCATGGAGCAGAGTGCAAAAATTAAACGAGAACCTCCAGAAATACACAGGTATGCACAAGTTCTCATCTGTATGACTGTTAATTGCTTACGCAGTGTCAGGGTCTTGGGTGGTGACATCATGAATGTGTGTTTTGCAAGTGTGTCCAGTAAGCCCTCCTGATTGATGCTTGTATGTGTAGGGTGTACTGTAATGAAATAAATCAGGGTGTTGTTGATACAGTACAGTGCGTTTATGTGATCACAGGGCTGGCCTGGTGCCCAGCAGAAGCTGTCCGTCCATAACTCATGGGCCGCGACTGAGCAGTGTACCGCGCACCCGCCGGAGAGCCGTACACATATCCATCATGGAAGGTGAGAGTCCAGCTCAATACACTGAAACCAATGAAATAACGAAACCCTGAATCTAAATGTTGCACTAAATGTTAAAGTACTGTATGCTTTGGAATATCATCAAAGGGCTGTGATAAACCAGCAAGCCTTCAATTTAGACTTATAATGTAAAAAGTGCCTAACCTATAATAATACTAAAAACCAAGTTAAGCCTGAAATACCACATTTAAGGAATGTTCTTGCCTGTTTTTTCAGCTTATATTTTAGAAGATATTTTGATTGTTAACAAATAACATGGACATGAAGTTTTCAATTGCATCAAGATTTTACATTAAAATTAATATAAATATGCAAATAAGAAAGAGATTATTTTAAGGAATGAAACTAGTTAATATTTTTTTTCACCCTTTTCAATTAGCTTTTAGCTTTGTTGTGGTTCATTTAAATCAGCCTGAGATGTCACAAATTACTTTTTAATTGTACAAATATTCCCTGTAGTCTCTCAATTAATATGAGGTCATAAGAGCTGCATGCATGGTAATTATAAAGTCATTTATAATTGTTTTCCACACACATATAGTACACATTAATCACAGGAGTAATCTGAAGCTGACCAAGTCCTCTCTTATGGGAGTGGAATTGCAGAAGTCCCTGTCAGTCAGGCCACTCTATTTCTGTGCCAGATGTGTGCAGTTAGTACTATATGCTGCCCTGTGGCACCAGAAGTGCCATCTTGTCCCACCCATCCAAGGCTTATCAGTGTCCCTCTGCCCACCTCCCTCATTTGGGTTTTCATCTGATAGGTCTGGCATTCATCACAAGCATTACAGAGGACTGCAGTGTTGTTGAATCTCTGGTCACTGTATTCTCTCTAACTGTGTTTTAACTAAGTAGAGGTAATCTTCATATGTTGTGAAGAGTTTGCTAGTGCATATAGCTCAGAGAAAAGTCAACTATCCTACATGTGCTGACTGTGTCTTCAAGGAGTATTAATACCCTCTTCTGAAAATAGACAGGGCCTTTCTCTCCATTTAAGTCACTGGTTGTGGGAGGGAGGAGGTGAGGGGCCACACCAGCCTGGGTGGAGTTGAGTCATTGCTGTCTTGGGGTGCCTATTCCATGTCATGTGCTACCAGTTACTTTTACCTGCACGGCAAAGTCTTTACCCAGCAGCCCACGGTGGAAAGAGGACAACGGAAACAGGGTTTGTACTTGTTTTCATACTCTCTGAAGAACTACGGTAGCTGCATACACTCTCATTTGGAACCAAGCATGGTGAAGTGCCTAATCCGCATCACCACGCAGGTGAACGTTCACCTGCGTATGATCAACCACTGCTATCGGGATGTAAAGGTTCGGGTGCTGAGTTTGGGGCCTCGCATGCTGGGTAAGGCCCTTGGCGTGCTTCCTCTTTACCCAACCCTCACCGGGCAGCAGGACCAGCTACGGGCATCACCTTTGCCAATGACTTCACCTCCTTATGCAACGCCTAGCACACCTTTAGGTAAAGACTAATGTGTGTTTTTGCAAAACATGCTTGAATGAGTTTGAATTTTAAATCACATACCATTTTGCATAAGTTTTCATGGTAGACCATTGATGTTGACAGAATGATGGACTGTGGTATATCCTCACATGTGGGAGCTTTTAAATCATTACTGAATTGGTTGACTGTAGGAAATGCTTTGATTTTCACCTTTTGGTCTGGTTTTGGGTGGTAAAGGTTTGCCTTTTTTTTTATTAGGATGTTTTTTGTTTGTTAGGCTTATATTAGTTTCAGTAAGAAAGTTTGTTTCTGGCTTGTTCTGGTAAAATTTAAAGGGATACTTCACCTCTGGGAAGATGAATGTGTATTTAAAATTGGTCATTTATATAGTATAAATGTGAAATTATTTTTGAATTTGAAGCATTCTAGACTGAGAAAAGGCAGAAAATGTATTTTTTACACATGTGGCTGAAAGACAACAACTCCCAGAATGAACTTGCTTTGCTGCCCTTACGAGGCCACTCCCAAACCACGCCTACCGGTTACAGGCGGCAGTATCTGAAAATATGATACAACTAGGCTTGCTTTGATACATCGTGACTATAAATCGTGAGTTAGTAGATAAATTGACTGACTACGCGGGAAGAACATTATGATAATTCCGGGTGTCCAAACTCTGTACATGACGTCTTAGTAACAAAAAGAAAAACAAACAAAATACTCACTTTACACTAAGCCGTCCGTTTGTCCCTGCGGGCTTTGGCTGGCGTTTCCAATTTATCTTCGGGATCCTAAAATAAGTTTTCAGGACTCCCCTGTCCATGTGTGGTACAAAACTTGGGTGCTCAGTTGTACATGCTCAAGTTAGCGGTGCTGTTTCATCAGCGGATTCAGCGATCTCGTCCAGAAGAAAACGGCATTGCTGAAATTCGCGACAACAATAGGACACTCTATCTGTTTCCATAGGCGCACAGCGAGAGCACTGACACCACCAGTCCGCCCCAACTCGAGTCTGGCCGGGCTCATCCTCCTGCCTGCCAAGCAGGTTTTGCTCCCCTGCTACAGCAGCTGCTCCAGCCTCTGTTCATCGCTGTATTGCAGCTCGTACAGGTAGCCGCGAGCATCAGATTCTCGCAACAGATCTTCGAAATCCCCTTCTGCCATTTCAACTTCAAAACTACCTTCCGCCATCGTAATTAGCCTACTTGTATACAAACTTTCTACACAGAGCAAGAGCCTGTTTTCTTAGCTTCTACAGAAAGATGGCTGACACTATCTTCACATTCTGTGAGTGAGATCCCGCCCCATATGGGCGTGGTGAAAACATGCGGAACACTGGCTGTAGTTTTAAGTCTCTGGCCCAAAAATCCTCCGATGACGCAAAATGACGATTTTTGCATCATCGGAGGATTTTTTCCAGACTAAAAATAAATAAATCTCTCGTCTCAGGGGGATATGAGGGGGGGGAGCTTGGTAATTCGAAAATACTACTGGTTTTCTACTGATACAAAGCTTAATGCTAAATCCTGAAGTAACCCTTTAATTTGATGGGTTAGAATAGAAAGAAGCAGGTAATTTAATCTCAACTGGTGTTGTCTAAAAGCCTGCTCTCTCTGGGTCAGTGGTTATAATAATGAGTTGAGATTGGAGGTGCGAACTGCCCAATATAAAAAAGCACACAAAGTTTGGTTACTTCAAATGACCTGATCAAAAGAAATGTCATAGGACCTTAAAAGACCTATAAAGACACATAAAGTAGGAAGATATAGGAAGCTCAAGCATGTAATTAAATTCATTCTATAAATGAATGACATTCAGTACTGCTGCTACTCTTTAAAGAGTAGCTATCTGGCAAAGATAATTGCCAGAGTGCAATGTGAAATACAGCAAGTATAAAAAGAGCCTAGGTGTAACATGACTTTGGGGTAAAAGAACCTGCAGAAATCACATGTTTATGTTTAAATTGCAGAAATGCATAACACACTGACTACATCTGAAACCGTAGGCAGCTAACTTGCTGTCTAATCAGTTAATGGCTTAACCGACAGCGTTTTTGAATGAATGAAACTCTTATGGAAACTGGTCTCAAAACAGTTTGAAAAGCACCTTATTTTCATCCTACATATACCCCATATACAGTCTCAGAAGGCATACTTTTCCAGTTTTCTGACACTGCCAATGTTTGGAGGACTGCACGCCAAATCTACAACATCATCCCTGTGAAATATGGTGGAGGGAGCATCATAATATCAGAGTAGAAATTCATCACCTCAAGTTGGGTGATGCAAGGCAGTTTTCTCAACAGAAAAAAAATCACAAATCACACTGAAGTTTGCATCCAGCCATTAATTCTATTGAAATGCCGTGGCATAACCCGAAGAGAGCTGAACCCGCAAGGAACAGCAGATATCAATGAACTGAAAGATTTTTGTAGGGAGGAATGGTCTAATATTTCTCAAATCTAATGTCTGCATCTCAGGAATGTCTGTTGGATGTTATTGCTGCTAAAGAAGATTCAACCACCAGTTAGTGAAGCATTCACATAGTTTTTCCAGCTTTGATTGTGATTAACATAATCAGTATGTTTCAGTGCTCTTTATAAGTTCCATTTCAGTCAGACTAAACTAATATTTTCTTTTTCAAATGTCATTTAAATACTTTAGTCTGACTGAAATCATACCAGTCCAGTTTTTGCAAAGTCAGACTAATGCAATTAGACAATGTGATATCACAGTATCTCGACTTTGTCCAGCATGTTCTGTATTAGTTGGACCACAACTGGCCTCTGTGTAGTGTGCTTGCTCCAAAAGACATAGGATACTTAGACAGACATAAGATGACTGTAGCATGACTGCACGAAAACCCACTGAAGCTTGTTTATATCTGTGCATGAAAATATAATGATTGTTGACACAAAGTGCAACCATTTAGTGTGAAATTAAAGCAGGTTGTATTTTTCTATTATTGTAAGTTGAAGAGCAGAGCATGTTTTTATGAATAATTAATGCAGGAAAACAGTAAATCAAAAGAGTTCACAGGCATTTTCTAGAAATTGTATAGTTGTTAAATTGCAGGACTCTTTAAATCCAAATGAATCACAGCTGGTTTCGGCTTTGAATCTTTTTGTGCACAAAAGCATGCACTTTCATGTCTACTTTGACCATTTTTCTCTTTGGAAGTGTGTTTAACATTGTGAACAAGAAGCCTTCAGTAGAGCTGTAAAATGTAACATCATGAAAAGATGGAATCCAAATCCTTCACATCAGAATAGAGATGTAACATATCTGCAATGACACGCTCAAGAATCTAAAGCTCAGCAAAAGCTCATCTGTTTCTCAGCTGTGCTGAGTTTCACTTCCTTTAGAAAAAGGGTGTGCAAAAATTTAAGCACAAGGATTTATATGGGAGATTTGCTGCATATTCTCACTTTGTGATGATATGGGACTCTGTGCTCACTTACTGTGGCAAAATCCTCTTAAGATGAAGCCACTTGAGATGCTTAAGCTGTCATGTTTAAGAACAGATGAACAAATGTCTATACTGCAGAATCACTCAGTGTTGGCTTCTGTATGCTGTATTATGTTACTTTTATTCTATTCTATTCTATCCAGTTTGTTTAGTATTTTCTTTACCTCAGAATTTCTCTCACTATTGAAAGCACACTCTGACCATAATTATAGCTGTCTTAGGTCACAAAATCAGTTTAAAGAAGTGAGTTTAACCTAAGTGAGCATCTGTTTGAGATCCAGCACTAATAACATTAATATTTAAAAAAACAGCTGCATTCTTGTATTTCTTCAAAGAAATCCTATGATCTCTCCTATATTATTACTTAAAGAGACTTTTGTCTGTTTAGAACTATAGAGCTGTTTAGCCATGATGGCATTGTGTACGCCGAAATGGAATGCTAATTTGCTGCAGATTCCCTCTGTACAATGTAAAATTATAAGTAAATTAAAGTCAGTGGTTAAACTTATTTGGAGAGACATAAATTACACACAGTTAAACATGAATTGTTACATTGGTTACAAGGTTTTTTTAGCAACTTATTAGCAACATGTTATTTCAATAAAAAAATGGAGGCTTCAAAATTAACATTTGAGGTATGACCGTGTAATTTATGCTGTAAGCATCAAAAGCATGAGTTTCTTTAGGTAATTTTAACCATAAACATTATTTTAATCATCTATCCAAAACTTTGTAAAAAAAAAAAAAAAAAAAAAAATATCCAGCGGGAACCCGATAAAATATTGAGTAAAATATAAGTAAATGTAAATGTATTATTTTATACTGTGCCCGGGATAATAGTCAGAACAAAGTGAAATGAAATAATAAATTAAGAGACAGCATATAGTCTAACAAATTAATGTTTCATAGTGAGGCCTTGTCATTATGATTTACCTTGTGTTGCTAATTATTACACTACAGCAAGTTGGTTCTTTGCCTGTTAATACGTGTGATTCCCAGTGCTTTGAAGGCGAGGGCTTGCTATCAAGACATACTTTGTCTGTCAGAGCAAACAAGCTGTGAAAGGGCTTTTCACGTTAGCACCCTGGTCTCCCGTGCTTTGAGGACATGACTTTAGTCACGGCTGAAGTATCTGTATATGATTCAGTATCTGTGATTGAGTTTCCTTTTGCAGCTGATTATTCACCTCCAACTACAAAATATCAATATAATCTGCCTCTAAAGACTTCATTTTGTCTGCTTTGCTTAAATTGTCTCAAAATTTCCCTTTTTCTCTTCCTACTGTACAGGCTTGGAATCCTTACGAGATAGTGCACACTCCACTCCCGTGCGCTCTGTTTCCCATGGCGAATCCTTCATCCCACGTTCGCGTAGCCAGGTGACGAATGCCGGTGACGGGCCAGCAGTCATCTCGGATGAGACCTACAGTCCATCTGACAGTGTGCTGCCCACGCCAGTGGCCGAGCACAGCCTGGAGCTGGCTGTCGCACGCCAGATCAACGGTGCCCCCTGCAGCATAGAGGAGGAGAAAGAGTCAGAGGCAGGCACGCCCACTGTGGGTGATGTGGCTGAGTTTGGAGCAGACAGTCGGGTGGCGGGCCCCATCTCGAGCGCAGGTGGGGAGGTCGCGCTCAGCGAGGCAGAACAGGTGAATAAGTTTGTTTTAAGTGTACTCCGTCTGCTCCTTGTGACCATTGGACTCCTCTTTGTCTTGCTCCTCCTCCTCATCATCCTCACTGAGTCTGACCTTGACATTGCATTTTTACGTGATATCCGCCAGACCCCCGAGTTTGAGCAGTTCCATTACGAATACTTTTGTCCCCTCAGACGGTGGTTTGCCTGCAAGCTCCGCTGGGTGGGCGGGCTGCTCATTAACAAGTGAAAGTGAGGCACTAAAGCAATATAAAGCCTCCCTCGTGGGGTCGAGAAGACGCTAAACACGTGGAGAGAAATAGAGGAGGGCACCGACCTGTCCCAACCATGAACACAGCTTCTTTCATGATACTCCAGCTGTCTTGCGGTGGACCATCAGTCCCAGAGCTCCTCTTCTCTGCCACTTTCAGTTTTTCTCCACACTATTTGCGTTTTTAATCCTTTTTGTCCTTTATTTTTTTTTTACGTTTGATTTTTTTTGCGGGATTTCAGGTCATTTCAGGTATTTTACTTTTTACAAGAATAAATAAATAAAAATGTTATTTAAAAAAAAAATACATAAAATGTTAATTCAGTGAACTGAATTATATTGTTCCTTAAACAGGGATGAAATATTTTGTTGCAACAAGAAAACTTTGCCTTCATTAATATTTATTCTACAATAATTATTATTAAAGTCTCTAATAATGTGGTGCGTTAAGTAAGATGGCAAGGCTTGTTGGCATACAGTAGTGCAGTAGGACTGGAAACCTGGAGAATTGGAAACGTTTTGGAAAATGGGAGCATAACTTGCATAACATGCGTTATTCATATCATCATCAATTTATCATGTAACTCTTAGTAATTTTCTAAAGGCTGCTATGATTTACCACATTGATGATCAGATCAGAAGAGGGCTATATGTAATGTAAGAATGAGCAAGTTATTTCAAAAGGCAAGACTGGATAAGATGTTATTGAATAACACCAATGGGTACTTTTGGGTTCTGAATTTGGTGGCTTGATTTTTTTTTTAGGGTGTCAAATCTGTTTTAGGAATGTAATAAGTGTGTAGGCGGTAGCAAGCTGTGAAGTAGAAATAAAAATAAAAAATAAACAAATTCTAATGGATACAGAAACATTAATCAGAATAAATTGTGTTCGGTCATGTGACCCAATAGTGTCAATATCTGTGAAAGTATTCATGGTTGACTTAAAAGCAACTAGCACCAATAGAAACAGTCTAACTAGATGTGCAATACTGTAAGGTTTTATTTTAAATAAATTAGTACATCTATTTATTGGTTTTCCCGAAGATGTGCATTTGCTCTTTTTATTACAATTCATTAATCCAGAGTCTTTTTAAATATAAACTGTATAAAGAAATATTTTGCTTTTTTACTCCATATCAACCTTGCTCTTAAGTTTGTACTTTGTGGATACCATGCTATATTTAATCTTAACAATAAAAATGCTGTACTTTTTGTACAATAGCTAGTTTCTTAATATATCAACAGTTTTTCCATGTATATTTTAACAGTACTGAAATGTTATTTTGTTATTAAAGATTAAATTATACCTTTTTTAGTTGTGTTTCAGATGAGATCTAGAATTTATGGCGTTTCTGCCAAGGGAGACACAAGAAAGATTTTTATCCAGATCTATATTAGAACCCATGTCCAGTTCTGTCACTTAACCAGCAATGAGAAACCCATATTGACTTCAAATGTTCCTGTGCTTTGTATATTGGTAAAGGCCCTGCATTTGAACAATACTGATTGCTTTACACTCAGTTTAGCCAAAAGACTTTTTGAGAGAGTTTTTGTGTGCTTTTTTATTTTTTATTTTATAATCAGTGTTATTGGCAGATTAGTCTTTAGTACACAATGTTCTGATTTATCTAAATAACTGATTTATTTGTCTAAAACGTATTTAGCAATTTATTTGAATACAGAAATTATTCTTCCACTGGCATGCCAGTTGAACAGGGATTGTGATAATTTCTGATTATTTCTGATAATATATGATTATCTTATGTCTGTCCCTTTGAAACTGTTATTGATGCATTTGTTTGTGTGTGTGTGTGTGGGAAAGTGAAAAACACAAGAAAAGACCATTTTTAACTTATTTTGTGTACAGAGAAAAAGACGGGATTGAGAAACAAGTAACATATAGGCAGTGGTATTTACAGTAGTAAAGACGACGTTGGAAGGGTGATGTTTTAGGACTTACATAGGTATTACACTACAATAAATTATTATAATTGTCACAGCAGCTTTTGCCTTAAGCATTAGTTTGTGGCAGCTCAAACAGCTTGGTTGTACTCTTCTGGTATGGTTATTTTAAATGAACATGCCTCTATCCACCAATTGCAATCTCCTGTTGTCACTTCAGTACAGCCACTATGGTGCTAGGGAATGAATGATTAGTTACCATTTTAGAATTTACCACTGTGTAAACCTGCAATCAACAGTGGCTGAAATGTGCTATCATTAATTATTAAATTAGCCAGACTGCAATACTGCTAATTAGCCAGCTAATGGGTTTGACTATAAGAATGGTGCAGTCTAGTCACATGCCTTTTATATAATTGTTTTTAGAACTGCTGTCTTCCAGCATTACAGGGGCTGAAGTGAAACCTATTTCAGCTTCAACAAACATGATATGCATAGAACACTGAAGCAGAAATTGTAAGAATTCTCTAATACATGGAAAACATGGGTAAGATGTAGATAAATTCAAAGAAGGAATTTGAAAGGCATTAGAGTTATGCATGTCTCTTACCTTGAAATATCCATGCATGCATTATTAACATCTCTGATGTGCCAAATAATTATTATGGTGGTTTATGTCAATTTAGATTTTTGTTGAACTTGATAAAAGGATTGTTTTCACAGTACAATAAGGCAACAGTTGCTCTGATGGCTACCTGCATGTCATTAAGGTTGGGTATTATTGATTTAGAAAATCAAATAAAACTTAATTGGGGGAAATATTGCTTTAGCATGCAATACAAGTTTTACAAATGAAGTGAATTCATGATTTGATCTAATTGTACTCATTGACAGCATTATGTAGCCTCAGTCCTGCATGGCAGCACCATTCAATAAGCAATAACCTGTTGAATTATAGAATAGGGATGAGTGATCTTTTAGATGGTTTGTGGGCTGTTGTGTAGCAAATCCGACTACCTAACGTTTTTTAAAATGGAACGAAACATTTCATTTGAGTTAGACACAAAAGTGTAATTGACAACAAACCCGGAAGCTAATTTTATAAGATGATTATTTCCTAAATTTGCTACATTTTATACTCATTGTAATCACTCATTGTGTTTTGATTCTGAATGGTTAGCCTTCTGGAGTTCTATGTTTCTCTTCGTTCTTGAAATGTTATTGCACACGTTTCAAAAGGAAACTAGCACAGGCTACTTCCTAGACTTGTACATCAAGGGCAATCAGTACTACTACTTTGTGGCCATGTAAGCTTCTACATTTGTCTCTAGACAGTTTACTTGTACTATACTGTATGGCCAGGTTTGACTGTGGTGAATGCATTGGTCCTATAAAGGACAATTGTCAGCTAAATTGGTTCATTTCTATAGACAACTAAATGGGTTATTTCATAAGGTCTTTGTGAACGCATTTTTTATGCTTAAATGCTGAAATAGAGGGAGCTGCATTAATGTGCAGTTAAACACCTGCTGTGACACTTATCAAATTAAAAGTAGACTTGCATGAGTTTTACACTGCAGATAATGTACTTCACTAGCTTAAAATATATATTCTGACACCAAGTGCAAAATGTTATTTAAGCGATCCAACTTAAATTTGAGCCCATTAAAAATGGTGGTTTTAATGTTTAAAAATGTTGTAGTTAGATGCTAGTCTGCAATTTTGAAATCTTGTTATTGACTGGCAAATTTTCTTTAAGTTATAGTGCTGTATTGGTAAATTGAACAGGCACCTCATTTCAAGCAATGTCAGGATTTCCTCCAGGTTCATAAAGGAGGTGCCAACAGAAGATAGACAAGGGTTTAAATGTACAAGAGCCACTTGTTCTGCCTCCGACACTCAATGATAGCATTATACTGCAGCTATGGGACCTCTTAAGATTTTCTGGGTTCATTACTGATAATTGTTCTCTCAAACAATTTTTTTTACCCTCATTAACCCAGGGACTTATCGGAATGAATACATAGCTCCTTACATAGAATTTCCCTGATTATTTGGTCAAATCTGACTTCACCTGAACCGTAGCAGTCAGATCCACTGCCACACTGAGTTTCAATAAAGATCAGTGGTGGTAACATGCTTCACTTACTGTACTGAGCTTTTGTCAGTTTGCCAGACCTCACAATCCCCTCAACAGCAGCTATGCATAAACAACTATTTGTTTATATGTAGATGTGTTTGTGGGTGTGTTTTTCTGTAATCTGCATCTGGACTGGAGGTTGCCATTTAGTTCCTTATTGTATAATCAAATATTTAAAAAATTTGAAAAATACAGTTCGTGTTAAGTCAGATTCATTCCAAATCATCTTTGACACACTGGTCTTAGAAATTGTTTTACTAATAGTCTCTTGTAACTGGTGCCATGGAAATATTCAAACTTGAAATAAACTTTCAAAAGAGTTTAAGGAATCTTGTGGTTTATACTTCTGAGTGTAAAATTCTTTATTTATAGGAAATGTTCAGTTGGCTTTCTAATTCAATAAACAAAATGTTCACCTTCAGCCTTTTCTAAAAATCAATACGTGATGAACTATGCAAATTAATTTACAGTAAAATAGGGCTTCTTTGTATCACTATGACATTTCCCTTAAGCCCGCCAAAAAAATTAATAAAACAAAAAATATGATTTATAAATTATATTACATTCTGGGTGGTAATATTCTGCTTACTAGAAGTGAGAGAACGCTGGTTTTAGAAATGGACGAGCAGCACTATGAGGGGTGGGCAAAGCCATGAAGCCGGGCCTCTTCCCTGCTGCGGCTGATGGAGCTGGCCTGGAATCTCTGCCTGCACTCCGACTCCCAGCCCCATATTCTCCTCTTGATGAAGACAAGTTATTGCTGTATTCGCTACATCAAGGATGGATAGAGTTTAATTTGGTAATGTAAACCACAAACAATCTTAGAAGCTTAAACAATTTCATAAAGCTGTGTAAAGGGATTAATGGAAAGGAGGAGGCAAGAACCGGCTTGACGGTATAAATAATATTTTAATGAAGAACTTAACCAAACAGACAAACACACAAAGGTGTCGGACAGCTACCAGTAAATCTCTCTCTCTGTCCCACTGCAGTCTCCAGTCGGCCTTTATCCCTCTCTGAGGGTTGATTAGCCTGATTAGGGGCCGGGTGTAGCATCACGACCCGGCCCCGCCCTCTGCCCTGTCACAAGCTGACATGAACTATATATTCCACAGACTAGTTGTTCAAACACCCAAAACACAGTAATTTCTTCAAATGACAAGCATACTGACACTCTCAAAGAGGAAGTCTGGCTGCTGGAACCATTCCTCCTTTTAGGTTTTATAGAGACATGTCTTTTCTTTCTCTTCTCCACCCATCTAAAGGTGTTTCGGAAATAAGTTGATGTGCTGTTCCCATGATCATCATAATCCTCATCGTTCTGATAGCCTCGTGTTGTGTCGATCCATCCTGAACTCTCGGATTGCCCCTCAGCTGCAGAGGGAGTTAGAGAACTAAGTATTTTGCTACAACTGTGTAAAGGGATTAATGGAAAGGCGGTGGCGAGAACCGGCTTGACGATATAAATAATAGTTTAATGAAGAACTAAAATAAAAGACAAACACACAAAGGTGTCGGACAGCTGTTCGTAAATCTCTCTCGCTGCGCAGCTTCCAGTCTGCCTTTATCCCTCTCTGAGGATTGATTAGCCTGATTAGGGGCCGGATGTGCAGAATCACGACCCAGCCCCGCCCTCTGCCCTGTCAAAAACTGCTTTAGAGTAAAGTCACTGTAGCTGTTCTGAGCTAGCCAAATGGAAATTGCAATCATTGTGGTTCTAACAAAATGTGCCCCATTACTGGTCAGTTTCCTATTGCATTAATTTGTATGTACTTACTTATGATGCAATATGGAGTACAAGAATGAAGGGGGCCATTCAACCTGATCAGAATAACAATGAGTAATATTGCTGGACCTCAAGCATTTTAGGTTTCATACACTTTTGAATCTACTTCATAAAGTGTATGAAGCTTAATTGAAAAGTTTAAAACTTTCTCTCAAGGACATGCTGGGTCTCTCTCGCACAGGTTGCGGCAGTTTCAATCATGATGCAATTATGACATTGTGAAGCATTGTGAAACATTCATGACATATGTATTGCATTATGTATTGTATCGTGACTCGTGAAGTGTTTGGTGATTCCCAGCCCTAATTACTATTTTCAGTATGAGAACTGCACTAGTTGTTGCCAGAGAACATTCAAGATTAGGACCATGAAGGATTTCTGCAATGTAGGATTTTTCAGTGGTTTAGTGAAACCGTCATAACAGTATTTAGCACCATCTTGAGGACATAAGCCATAAAAGGATGAGCAGTGTGTGTTGTAAGACTCTCAACAGGTAGCTGCCACTCTGAGTACTTCTGAAGCAGTTTGATAAACTCAACTCCATATTTCTCCAATTTATCTTCAGTCAGACCACCAATCTGCAGCAGAACATCTGGATCAGCTGACAGGATCGCTGCACAGAAATATCACAATGCACTCAGCACAGAGCACAAAGGGCTGTATCAATATCAATGGAAGGCAATTAATTACTTCAGCCAGTGGAGGTGTTTCATCCAAGTAATGCATTGAGAAAAACTGTTTGGGACAAAAGAACAGATTGGTTAAGTAATGTAGTCTAAAGTTAATTTATTCATTTGATCCCTGTTTAACATAAGTTTATAAACAAATGCATGGAATACATTTTTACCAGGTTTTTAGAAACCCTTATAAGTGATAGTTATCCAAACATAAACTTTTTCACATAAAATAAAATCTGCATTTTATCAAGACTTTCACTTATCTGCGATTGTTTTGTGTGTGGCTGTGGAGAAAATGTTGTAGTAATGAATACCAAAGACTTTTCCCAACTTCTTGCACAGATTGTTGAGTTCCTCTACATTTCTTAAGTATCTTTTCTCTCTTAGAGAAACTCGGAGTGATGGAGGCTTTGTGCTTTCTGATGCTGGACACACTCTCAGTCTCAATGAATTCAATCTGCAGTGGGGAACAAATCAAAGAGTAGCATTACAAAAACATAAAATGGCTATTTAACAAATTTTAACAGAAACTTTTTTGACAGGCTTTTCTTTCAAAAACAAAAACAAAACAGACTGACTGACTATTCTTACCTGCATGCTGCCACTCAGTATGCACATGACTTTGGGCTCTGCTGAGATATAGGCCACGGCCTACCTGTTTGTTGTTAGTGATGTACAGACCTCCATCAGAACACAATCCAGCACCAGTTTCTTAAAGAGTCTCTCAGCATTGTGTTTGGAATATGCTGGTCCTACTGAACATTCCAGTCTGGATTCGAGCACTTTTAGGTCCTGTCAAACAGAGATATTCTTATTGAGGCCTTGAGCAGCCAACCTGACAGGCATTAAATCTCAAACACATTATGAAGCAAAGAATAGTCACTCTATCAGTTATGACAGCGATTACCACTAGCCTTCTAATCCAGAAATGTGTCGACCAGCATGTCGAGTGTAAGCCTGTTCTGCTGGGCAGTTTTGCCATATCTGTTTCCAACCTTCTCACACTACTCATGCACAAACCTCACAATCTTCTTTACGTCGTCAGTTACATTTCTTGATTTGTATTTCTGAAGGCGAATATTAAGATCAGCATGTCACATATCAATTTACAACTAAATGTATTCTAATTAATGTTTATAAGCAATGACTATGTGAAATTATGCAGTTCATGATTATTGCAGAATGTAAGCTGTGAAGAATAAAATGATTCACAAAAGTTCTTACAACTGGTCTGGCACAATTGTCACATATGACATTTGGGTGCTCTTTACAAAAGCTTGTATTAAACGTGTGCTCGCCAATGTAAGCCAGGAACTGGATCCTCCTGCACTCGGCCACATTCTCACAGAAATGAACCATGCTGTGCAGTTTGTTGATGTGGGTGGCTTTGGATTGCTGGTTGCCATCTTTATCCACTGCAATTATATTAACAGTTATCTAGGCCACGCTCACACAGACAGATTAACTATGAATGTATAATAATGTTTTGGTTTCAGTATCCCATATGCAATTTTTCAACATCTTAATTTTACACAATGCCTTTAAGTATTTAGACTCTGAAACATTGCTGTCATTTTACTAAATAACATACACAATGTTTAAATTTAGTTATCTGTAATAATTTCGTCTCATTCAGTTTTGTCATTTTAATATTAAAAGTAATTGTATACAGTTAAGGCATCACTATTCATATCCTAAATTTATTACAGAATTAAACAAAAATCTGCCCATGCCTGTACCGTGGCTTAATAAAGTACGTATTAGCAACTAGAGTCTCTTGCTGCAAATAACATCAGTGTAGGAATAGAAGAGCACACAGTGGGACATCTCTCCATCTCTACCAGCTCTGACTGACTGCTGGTAGTAACCCTCTACTGACTTGGGCAGTCTGGCATGGATCACATAACATACATCAGGCTTGTCGATACCCATGCCAAAAGCAATGGTGGCACAGATAACCTAAATAATGAATGAAGAATTAAAAAAAAAATGGTTTAGGTAATTGTGTGAACATAAAATCAACTATTAGATGATAAAATAAAGCAAATAAAGCACATACACTGTCTGTTTTTTGTAGTCCAGGTTCAGCCCTTTTGACTGTTACTAACATTATTTTTAATAATAGAGTGCCTCACCTGGCATCCATCATGGTTGGTCCATTTGCTCTGGACATATTCTCTGTCACTGTCACTCAGCCCAGCATGATAGGCCAGTGTGGCCCTGTGAAGACTGTCAACCAAATTGTCACAATCATTCCAAGATAAGCAGTACACAATACCCGAGTCATATACGTTGGGGAGTAATGGAATACATGTAACAGGAATACATATTTAAAATACAAAATATAAGTAACTGTATTCCAATACAGTTACAATTTAAATAATTGGTAATTAGAATACAGTTATAGTTACATTATATTCTATTCTGATTACTGACGAGATTACTTTGCATTTTATTGTAAAATGTTTCATTTAATATTTAGTCCTTTCAGATGGAAAACATTTATACAAATAAATGATGTGATCAAAAGTGCATTTGAACAGCGGTGAAACACTTTCTTATGATGTGTTACATTCATACGAGCAGACAGAGAAGTAAGTTTGGAGCAGAAGAAATAGAAATAAAACTTGTGTAAATTGTCAGCTTTACGCTAAGCTAAAATGCTATTTCAATCCATTTTATATGCATGTGTTACCAAGCACATGCATATAAATTCATGTTGGATCATAAATTCTTTTTTCTAGTAAGACTTTTGATATTAGGGCAAAAATCAAATTCTTGATAATAATTTTTGTATTGTTTTCCAGTAAAAATATCTGTAAATCCTTAAACAAGATCAGTTTGATTGATCTTGTTTTAGAAACAACACTGCATAAGATAGTTAGGTTTTTCAGATAATGTATTTTAACACGTGTATTTTGTCTTACTGTACTGGCAGAGTTTTTATAGTCAAAACAAGTGAAAAAATCTACCAGTGCTGAAGAAGTAATCCAAAGTATTTAGAATGCGTTACTGACCTTCATGATCTAACAGAATATGTTCAAATTTACATTTTGCAGCATGTATTCTGTAATCTGTAGTGGAATACATTTCAAAATTAACCCTCCTAACCCTGCCTTCACACACATAGGGCCAATTTGACCTATAAGATCACCATACTGTGATAGACAACTGAACTAAAAATGTGTATACTGCCAAAGTGCCAAAGTATATTAGATCTGGACAGCACTCACATGGAAAGTGTTTCTTGAGCTCTCATGAAGCTCATTGTGATTCTGTGGGAACATAGTCAGTTTTTATTTATAGGGGGCAAGGTTGAGATGGTACAGAGTAAATAAAGAACGAGATACATTCTTTGATTTTTTTTCTATACACTTTTATTTTTTTATTTAAATCTAATAATGATTATGTACAAAACAATTACAGAAACATGGTCTTGTGAGTGAATCAGACATTGCCTGGCAGAAAGTCATACACCTGAGGATGTGTCATTGCCAGCTGGTATAGAATGTCCTTCTGAACTCCAGAAGTGGCAGTGGCCATCAGTGCCATTATAGGAACATTGGGAAACATACGTCTGAGCTCATGCAAGCACTTGTAAATCATGAACCCACTGAGAGAGACACAATTAAACACAATTTATTCTGGTTCTATAGCAAAATAAGCTGTTGTTTAATTTAATCAGTTGCCTTTAGTAAACACATATGCTATTCTCTTAAATTGCATAGTACTTTGTTTACAAAGCTTAATTTGAATTGTGCCACAAAAAAAAAAAGCTAGTTTACATTACTATATTGTAGGTATTTCAATCAAACACACTTGACTCTGCGTGTTGTACTGTACAGTCTCAATATCAAGTTTACCTGACTGACACAATGTGCCTCATCAATAACAAAACAAGCAAGCAGACCTCTTTCATACAAATTCTAAAGGGCACTGATCATTCTTCCACTTAAGACAAAAAGAGCCTATAATAAAACGGGTAAGGGCATGAATGCACTCTTACAAAGCAGTTGTGTTTATGGCTTGAGAACCCACTTTCTCTGTAGTGGCATAAATTAGTTTGATAGAGGGATCCTTCCAAGACAACTGCATACAGCTTCACTATCACTTTTGTCCCCTGATAAACTTATTGCACAGATCTGAAACATGAAACTGCAAATGAATCATTTGTTTTAATAAAGGAAATAAATAATTTTATGAGAGGGAATTACTCAAGAGGGTCTTGCATCTAATGTGGTCAGTTTCTGAAAACTAGGAGAGATCGTAGGGGAGATATGACTACAGTCACCCCAGCAAACACACAAGCTGGAAGCTGATAGCAGAGGCTTTTTACCAGCACCTTATATGTGTAAGACTTTGAAGCACTGGATAATTAGGGAAGATATTAATACATTTCCCTTACATAGTTTATTTAGGTCAAATATTCTAATAGTTCATATACAAACAATAAATATAAACATGAGGAATATAACAAATATAATTTATGCAGACAGACAATAAACAATAATAAATGTAGTCAAGGCAAAGTGAGCTGGTATTTCAAGTGTAACTACAAAGTAATCCAGTAATATCAGTAATAATTAATTGTTAATACTTGAAACAAACCTGAAGGGATCAATACAAACGTGTCCTCATTAATAGTCTCCAACTGATTAAAGCGGAACTGATGAAGCCCAAACTTCTTATGGAACATCTTCATCATCTCTGAGCTATGAGGGAAGTTGAAGCCTCTAAAGCGATCATGAGCTGGGTTTCTATATGTGGGCTCTGCAGATCAAGACAAACACAACAGGTTCTTTACTCACAATTAACTTAATAACTCCACTTACAGTAAGGTAAGATATACAAGTCATCATGTTGTCATTTATTGCTGTTTTTAAGGGGGGCTGGAGTGAGCCTAGAGTATTTTTGTCAAAGAGATTCATCTTCTGCTTTTATTACATGGATTAATTTACATTTAAAATCCATTCACGAAACATGATTTTAATATTGGTAAATGTATTGTATGTATTCATTTCTTAGCAACTTGCTTTAAGGTAAACCTACTGAGGTCACCAGATCTTTTCACCAAAAAGATTTGTTCAGATTAGTTAATTGTCCACTTTTGCAAATTACGCCTTTGCACCAGTAGATGGTGATAAAAGACTGTCTTTTACCCTTTGAACCAAGTAAGTGTACAGTTATGTGCTATGAAAAAGCATTTGCCCCAATCCCGATTTCTTCTGTTTTTGTGTATACTAAATTGATTAAAAAATTCAAACAAAATCGAACATAAAACAAAGGCAATCTGAGTAAAAACAAAATACAGTTTTTAAATGATAATGATATTTATTGAAGCAAAATGTTATCCAATACCAACTGGCAATATGTGAAAAATATTTGCCCCCTTAGTAACTAAATCCCCAAATCTATGAAATTGAATTCATAATGGGGTTCAGCTGGACTAGAATTATTTCATAAATTGTCTTAAAGGTCTCATCCAGTAGCAGACTATGCCTAGTTCGAAAGAAATTCCTGGGAAGGGTTACAAAGCGATTTCAAAAACTCTGGGACTCCCTTTACCAAAGTGAGAACCATTATCTCCATTAGAAAATCACTTAGACACCTTTCCAACCTTAAAAACAATCAACCTCACTGTAAAAAGGCAGGCAAACCTGCTAAAAATAGAGAAGATTTGCACCTTGAAGGTCTCTGCATTGTTCTGTCTTTTCTGAGCACTGAAGTAAAGCAATTATTGTTAATAATTTGCACTTTACAAATTCATCCTGTTATTATTTTTTTCTGACTCCAATTTTATATTAATCTGACTCCAATTTTAAGTTGTCCTCTAATTTAGATTAAAGCTCTAAATACTTTCTGATCATTCCTTTATTTTAATCTTTTAAGTTATTGATTACTCTGAATCCTCTTCTATTCATTTACCTTTTGATCAGTTTCTAATGAGACTCAAACTGATAGTCTTTAAGTGGCTTCCTCCTACATTAAAGCTTCAGTTATGATATAAATGATTCTTAAAATGCTATTCTCCTGTCCGGTTCCTCCAGAGCGGTTTCTCCTATTTAAAAGACCCAGTATTAAATGATTTCAGAGGAATACAGAATAAATCAAAAAGTAACAATTTATTTGCCAGGTTTTAAAACATAAGTTACAGAAACAAGTCAAAGAACATAGTTGAGAAAACTACATGTAATTGCAAAGCATGGGAAATCTGAATGCAGATTCCGGTTATTAAAGTTACACACAGTGAGGTGTGGGATCATCTGACTACAGAGAATCCTGAGCTCTGGGCCAACTTTCCTTAAATATCCAGACAGAAAACACATTGTGTACCAAATGGTATTATCCTTTGAACAATGAGAATTTGGGGGTGAATAGGTTCTTGACTTCCTGGTGTTAAACCTTCAAGGAGGGGGATAGACCTCCAGAATTATTCAGTATTTGGCAAATTAATTATTCAGTTATTTGGCCCCATATGATTCAGTCGGAGTCTTCAAATACACTGTTATTACCCAGGGAAATGACAGAAGCAATACATTTATGAAACTGAAAGCCTTTATTGACATTTTCTCCGAGTTGTCAGTGGGGACATTGATACTGTTAGACTACAAGATGTGACTCCAAAATTTTGTCTTTTTAACAGACTGGAATATGGAGTTGATACTCTATCTGACTGAGATGTTCTAGAATCTAGATGGTGTAAAATTAGCAAGAATACACAGGGTTTCTGCAGGTTTTATGCAGCTAAATTTAAGACTTTTTTTAAAGACATTTTTAAGACCAACTAAAGAAAATTTAAGGAATCAATGTGTGTTTTAAAAAAATGAGGGATCATAAAAAATTTATTTTGTTTTTATTTAGTAGGCTACTGTCCGAAGAAGCTATTTGACATAACACATCATCACATATATTCCACAGGACAAAATATGATAATTATATGATGAAAATACGATTTTCAAACGCAAGGAATGTTAATTCCCAAGTTGAAGTACATCAAGATGGTGCAGAGTACATAATATGTATAGTTATATTAATATATAATTAAAATAAAGTATTAGACTAATAGTACACCTGTAAAATCTATTTTATTTTCTCTTTACATCTTTATAACTCTCCTAAATATTACCTCATACATTCCTTTCCAAAGGGACTTTCTTTCCGTCTCACTCTAGGAAAGCTCGCGCTTGTTAAAGAGGGGCGTGCTGTCATAGCAACCATGTTACGTTTCATTTCCATGTGTCCTACGAGGGCTGTCTCGTTTAAACAAGTATTTTAAACGGCTCGGTATACTGCAGCCTTCAAAGGACGCGTCCTACCAAGCACGGAGCCTTCGAAACGAGACATAGCCTAAATGAATGGAGAGAGCCGTAAACGGACACCTACCAGTTGTAAATTTGTCCTTGTTCTCTTATGTAACAAACATTTCATCGTAGTAAACCCCACACATAGTTCATTCCAAAAATGATTGTTTACTCTAAAACTGGTTGAAGATTAGCGGGCAGACGGTCAAAATGCATTAAGTGATTAGCTGTTTCCTCACAAAAGCAGTTTATTCAGCACACGGAAGCATCTCCCCAATAGAAAACCATTTGAAAAAAAGGACAGCCACGTTATACATTGCTCTTAATAACTTTGTAGGTTACAGAAAATAGAAGGGCTTTCTGGCTTTCCCCCTCTTATGGGTCATCTCTCAACATCCATCCGTAATACTTTTCAGTTTTCCACCGGTTTTTTTTTAGATGAATGACTAACAATCAGCAAGTTAAAAGCTAAACTATCATTGAATGTTTTACATGTATATATCTTTCCTTACTCATATATAGTTTTCTTAACTAGAATATTGTAACTCATTCATTGAAGGTGTTGTACATTGTGCATAAACTGATTTTAAGTGAGACTAAAATCTCTCCATTGCTGGTGTGGGAATATACTTTTCACGTATTTACACCAGAGGTAAAGGATAGGATGATTCCACACATGTTCTTTCCCCTCTCAATATAGAAACGCCTGTAAGTACCTGTATTTTTTCACTATAAATCTTGACAGCAGTGTCCTTGGTGATCGTGAACTGTTATCGAGCTTGAAATTATGATCATGCCTAAAGACTGCACTGACAAGATGCACAGTGAAAAAGGAGTTATATTTTGGTCTGTTTTCTCCCAAAACTGATTGGATCGCTTCAGAAGACATTGATTTAACACTGGAGTCATATGGATTACTATTATGCTGCCTTAATGTAATATTTTGACCTTCAGAATTCTGGCCACCATTCACTTGCATTGTGAAGACCAACATATCTAAAATATTCTTCTAAAAATACTAATTTGTGTTCAGCAGAAGACAGAAGGTCAAACACATCTGGGATGGCATATGGGTGAAAAAAATGTGAGAATTTTTATTTTTGGGTGAACTATTCCTTTAAAAATGACAGAGAGGGAAAAAAAAGAAAGAAAGTGAAATACTCACAATAGACTAATATGTGTAAACTTTCTCTGTCATTAGACCTTTATTGTACTCAAAGGTTTGACTCAGAAGACCTCTAAAATCTGTACTAATAACTGCACATAAAAAGCAATCATAATGTGTTACATTATAATATATGTGTGCTTGAACCTGCTCTAGGACAGAAAAGGGGCAATTAGCAGTATATTTATTTCAATGTTGATACAGTATAAGTAATACACTATTGCTAATGTATATCATATACAGCCTACTGTAACTGATGAATGTTCACTGTCAATTTTCAATAAATTCATGTGATCATTTAGTTACCAGTTGTAGAAGTTTCCCTGTGGTAATGGCAGTGACAGACTCCAGACAGCCTGTGGTGGAAAAAGTCCTGCAACTACCACAAGTGCCCTGAAATGTAGGCCTACAGGACCAGTTTAATCAGCTTTTTTTAATTACTCTGAAAACTACATTAAAAGAGCAATCTTTAGCAAAGATAATATGGGATTACTAGAATGTAATCTACCTGATCCTTAACATCAGTCACATATTTTCCCTTCATTCTCCAGTCAACCTTATCTGGGTAGTGTCCATTGCTGCTCCCTCTGGTGGCTGAGCAGCTCTGATAGACTGTAAAATGTGCAAGAACACTAGAAATTTCTCATTGATCGTGAGGAGAGACAGTCCCACAACAATAGCCTACCTGAGGCTCTGTCAGGTGGTAGAATTCAGCAAAAGTCATGTCTGAAAACTTGTTCATTCCCACTGTATACTATAATGTCATGTGATTAAAAACATTGAAGATATAGCACTATTTTATACAACACTGGGGTTAAGTAGAGGGAATAATCATACTTGAGAACCTGTGATTCCCAGCATTATGGTGGTCAATCTTTTTGTTTTCAACAAATATCTGCAGTCGCTGGTGTGATGGCACAGTATAGAGTGCCCAAACAAAAAACAAAAAAACAAGGAAAAATCCACTACATAAAGACTAATTAATGGAGAGAATAATATAAGGAGGAGTCAAGACAGAGGAAGAAAGAGAGAAGGGCAGTTCCGTTCAGGTCACAGTGTCGCTGGGGCGAATGCAGACGCAACTGTGCCATTGAATTGCTGCTCTTTCAGCCACTAGATGTAACATCTTCTCCAGCGCAAACCAAAAGAGAGCCACAAGATTAGCCATGCTAATTGTGCACTAGCTTGCCTCTTAAAAGCTCTCCCACAATATTACCCTCCCATTGAGCCATAGATGGTCCAGAGTGCAAATCTCCTAAGGGGACATGGTGGTGGGAAAAAAACGGCTCGAGAGTATCTAAATGCACACACATTCACCTACACATACATTCCAATATTTCTACACACTCTTTCTTACCCTCACAGTGTTTCCTTATTGGATATTTAAGTTGAAGGACTGATTGTATTGTAATTAAATTAACCGGCTACATGAATCTGTCGCTGAGAACCCAAACATAAACTGATCCACAAAATATTATCGATCGTGTTTTGATTTTTATTGTTCATGACTGTGAATTGCAAGTTGAATCCTTGATGGTGCAAGATGTCTGCATTTTTCTATGAGAGACAAAATAATTTGGAAAACAAAAAACTTTTTTCAAGTGTTTATGTATTTATTTACATATTGCATTTAAAGTGTGTTAAAAAGAAAATCTCAGTGATCCCTTTTACACCTTTGTGTAATTGGTGGCTTTGCGCTATCCTTCGGGTTAAATGATAACATTTTGACAGGCTTAATCCTGTCTGGCACCCAAATTTTTATTTTTTTTATTATTAATTTAAATATAGGCTAGTTTAGGGGCCTGCACCGTTATACTGGTAATATTCCTCCGTGTCATATTTTCTATTAAACTGTCAATTCCTAAAGAGTAAATTGAGAGTTAAGATGTTTTATTTTCTTTATGACTTTTCCCCCCTTTGTTAATTTCACTTCCTTCCTGCAGTGCTGCCTAAAATATCTTTGAATTGCAACGCACATGATTCTTACCTGAGACATCCATGAGTTGAAAAGATACTTGTCTGTAACAAAGAATATTTTTATATGGTCAGTTTCATGTTGCACACAGCAGGGTGAAAAATATATAGCCTATATATTTCAAATTTTGTTTTTCAATATTATGTTTGCATTGCTTCAGCATTTATTGTTCATTTTTCATATTTTTTATAGCCCACATAAATATGTAACGAATAATTGATGACAGACCAATGATTTGTTGGAAAAATAATGCGTGTGTGTGTCATGTTAGAACTAGCAACAGAGGCCAGCGCTGCTTTACTCTGGGACTTACTGGAGAAATAAGGTAGTGCATTTGTGCACGTGTGTGTTTGGGGGTTTGTGTTTGAGGGATCGAAAGAGAGAAACATAAAAAATTTGTGAGATTGCTTCTGGGATTACCTTTTTTGTTGTAGCTTTCGTCAGAAGTAGCATAACTTCAAAATCGCCTAGATGTGTGCATTACGCGTATGATGTGTGTCCACGAGTGGGAGTGTGTGTGTGTGTGAGAGAGGGGGTGTGCCAAGGGTTTTCCCAGATATATTTCAGATAATATAGAAACTGTTGTGTTGATCAAGTGTACCTAGCTTTGATACAGCTTAAGCATTCGATGCCAATTCGAAAACGTATTTTTAGAACTAGCAACGAAGGATGTGCTGCTTTTCTGTGTGTGTGTGTGAAAGTGAATCAGGGGGTGTAGCGCGGTGCTTTCTACTAGAGTTATGTGAGGTTTATTAGGGCGAAATACAATGAAACATTAAAAGTTATATTGGATAATAGAAATTGTTGTATTGATCAAGTCGTGGGGGTGTGGCGCTATTTGTTGGTCACAACTCGAGTCTCAGTGTGTGTGTGTGTAAGTGCAGGGGAGACGAGGGAGTGCGAGACCTCTTTTTAACTGAAATTGAAATAAATGTAGGATTTTTAGACATTGTTTGACGTTCTTAACCAATTTACTTTAACCAATATCTTAGTTTTAATTGGTTGTTTTGTTGTGGTAGCCTGTAGGGCTCTTTGAAATAACTGAAATAATTTGGCTGAGTGATATGGAACCGTTATGCGGTCGAGACCTGGAACTACTTTATAGCTGTGCGTTTCCTTGACAAATAATTACACACCTTAGAATGTCCATGAACCAATCAAATTAAGCATCAACAGACCTGTTGTATAATTACAAATAACATACAGTATATTACTGTTATGAAATAAATACTGAGAGGCTCTGTGTCTGTAAACAAACAGCTATTATGTTTCCGAATTGGAGACTGAAAGCGGCAAACAGTCAAAAATGAAACCAATTGTGACTCAGTATAGCACTGCGAGACAAAAAGCAAAAAGTTAAATGCTGATTTGAAAATGACCTTCTTCAGTGTGTAAGGGCACTTTATACTCCTGACAGAGCAGCGCAAACAGCACCGGCAAGATCAGCTTGTTCATCTTCCCTCCAGCAGCCAACTCATAACAGTAGTATGAGTATGAGATCTGTGACTTTCTACTGCTAGTCTTTTGCTGCACTCCTCCTACATGAGGGAAGGGAGGGATTTCACTGTACTTTGCTTGTGGGGTTAACTCTGACAAAGCCTTACTTTGACAAAGCCTTTACTTGTGTGATATTTACATTTACGTTTAGTTAATGATTATTAATGTACAGTATGCAGCTGTGAATTTTCATTTACGAGTTTAGAAAGAATATAAGTTTTAACGTCTACAGCTTTACATGATCGGTGGCTTTTTTGAACTCTGATCAATTGATAAAAATATGTATAATGCTATTTATCACTATAATATAATATTATATTTCTGTAAGAAAATATAAATAATTAAAGAATCTTGGCTGCGTTTGAAAACCATAATATATAAATTATTTGTATTATGAATCTATCAGCATTCAAGCCATAATATGTAGCGACTTGCTATATGTAATTAGTTTTGGAATTGCATTCCTTCATCAACTATATAAAGTGAATCTGCATAATGGATAGCTTATGGCTTTAAACTTATGCCATTTTTCAACCATAAATGCAAGGAATTTAGCTCAGTAAGGGAATTTGTGATTGATTTGGAGAATATTAAAAGAATCAATGTTTGAGTCCAATCAAAGTCTTTGTCAGTCTTGGAGTTGATCAGAAAGTAAAATTCATTCTTACAGTAATAAGACTTCCATGGCCATTAAAAATAATATCACACATAGACTGAAATGCTGTTTATGAGTATGTAGCTTATAGGACTGACAGATTTCAAGGGACCAATATGATCAACTACACAGACAACTTCTCTTTGAATACAAACTATTCTTTATTCACTATACAACTAAACTAACAAACAACTACACTAACACATAGACAAACAAACATAAACACAAGTTGGTGAGTTTTGACAGAAGATGAATGGAAAATGATCTGTAACAGAAAAATGTATTTTATGGAGTGTATAGACCTTGCCTTAAAACAACCAATACATAGTATGATTATTTCCCAGAACCGATGTCCAAGTGTGTGTAAAAAAGAGGAGTCAAAGAGTGTAACAGTAGTCAGGCCTTTTAATCCATTCTATTCAGTTCTAGGAATTCCTCCAAAGGAATTATACCCTATCAGTAGTGCCTTTACAATGTCACATAGTCAACTAACTCCCCGTTCTTAGAGGTGATTTACGATCCATTGTGTAAAGGCCTCTTAATATTCCTGCTCAAAAAAAAATATATTTTAATCATGAACTGCATAAGAGAACTATAACTGCATATATATTGGTATCGGAACCTTATTGTAAAGTGTTACCATTTTTTTTTCTTCACTGTAAAAAGTGGTACCAAAGGGAACTATTTCTTCCTGATCTAACAATTTTGTTTTAGTTTTGTAGGTTAAACCCAATAAAGTCATTCAGTGGTCAAATAATTTTTCTGACTTTAATAAAATCAGTTAATTTAGATGTTACAACATAAAGTACATTTATAGGTTAACTTTCGTTTAGTATCAACTTTTTAAAAATATCAGAGCAAACAAAACATTGTTAGAGCTGAAAAGGTGGTATTTTTCAAGAAATATGAGGCCAGTGTTATTATTACAGGCACATGATCTCAGTTGTCAAAGAGCAAAGTGAAGTGAGCATGGCAAAAACACATACAAGGAAGCAATATACCCCTGAGATAGAATAGATTTATTAGCAAGAGGTAATCAGGAAACATACAGTTTATTTATTTAATTTTCTTTCTTTTTCTTTTCTGTTCATTTCTCTTTTTTTTCTTTTTTTCTTTTTTTTTTTTTTTTACAAAACTGGAAATATTTCCCAAGCCGTGGAAATGAACTTAAGGTTTGAAAGATAATTCTCATACCACTGGGTATTGCTAACAGCAAAATGTTTGTTTGTATGTTTATATAATCATTTATAAGAGTATGTGCACATATATGTGTATACAGTATGTTTATATATATATATATATATATATATATATATATATATATATATATATATATATATATATATATATATATTATGTCCTTTTTAAAGTTTCTGGCTGTTACAGTGTTGCATGCCTGCCACTTGAGCTTTTAGTGTGTTTCCAGACTGTACATAGTAAAAATACATACAAATATTCACAGAATAAGCACTACATTACTATATTCCTGCTAAAATAATGATTATAGACAGGATTACAGTATATGCAAAAACACTTTAAAGTCCTCTACCTCTAGATTATGGTTTCAAAAACACAAATCAGCATCGAGTGTGTAAGCATAGGGTACAACGCTTTAAAGAGGTGTGCTTTAAACTAGTACATGTTAAGAAATACATAGGGCTGCATGTACAAAATATACAGAATACTTTTCTGAGTGGTGAGTTGACAATGTACAAAAATGTTTCTACATTTTTTTTCTTTCTTTTTTTTTAAAAGTTGGATGCAGATGCAGAATCCTACTTCTTTATTCTAGGACTACAAAAATACCCTTTGTATGCTGCAAGCGGGAAGGTTATTCACTTTTGATCATACTCTTAAACGACAATGCATTTTACAAAGTGATATTCACGTTCCACAATCACTGAAACAGCAAGGACATAGATTGTCTGTAAATGTACAATAGCGTGTAGAAGGATGGTGCTGAACCCAGAAAACATAGTTTCCCAAATGCTAATAAATGTGGCTGTGAGCAACAGAAACATTGCATGGGAAAACTAGTAAAGAAATAGTATTTTCTCTAGTTTTAGGTTGAGCAAATAATAAATAAGAAAAAAAGAAAAAATAAGAAATTTGTCATACTAAGGATTAAGCGTTGCAAGTAGAAAGTGAGGATGACAAATTCCGCAGGCAAGAATGGATCAAAATCATTACTGGCCAGTTGGACAGATATACCATGTATTTTTAATGTCATGTTATGTAATTAACTTGTCAGCAAACTATACTCTGCCTTCTTTACTAAGTTATACCAAACTTTCATTTAGGCATGTCCAACCAACTCCTTGAAACAGCAGGCGACGAATGGTAATTATCGCAACAAATGGATGTAAAGATGCTGGAATTGATTTAGCTACATACAGTGACATGTGCCTTGGAATATAATAGTATAAGAGTATAAGTATTTCTATATGCTTGGTTGTATACAGCAATATATCTGCTTTCCACATTGCTACATGATATGCATATACTGTAAATTAGTTACATGCAGCTATTAAAATTTCAAAATGCTCCTGCTGACTTTTAATATTTCATTAAGGAGGTGATGTGAATGAGCCTGAAAAATATTATTACCCCAGGTAGCAATTACAGAGACAACCACGCCTTAAAATAGACAGTTGAATTAGCTGTCACTGTCTGATTAAATCCTGTTATAACTCCTGTAAAAAACATACTTTTTCCTTAATGGTGGTGACTGAGGAAGAAATTGCTGCGAAAAACAGAGGCTGAAATCAACAGAAAACTTCTTAGTGAAAGATCTGAAACAATTAGGTAACATGTGATAATGACTAAAAACAAAGAAACACAACCCGGAGTAATAATCAAGTAATACAAAACATAACACAGGGATGTGTTGAGAGTAAGGTGTCTGTACAATGTATAGACCTTATGCAGAGTCTGTCTCTCAGTTGGGCACTTTTGGCTCAATTCTGAGAGAGGCTTCATAAAGGCCTTCTTCATCCATTACTGAGCTTCTGTCCAGTAAATACAATGCTGCCTGAAAAGACAGAAAGAAACAATCAGTTTCATATTATATGGATTTGATTCTTCAAAGCAAACATTGTCAAACTTATCTTAACATGTTTAGACTAAGGCATCCCACAGACAAGAGAACGTCTAGGTTACATATGTAACCTCCGTTCCCTGATGGAGGGAACGAGACACTGTGTCGAAGAAGCAACACTAGAGGTCTCTCTTGAGTGCCAAATATGCCTCTGATCTATAGAAAAAAGGGCAATGAGAAGTTGGCAGACAGTATTTGCACACCCCGCCCCCAGACATACAGGTACAAAGGCGGGGAAATACGTCTGTTTCATTCAGGATTTTTCTGAGGAGCCGGAAATGGTCCGGCCACAACAGTGGCTCGGCTCAGCGACGTGGCAGGGAGGACACAACGTCTTGTTCCCTCCATCAAGAACGGAGGTTACATACTTAACCTAGACGTTCCCCGTCTGTCGCTCACTTCGTCGTTGTGTCGAAGAAGCGACACTAGTGGTCCAATTTAAATCACGCCATGTGCTGAGCCGTGTACGTGTACTGCAGACACAGGAGGGGGCAGGTATTTTACGTGCAAAGGCAACCAGCTGTGTCAGACTGCACGTACCATTCCCCAATGCCCCCCCAAAAAAGTTGTCGGAATCCTTCTGGTTACCCTAGACAGGGGAACAAGGCGACGCTTGCCAACCTGGGAACGGGCCTAGCCTGGCTGGGACTCTTTTCTCTCTATGTTTCTCCGCATAGAGCAAGGGCCGGGGCCCTTACATGCATCGAGGGAAGGGGGTCTTACCCGGTTTCCTATTCTTTCAGGGGGAAAAGACCCTGCAGAGGCCACACCTGCCCGAAAGGGGGAGGTAAAGGTGTTTTAGGTGGCACGTGGAACGTGGCACAGTGGTAGATCCAGCCTCAAGGAGGGGGGAGTTGCTACAACACGGCGACCGGAGGGCAGCTGGAACTGCCTGAGGGAGACGTGGGTCCACTTCATAAGGGGACTGTACCGCAGACGATACACACAGGGGGAGTCCACATAGGAGTCCTGACCTGTGGAGCACCTATTCCAGTACAGGGTAGATTAAGTACCCGCAGTGGATTGGGTCGACGAGTTCCTCCGCTGAACTGCGGACCCACAGGGCTAGGGAGGAATCATCCGGGTGGGTGGGATCTCCTTGGAGAGAAAGCGCATGATTTTACCTCAGCCGAGGGAAAGGGCGCTAGGCGCAAGCAGTCCACCTGGTCAATCTGCCAGCGTGTTACCGAGTTCTACCGGCTCGGACCTGAGAAAACACAGCACAAAACTGACTCTTTCCGCTGTCCACCAAGGCAGACAAAGAGCTGCTCAGAACATCTAGAGCTCTGCTTGCGGTCCAAGTAGGTACGCAAAGCACGTACTGTACACAACAACAAAAGGGCTGGGCCTGCCTCCTCCTGGGGCAGCTTCGCTTGCAGGTTCACTACCTGGTCTCTAAAGGGCGTAGTAGGAACCTTGGACACGTAGCCCGGTCGCGGTCTTAGGATCACATATGTGTCTGCCGAACTGAACTCCAGGCAAGTGTCACTGACAGAGAATGCTTGCAGGTCCCCGACCCTCTTGATGGAGGTGAGCGTGATCAGCAGGGCTCTCTTTAAAGAGAGGACCCTGAGTCCAACTGATTCTAGCGGCTTGAAGGGGGGTCTCTGGAGGCCCACGAGGACCAATGAGAGATCCCAGGAGGGGAACAGGCTTGGCCGGGAGGGGTTCAACCTCCGGGCGCCTCTTAGGAAACTGATGATTAAGTCGTGCTTACCCAAAGACTTGCCGTCTACTGTGTCGTGGTGGGCCACGATAGCGGCGACATACACCTTCAGGGTGGAAGGGGACAGCCTCCCCTCCAGCTTCTCCTGCGGAAATAAGAGCACTGACCTAACTGCGCACATCTGTGAGTCTTCAGCCTGGGAAGAACACCAATTTGCGAACAAGCGCCACTTCAGGGCGTAACGTTGCCTGGTAGAAGAGGCTCTGGCTTGGTTGATCGTGGCTACGACGGCAGGTGGTAGACCAGCTAGATCTTCTGCGTCCCATCCAGGGGCCAGACGTGGAGGTTCCAAAGGTCTGGGTGCGGATGCCAGAGTGTGCCCCGTCCCTGAGAAAGAAGGTCTTTCCTCAGGGGAATTCGCCAGGGAGGGGCTGTAGCGAGGGGTACGAGGTCCGAGAACCAGGCCCTTGTTCCTCGTCCTTGTTCCTCGTCCTCTCTGACCTTGCACAGCACCTGTGCAAGAAGGCTCACTGGGGGGAATGCGTACTTGTGCAGCCCCGCAGGCCAGCTGTGTGCCAGTGCATCTGCCTTGAGGGAAGCCCCTGTTCGGGCATTCCAGATCGGGCAGTGGGAAGTCTCTCAGGAGGCAAACAGGTTTACCTGGGCCTTGCCAAACCATTCCCAAATCAGCTGGATCGACTGGGGGTGAAGCAACTTGAGTCGCTGCTGGCACCAAAGGAGGAGACGACGGGCGAGTAGTGACATGTGGCGGGAGCATACGCCGCCATGGCGATTTATGTACGCTGCCGCGGTGGTGCTGTCTGACCTGACTAGGACACGTTTGTCTTGAACTAATGGGAGACACTTCCACAGGGCAGAGAAAACAGTCAGCAACTCTAGGCCATTGATGTGCCAGCACAACGGGGCCCCTTTCAAATGGCCCGCGGCTGCCGCATCTCTGCCGACTCTACCGCATCCAGGAACTACACAGGGGCGGAATGGCATCTTTATAAAGACGCATCCTGAAAAGGACATTCAACGCCACTGTGTAAATGCTTGTTTTAGAGGAAAATACTAATTTATAGAGAAAATCACTCTTTTAATAAACTCTTTTAGCTTTCTGCTCTGTCGAAGCGCCCAGGGGCAAGCTGCACTGCCGTGCAGAGAAGGAGAAAAGCCACTGAAGTGCGCCGTAGATCCAACAGCAGGCAGAGCGTCAGAGGACCAAAGGCAGGAACAGGTGTGTGACTCGCAGCTGACTGCATACACGAACATCGGCTCTGAAGAAAATTTCTGAATGAAACAGACGTATATCCCCAACTTTGTACCCGTATGTTCGGGGGTGGGGTATGCAAATACTGTCTGCCAACTTCTCATTGGCCTTTTTTCATAGATCAGAGGCATATTCTGCGCTCAAGAGAGACCCCTAGTGTCGCTTCTTCGACACAACGTCGAAGTGAGCGACAGACCGGGAACATTCTTTTAAATTCAGTACAGTTTCAGTTTCAATGTTTCAAAAAAGAATGTCAGTTCATAATTTATCAAATAATAAATAAATCAAATTGATTTGTCAGTCAAGTTCTGAGCATCTTTGTGAGTGTCTATATTTAATGTGAGTCAAAAATTCAATTATATATATATATATATATATATATATATATATATACATTTTATGATCTAATGGCTTTAAAAGCTACTGTGCTATGCTATACACTGAATTTTTTTTAAACAAAAATGTGGTAAAGTCTAAATTAACTGGTTTTATTCAAGTCAAAAATATTATTTAACATCACTAAATCAACCTGAACACATTAGGTTTAATATGTAAATAAAGAAAACTAACTTAGTTCCATGAGGGAACATTTGCAGGTAAGCACTTTTTAGAGTGTAACATTTGTTATTTTTTATTAGAATATAATGACTTACAGAAAAATTCAAATTTGCTAAGGCAACAGGTGTGGTACATGTTGATTATGAGAATCTCATATATTTGCCCCATTTGTAAACACCAACAGCAGTAAAATACCTTTGGTTGGTAATCAATCTTGTATGCCGTTTGCTGAAACTGCCTGATTTCTCTGATGATATGCGAGATCTATAAAATAAAATACAAATTAAACAAAATATAATAACAATTATTTTTATAGCTCTCTTCAATCTTAAAACACTTACCATTCTCATCTTGGAAAAATTGACCAGGTTGTCTTCTGTGTAGTTGGGTGTCCCTTCCTCAATAAAGGCCAAGTCAGTGAGATACATTCCCAAATACGGCACACAGGGAGGGTCACAACTAGCAGGAAGGGCATACAAATATTAGCATCAATTTCTACCATATGCTCACATACCCAGGCATAATTGAGTTGTTCTTCAGTTATTAGGCTCAGCATTAAGGATTGCCTGTGGGCCAGGCTTCTGCTCAGGATAAATTAATTTCAAAATCAACATGTATCGTGATGCATTTCGCGGTAGCAAGAGTCAATTACTATAGAAACCGAAATATCCTCCGCCATTTTAAACAGCACCCATTGTGCAATTAATCAGTCTGTTGTGTCTATCAGCTGTGATGAGCCGTAATGCTGAAGTTGTTCATTTAAAGCCATTTAAAGCTATTTCCTAGTTTTAGTAGTGTAGTGTAGTGTAGTAAGTGATCACGAACATGTTCTATGTAAAAGGCTGATGCGGATTCACTTAACATCACTGGCTCATATTACACACAAAAATGATCTTTTGCCACCATCTGCTGGCTAACATATGTAATGTAAAAAAAAAGACAAACCCTAGCTCTTAACAAATATGCACTGCATAGAATGTCATGAACAGAAGCACTGTGATACACACACAGTGAAGTGTTGGAGACGCTTAGAACGCTTGGAAGTCATGGAATGTCACTTGTCCAATCAGATTCAAGGACCGGAACTAACTGTTGTATATATATAGATAGATAGATAGATAGATAGATAGATAGATAGATAGATAGATAGAAAAAGAAACTGTAGTAGATAGATAGATAGATAGATAGATAGATAGATAGATAGATAGATAGATAGATAGATAGATAGATAGATAGAAAAAGAAAATGTTGTATATCGATAGATAGATAGATAGATAGATAGATAGATAGATAGATAGATAGATAGATAGATAGAAAAAGAAAAGACAAACATTTCTAAAAATAAAAATGTTTGTTTGATTGACTGTAGTAGGGCCAGTGAAAATGTTGACAGGGCAAATACAAATGCAAATTCATTAAATTACCACAAACGTACAGAATTTCAGACAGACTTACAGTTACATTTATGACAACACTGTGCCTCTTGATGTTTCAACTTACTTTTTTAAGGCCTCTCTGAGATTCTTGAACCTTCCTTCAGATGAAACCAACTTCTGCAGCTTGTCAATGACTGTTTTGGTCTAAAAATATAAATTAAACATCAGATGGATGTTTTCACATTCTTTGTTGAACAAGACACTCCACAATCATTCAGTCTATGTTAATGTTGTTTAAATGGCCTCACCTGTTTGGATACTTTGAGCCAGGTCTTCTTCAGACGGAAGACGGAACTGCGATTGAGAGATGAGGTGATTTCTAGTACGGCGTTGTAGTTATGGAGACAGCGGCAGATATCGGCGACCGCCACCCACTTCTCTATCACTGCTACTCGTACATTCACATCCTCACTGTGCAAGATTTCCGTAGCGATCAGGTCACTGATCTTTAAAACAGAGAGAGAGAGAGAGAGAGAGAGAGAGAGAGAGAGAGAGATGCATTGATATTGTCTTAATTATACTTAAGAATGAAAGATCTGTCATCATTTACTCGCCCTCATGCTTTTCTAAACCTGCATGACTTTCTTTCCTCCACTGAACACAAAATGAGACATTCAGCAGAATGTTAGTCTCAGTCACCATTAACTCTCATTGCATCTTTTTTCCATACAATGACAATGAATGGTGACAGTGGCTAACATTCTGCCAAACACCTCCTTTTGTGTTCCTCAGAAGAAAGTATGGAAAGTCTTAAAGATTTAGAACAACATGGGGCTGAGTAAATGAAAACAGAATCTTCCTTTTTGGATGAACTATCCTTTTAATATTGAGATCAGGCATTGCTTTGCAACAACATTAATGCTCCCATATACTGTACTTATATAGTTATTTCCCATAAATCACCCAAGTCTGGTTCAGAGGAGAGCCATTTTATTAGTTACAGTGATCACCTACAGTACATCCCATTTATATATATATATATATATATATATATATATATATATATATATATATATAAATCAGCATCAAGATTACATAACATTGTTAACTGAACATGCACATACATCATTGAAGTGTTTTGTTGTTTTCATGATGTAAGGAGTCTTCTCATTCTTGTCGTTCTTCATCCATCCTTGACCAAAAAACTCCCTATACATGACAATGAACACATTATTTGTGAGGAAAAACAACATCTACAAAACGATGGTGTGTTTATGCAATAAAATGCTCTACATTTCTGGTGTGACTAAAAAGTGTTTTTGTGTTAATGTGAAATGTACTTGAATAAAACGTCTCGGTTACGTATGTAACCTCCGTTCCCTGATGGAGGGAATGAGACGTCGTGTCGAAGAAGCGACACTAGGGGTCTCTCTTGAGCGCCGAAAGATACCTCTGATCTATGAAAAAAGGCCAATGAGAGTTGGCGAACAGTATTTGCATACTCCGCCTCCGGATACAGATATAAAGGCGAGAGAAATACGCTCGTTCATTCAGGATTTTTCTGAGGAGCCGGGAGTGTTCCGGGCATCTCAGCGGTTCGGCTCAGCGACGTGGCCGGGAAGACACGACGTCTCGTTCCCTCCATCAGGGAACGGAGGTTACATACGTAACCGAGACGTTCCCCGTCTGTCGCTCACTTCGACGTCGTGTCGAAGAAGCGACACTAGGGGTCCACTTCAAAACTCGCCATGCGCTGAGCCGTGTACGTGTACTGCTAACACAGAAGCGGGCAAGTATTTTGCACGTGCACAAGCGACCAACTGTGTTCAGGCTGCACGTACTCTTCCCCAATGCCCCGAAAAAGCGTCAGCACCCTTTTGGTTACCCTAGGGGGGAACAAGGTGACGCTCCCAACTAGGGAACGGGCCAAGCCTGGCTGGGCCTCTTTTCTCTCTATGTTTTCTCGGCATAGAGCAAGAGCAGCCGGGGCCCTTACCGCATCGAGGGAAGGGGGTCTTATTCCGAAGTCCTATTCTTTTAGGGGGAAAAGACCCTGCGGAGGCCACACCCGCCCAGCAGGGGAGGTATAGGTGGCAAAATACACCACATGGCCACTTTGGGCATGTGGGAGGAAATGGCGCGGTGGTAGATCCAGCCTCGAGGAGGGGGGAGTTGCTACAACACGGCGACCGGAAGGCAGCGAAGGGCTGCCTAAGGGAGACGCGGGTCAGCTCGTAAGGTGACCGTACCGCGGAAATACACACAGGAGGAGTCCCGTAGGAGGCCTGATCTGTGGAGCACTTATTCCAGTAGGGGTAGCCGGAGGTACCCGTAGTGGACTGGACCAGCACGTTCCTCCGATGAACTGCTGAGGGTCCGAAGTGCTAGGGAGGAATCAACCAGGGACCTGGGTCCTCTGGGACAAAAAGCGCACTGTTTTGCCTCGGTAGAGGGAAACGGCGCTGGAACAAGCGGATCACCCGGTCAGATCGTCGACGTGTACCGAGTTCTACGGGCTCGGACCTGAGAGAACACGGGACGAAACTGACTCAACCCTGAGATTGTAGAAGGTGAAGGTGTTAGGTGCTGCCCAGCCCGCAGCTCTGCAAATGTCTGCTAGGGAGGTGCCCCTTGCCAGTGCCCATGAGGATGCCACGCTCCTAGTGGAGTGGGCCCGCACCCGTAAGGGGGGCGGCACGGCCTGGGTGTGGTAGGCCAACTGAATGGCCTCCACCACCCAGTGAGACAACCTCTGTTTGGAGACAGCGTTCCCTTTCTGCTGTCCTCCAAAGCAGACAAAGAGCTGCTCAGAGCGCCTGAAGCTCTGGGTGCGTTCCAGGTAGGCACGCAAAGCACGTACTGGACACAATAGTGAGAGGGCTGGGTCTGCCTCCTCCCGGGGCAGCGCTTGTAGGTTCACTACCTGATCTCTAAAGGGCGTGGTAGGAACCTTGGGCACATAGCCCGGTCGAGGTCTTAGGATCACATGAGTGTCTGCCGGACCGAACTCCAGGCAAGTGTCGTTAGTAGAGAACGCTTGCAGGTCCCCGACCCTCTTGATGGAGGCGAGCGCGATCAGCAGGGCCGTCTTTAGAGAGAGAGCCCTGAGTCCAGCTGATTCTAGCGGCTCGAAAGGGGATCTCTGAAGACCGGCGAGGACCACCGAGAGATCCCAGGAGGGGAACAGGTTTGGCCGGGAGGGATTTAACCTCCGGGCACCTCTTAGGAACCTGACGATTAAGTCGTGCTTGCCCAGAGACTTGCCGTCTAATGGGTCATGGTGAGCTGCGATAGCAGCAACATACACCTTTAAGGTGGACGGGGACAGCCTCCCCTCCAACCTCTCCTGTAGAAACAGGAGCACTGACCTAACTGCGCACCTCTGTGGGTCTTCTGCCCGAGAAGAACACCAATTGACGAACAGACGCCACTTTAGGGCGTAGAGTTGCCTGGTAGAAGGGGCTCTGGCTTGGTTGATCGTGGCTACGACCGTGGGTGGTAGGCCAGCTAGATCTTCCGCGTCCCGTCCAGGGACCAGACATGGAGATTCCAGAGGTCTGGGTGTGGATGCCAGAGCGTGCCCCGTCCCTGAGAAAGAAGGTCCTTCCTCAGAGGAATTCGCCAGGGAGGGGCTGTCGCGAGGAGTACGAGGTCCGAGAACCAGGCCCGGGTGGGCCAGTAGGGAGCCACGAGAGTGACTCGCTCCTCGTCCTCCCTGACCTTGCACAGCACCTGTGCAAGAAGGCTCACTGGGGGGAATGCGTACTTGCGCAGCCCCACCGGCCAGCTGTGTGCCAGTGCATCTGCCCCGAGGGGAGCCTCTGAACGGGCGTACCAGAGCGGGCAGTGGGAGGTCTCTCGGGAGGCAAACAGGTCTACCTGGGCCTTGCCGAACCGTTCCCAAATCAGCTGAACCGAGTGGGGGTGAAGCCTCCACTCTCCGCCAGGCAAGCGTTGTCGTGACAGCGCGTCCGCTACCACATTGAGGTTGCCGGGGATGTGAGTGGCACGCAGCGACTTGAGTCGGTGCTGGCTCCAAAGGAGGAGACGACGGGCGAGTTGTGACATGTGACGGGAGCGTACGCCGCCTTTGCGATTTATCTACGCGACCGCAGTGGTGCTGTCCGACCTGACTAGGACATGTTCGTCCCGGATTAACGGGAGAAACCTCCGCAGGGAAAAGAGGACGGTCAACAACTCGAGGCAGTTGATGTGCCAACGCAGCTGGGCCCCTTTCCAACGGCCTGAGGCTGCGTGCCCGTTGCAAATGGCGCCCCAACCCAATCTGGAGGCGTCGGTTGTGACCAAGACGCGTCTGGACACCTGCTGTAGGGGTACTCCAGCCCGTAAGAAACAGAGGTCTGTCCAGGGGTTGAATGTTTGTCGGCAGGCGGGGGTGATTGTTACCCGGTGCGTGCCGCGGCGCCATGCTCGTTTCGGGACTCTGGTCCGAAGCCAGTGTTGGAGCGGTCTCATATGCATCAAGCCCAGCGGCGCGACCGCCGCGGCGGATGCCATATGCCCCAGGAGCCTCTGGAAAAGTTTTAAGGGGACCGCTGTGCCCGGCCTGAGGGCGGCGAGGCAGTTCAACACTGACTGAGCACGCTCCTTTGTGAGACGTGCGGACATTGAGACCGAGTCTAACTCCATCCCGAGAAAAGAGACGCTCTGAACTGGAGTGAGCTTGCTCTTTTCCCAGTTGACCTGAAGCCCCAGACGGGTGAGGTGCCTGAGCACCTGGTCTCTGTGAGCGCATAGTAACTCTTGCGAGTGGGCTAGGATGAGCCAGTCGTCGAGGTAGTTGAGTATGCGGATGCCGGCTTCTCGGAGCGGGGCAAGAGCTGCCTCTACGACTTTCGTGAAGACGCGAGGGGACAGAGACAGGCCGAAGGGGAGGACTTTGTACTGATACGCCTGGCCCTCGAACGCAAACTGCAGGTAGGGGCGGTGTCGGGGCAGGATAGAGACGTGGAAGTACGCGTCCTTCAGGTCTACCGCTGCGAACCAATCTAGATGCCGGACGCAGGTTAAAATATGCTTCTGCGTGAGCATTTTGAACGGGAGTTTGTGCAACGCTCGGTTGAGAACTCGCAGGTCCAAGATTGGTCGTAAGCCGCCGCTTTTCTTGGGTACGATGAAGTAGGGGCTGTAGAAACCCTTCTTCATCTCGGTTGGAGGGACAGGCTCTATCGCGTCTTTGGCCAGAAGAGTCGCGATTTCCGCGCGCAGAGAGTGGGCGTGTTCGCCGTGTACTGCGGAGAAGCGGACGCCCATGAAGGGGGGCGGGGGCCTGGCAAACTGAATTGCGTAACCGAGTCGGATGGTCCGTGCCAGCCAGCGAGACGGGTTGGGAAGTGAAAGCCACGCGTCCAACCTCTGTGCTAGGGGCACTAAAGGGACGATTAATTTTGACGTACCCGGCGGGGCTTCGCAGCGGGGCGGAGCAGGTAGGGCAGCGTTGGGCAGCGACGGGGCGACCCGCGGCTGAGGTGCTGAGAAAAGACTCAAAGCACTTACCTTGCTCCGCACACCTGGCAGGGGGCGGGTTAGCGACTGAGGAGGAGGTCCTGGGTAGGCGTCCTCTAGACTCATCGGGACCGGCCGGCCGGGGGACAGTCGTGGGGCTGAAGACGGGTGGTCCGTGTCCAGGAGGCCAGGACTGTCGGGATCTAAGGGCAAAGTGCCGTGAGAACGGCATTTGCGGGCCAGGTGACCCAGAGACACAGGAAATAGCTCTTTTACTGAGAATGTGGGTACCGCAACCCCATCTAAGGGGGGGCGGCAAATTAAATTGTTTAGAAACAAAAGATTTTCCTCCCGGCCCTCCACCGGGGGACGGAGTGGTCTTACCACCTCCGGAGCTAACGTCTGCGTCGCTGGGTCGTCCGTCTCAGGACCGCCTGGGAGCCTTCCGGGTCCTCGAGGGAGTCCGGGAGACGGGGGGCGTCTTCTTCTTGCGGTGTGCTCGACGCAGGGGCTGAGAGCTGGGCCCGGGTTGAGGCGGAGCAGATTTCTTAGCCACAGGAGGACGCCCTCGGCGAGCAGACGGGGCAGTGGCACTGGCGGCAGGTTTGCGGCGAGGCAGGATGTGTGAGATGGCCTCCGTCTGTCTTTTCACCGCGGAGAACTGCTGGGCAAAGTCCTCGACGGTGTCGCCGAAGAGGCCAAGCTGGGAGACAGGGGCGTCGAGGAAGCGAACTTTGTCGGCCTCACGCATCTCGACCAGGTTGAGCCACAGATGACGTTCCTGGACCACTAGGGTGGCCATCGCCTGCCCGAGTGCCTGCGCGGTGACCTTCGTGGCCCTGAGGGCGAGGTCGGTCGCTGAGCGCAGTTCCTGCAACACGTCGGGATCAGGGCTACCCTCGTGCAGATCTCTGAGCGCCTTGGCCTGGTGGACTTGCAGGAGAGCCATGGCGTGCAGGGCGGAGGCGGCCTGTCCCGCGGCGCTGTAGGCTTTGTTGTTGAGGGAGGATGAAGTCCTACAGGCCTTGGAAGGGGGTACAGGGCGCCCGCGCCAGGTGGTAGGGTCACCGGGACAAAGATGGAGCGCAACTGCCCTATCCACCTGGGGAATCGCCGTGTACCCGTGGGCCTCTCCGCCGTCGAGGGTAGCGAGAGCGGACGAGCAGGGCTTTTGACGGACGGAGAGCGGGGCTCTCCATGACGACGTCAGCTCGTCATGCACTTCCGGGAAAAACGGGACCGGGGGGGGGGCGTGGCTGTGAGCGGCGCCCAGACCCCAGGAACCAGTCATCCAACCGTGACGGGTGTGGGGAGGGTGGAGGTTTCCAGTCCAACCCCACCCCGACGGCGGCCTGGGCAAGCATGTCGGACATCTGCGCATCCGCCTCAACCTGGGCCTGCTGGCCCGAAGGCGGCAGTCCAGGGGAGGAGTCAGCGTCAGACGCCGCGCTCTCCGATGGAGCGGCGAGCTCATCGGCTTCAGGCTCAAGAGGATAGGCAGACCGGCCCGGAGGCGAGTCGCCGTTACCTCGAGACTGGACGGAGGTAAACGAGCGTGCCGGGGGGCGGGTGGTCCGAGGGGACGTGCCCGGCGGAAGCGCACCCGCTGCCCTCCCCAAATCGCCTCCAGCGCCAACCGCATCGTCCTCAATCCCGTGGGAAGAAGGAGCGATACGGGGGGCGGCTGGAGTGGCGTGCTTTCTATTGAAAGCAAGCCGCGACCGCAACGTTACCATGGTCATGTTCTCGCAGTGAGAACATGAGCCATCCACAAACGCAGCCTCGGTGTGATCGGCGCCCAGACACACGAGACAGCGCCTGTGGCCGTCAGAAGCGGAGAGCACTCTACCGCATCCAGGAACTACACAGGGGTTGAATGGCATCTTTAAAAAGACGCGCCCTGAAAAGGGCGTTCAACACCGCTATGTATTGCTCTTTTAGAGAAATAAACTCTTTATGAGAAATATAACTCTTTATATTGAGAAACTCTTTCAAACTCTGCACTGTCGAAGCGCCCAGGGGCAAACTGCACGCCGGCAGAGAAGAGAAAAACAGCCGCTGTAGTGCGCCGTAAATCCAACAGCAGCAGAGCGTCAGAGGATCAGAAGCAGGATCAGCAGTGTAATACGCAGCAGTCAGCATAAACACGACCTTCGGCTCCGAAGAAAATTACTGAATGAACGAGCGTATTTCTCTCGCCTTTATATCCGTATCCGGAGGCGGAGTATGCAAATACTGTTCGCCAACTCTCATTGGCCTTTTTTCATAGATCAGAGGTATCTTTCGGCGCTCAAGAGAGACCCCTAGTGTCGCTTCTTCGACACGACGTCGAAGTGAGCGACAGACGGGGAACCATCTTTCTGACACGCTGTTCAAAACTGAAAACACATCACAATTGTACTCACTCATATGGAATGACTTTAAAAACAAGGTGATCCAACAGAGTGAGTTGCTCTGCAATCTCCAGAGCTGAATGATTCTCGAAAGGCTCTGCCTTTCCTCCTTCCGCCTTAATAGAAAATAAGATGCATTAGGTATGTAATTAAATTTGAACTCAGTTTCTATTTTAAAAACCAACATATAAGCAAACTGATAAAGAAAAAGAGGATTTTGTAATATACACAATCAAGTTTTGATGGTTTTGGTTTTATCGTCAAAAATGCTAAACAATTTGGAGCATCGTTTATGGGCCAGTATCATGCTACTAACCATCTGAAGCACCTCCTCCAAACAGATCTGATTGTCACCAGGATCCTCCTGTGTCAGTGTCCTGTCAGAAGAAACATTATTGCTTTACATGTAAAACATAACTGTAATGACAAACATTTACTGTATGCACACTGAAGGTCTATCAGTCAATGTAAATGTCAATGCAAAACAGTACAGGACAGGATCAGAGTCAGTATAATTCAGATAATCCAGCAGACTCATGGAAATTATGTTTATTGGTAGGCCTACAGTATATAGTGTTTTTACATCAATTGAACCAAGAATAGCATCCAACCCTGAAGTTTGGGTGCAGCCAGGATCTTCTTACCTTATGATGTTGGCTGCAGCTTTCCTTTCTTGGGTCAGCAGTTCAGGGTCATGCATTACTTCCTCCAGGAAACTAATCACTTTCATTTTTAGCTCAGTGTTGGTTTCAAAGTCCTAAACAAATGCACACACAATACACAGTTTTGCAAACACATAATGCAAGGCAAAACAAGAATATTATGACCAGGTCAATACAAAATATTTGCCAAAGGACTACACAAAAAGCTCTGATTTCTGCAGGATTGAAACACCTCTTGTTCAATACAAATTCTACACAACCCAAACCCCTTGAGTGTTTTTTTTCTTTATTGAAACAATACAACACAAGAAGCTATAATTTACAGTGATTTTATCAAGGGAAAGGTGTGTTCTTTGGCACAATGTGAAGCAGAGTAAAATAACTGTAGTACACTGATTTGAGTGTCTTATTGCTTTTAAATTACAACTAAGTAATACTGTAGGCTATTTACCGTAATACGGTTGCCAAAATGTAGCAGCCTGCAGTAACAATATAAAATGTGCAGTCACAGGTGAATGTTTCAATTTATAATAAATACTTATAAATTATAAATACTTAAAACATATAAATACTTAATAAATTTGATAATGTGTTCAGTAATCATTCAAATTGAAGTACTCCCAGTTTAACACATTTGACAAAATTTCAATCCTTTTCACAGAATTCTGCAGATGTTTTAATTTGATACAATTTTTTCAAAACCAGTGCAAAAAATCAAAATGCAAAAAAGAAAAGAAAAAAAGTCATCAGATTCCATCTGGCCTAATTTTGACCCACAACCAAGACCATAATCAGTTTGGACTACTTATTTCTATTTGATCACTTATGATGCTGATATTACAGTATATAATCATTTTCAATTTTGGCCATATGACAGGAAACTCCATCTCACCTGTGAGTGTTTGGAGACCCAGTGCCTGAGGACATTGAGAACTCTGTTAGTTGCTGCTCGACGAATCACAAACTCTTTATCTCCGTTCCTCTGATCTGTGGGGAACCCTAATAACCAATCAAGATTCACATTAATAACTTTTCTACCAGGCAACAAATATCCACAGCCTATGAGAGTAGTAAACAGACTGCTTATTCCTACCTGTGCTTGCCAGAGACATGCGCCGATACTTCTCCTTGGTTGGTGTGCCCTCGTTGGCACCAGCAGTGGCTATGGCAAAGGCAGAAGCGGCAGACAAGGCGCTACGGTTGTTATCCAGCTCCCGGCAGGATGACATCACCATACCATTATTGTAAGAGAACAGAGAGAATTCTGCACAGACAGAATGACAGAAACATTTAATCAACAATAATGTCCTATGAAACCTGTCTGACTTTATTTAATTTGTGGAACAGAGTTATCTGAATGTCCAAACTATTCTTTTCCATACAATGAAAGCATTTTCAACACAAGATATTCAGTGAGTAACAACTTCAATTTTTTTCTGCTCCTCACATAAAGATATCACATAGCTTCAGAAGACTTTGAATATAGTCATATGGACTACTTCTATGACACTTTTATCATGCTTTTATCCCCTATTTGGAGTTTAACACCTCCTGGTCCCCATCCACTTTTAGTGTATGGAAGAGAGCAGAGCTTCAAAACTTCACCTTTGGTGTTCCACTAAAGAAAGAAAGTCATACTGGTTTGGAATTACATGAAGGTAAATGATGACAGAAATTAATTTTTTTTGTGCTGAACTTTCCCTTTAACATTTAAGAATGTATTAAAAAATATTTGATAGAGTGACTTTAAATTAGGTTAGATTTACTGTATGAAGTGCCACTAGCCAAAACAGAAATGCAAAGTATAAAAGATGAGGTAAATGTGATGAAACGTGTTCCACAGTGCTTTCCCCTTTAAGAGTACAGCAGGTGTAAAAGAAGGCAAGATGGACTCAAGCAGAAATAATGGAGGTAGTGACATTATCGCGTGATGAACAGGCCTCCAATGATGGCATATGAAAATATCTGCAGTACCCAACGACTGTTCAACAAGTATCGGTGTCTGGATCAGCCAAGACCAGCAACAAGACACTAGTTTTCCTTACTGTTACTTTTGCACTTTGCACAGCCTATTGCATTGTGTGACCATATGAATAAAAGTATTTTATGAGCATAAGATCCTGCAATTGAGATTTTTTTATGTTGTGCATCTAAGCATCCAGCAGGTGGTGGTAGAAAACAAATTCACTCACTGCATCTTCATCAAGACAATAGACAGAGCTCTGATTTTCAAGATGGTTGAGACTATAAATAGCTCATCATTTCACTAAGATGAATGGCTCAAATACACTAAACAAAACAAAAGCAGTATTTGTAATAAAGCAAGTTTGTTGTTGCATGTTTCATGAAGGGGTTAAAAAGAGTAAAGAAGTAATAGAAACATGCCTCTTTTGCAGCCAAAAAGCTTGAAATGCTGCTTCACTTGTATGAAACAATGGGGTGATTGTTGACATTTGACCCCCATTTAATTCTGTTTTAAAAGCAAGGAGACAGGATTGTTGTAGTGCACTGACTACACTCCAACAAACCTGGTAACCGGGATGGCAGAGAGAATTCATGCTAATTGTTGCTATGGCACAAGTTTTCCCAAACACCTACTCAGGAGGTGCTTTAACGTTTCTATGATATATTTTTTTATTTTATTTTTTATTTATAACCCACAGAATTTATGAGATTTTGAATGAATCGTGTCTTGCTAGGTTTCCATGTCCAAACAATTACTTCAGACCTTAACAGATACAGTGGTCCCCTTAAACTACAAAAAGAGACATAGAAAACAAACAAAAAATACAATATAAGACATTTCTCTTTAAATATAAGACGTCACATACAAAAAATATTATAAAAATTATAAATCCACAAGGGGCCTTGACTTGACTTAAATTTAACAGGATAGATATTCCCCCATTTTCTCACCTTCATGTTGTTTCAAACCTGAATGACTTTCTTTCTTCTAGAGAACACAAATGGAGACGTTAAATTGAGGGCTAGCCCCAGTCACTATTAATTTTCATTCTATGGAAAAAAGATGCAATAAAAGTGAATCCACGGACAAGAGAATGTCATACAGGTTTGGAACAACACAAGGGTGAGTACATATTAAAGAATTTAAATTTTTGTGTGAACTATCCCTTTAAACATTTTGCATACAGCCAAGTCAATTTTTCATTAATTAAAATGTAATTTTAATCTAAGTTTGCATTAAACACTGTGTTTCTAAAGACAGCTAGTCTGCCATTGTGAGCCAATGAAAAATGTAACATTTGGCTGGTCTGAAGGGTGCAGGTGGCTTGTCAGCATGAGATGCAGGTGCTCTGGTTTTCATGCCAGTGAGCGATAACAGCATTGCAGGGAAGACTAGGACAGAGTGTCTTCTACCTGAGGAGTTTTTGCATTTGACGTTTTTTGGAGTGGTGGGCGACTTGGTGGGTGACACTTCAGCCTCTGCCTCATCATCCTGGATCTGGACGTTGTCGTTCTCCTCTCTCACTGAAATGTCTAAAAAAAATTCAGGGTCATAGATAGAAAAATGAGCATTAGCTTTTCATTTGCATAATACATCAAACACATTAAATTACTAGACCTACCATAGTATGATAGTTTGCAGAAGGGTTGGGTGATACAGCTTAAATATTCTATATTTTTCAGTCCTTTTATGATATTTAATATATAAACCTTAATAATTATGTGTTTTCATTTATATGTGCCAATATAACAATTCATAGCACATGTAATTAGGCAAATGTAGCTCTTTATTGCTTTACCATTCTAAAACTTGTGTCATAAAGGGGTTTACAGGAACATCTAAACATCTAAATGGTGATGCAATCAAATAATTAAATCAGAGATTTGAATCAATTAATTAAGATGGACAGTTTGAACTGATTCACAGTTTTGAAGTTTAAATAAGAGATTCTATTAAAACACTGTTAATATTGTCATACTTGCGGGTCTGAAAACAAGGAAAGATCACAGAATGAATCTAATGAAATAAACTTTAGGAAACTTAACAGGCATTAAAGAAGCACATTAAAATCATTGTTGTATTCAAAATGTTGTGTAATTTTGTAATATTTTAGAGAGTGCAAATCAAATCTCACCCTGTTTGCTCGGAGACACCTCATCAGTCTTGTCTGTCTTGCCATCGCCCTCATCAGGGATCTTGCTGGTGATGGGGCTAGACACATATAGTTTGTTGATATCCAGTGTGGTCTTGCTGAAAGGGGACATGGAGGAGTACATGCTTGCATAGCCATTGGAGGAACAGCTAAGGGCAGCCAGGTCCAGAGCCTTCCCACCAGTTATAATGGGGATGTTGAGGGAGAGTTTGCGGCGGCGGTTAGGAGATGAGGTCTTGGTGATGGCCAGTGGGGGTGGAGAGGAAAACTTGCGGCTGGCACGGGGCGATTTAGGAGGCTCTCCGTAGAGAAGCTTGTTATTCTGGCTGCTAGCGAAAAACAGCTCCAGGGATCTGTGTTGGAAAGAGCAGAGAGCAGGATTTCTTTAATGACCGTGCTATACATTTTCTGTTGATTGAAACCTCTTAAGGGACATAACGACATTTGTTAAGTGCATACAAGTTCAGAGAGGATTTAGACTTTCAAAGGTAAGAAAATTACATTCAAATTTAAATGTGATTTTAAATTCAAATTTGAATTCAACAGTGAAGTGTGTAATTTCTGCTAAATACACTAACTGGAATTGGAAATGTAAAGAATGTTTTTATACATTCTTTTTATAGGTTTCCCGAACACTCCCCTTGTCTTGCATTGGTCGCCAAACAGATAGTTCCTCTCCTCTGAATTTATGCCACTGGTTGAGCCAATGCTGATGTGTCAGATTGGTTAGGGTTTTCAAACAAACAGGCAATCTTTTAATTTGTGCCACAAAGCCACAGTGTATAAACTTTTAGGGGAAACAAGTTACATGTTGTTGTCTCTGCATTTTATGCTAGATTAGGATATGGTATTTTAAAAGGGTTAGTTCAACCAACATTTTAACTCTATCATCATTTACTTACACTCATGTCATTTAAAATCTGAATAATTTTCTTTATTTCACTGAACACATGTGCAGCATTATAAGGAAATATAAACACAGAAAACATTGCTCTTTTTTTCTGTACAATAAAAGAAAACAGTGGTGAATTCTCAGGGCCAACAAAGCCTTCTCTGCTGGCCTAACATGCCAAATAAATCAATATTTTTCATCCTTTCATTCTCAATCACCTTTTTGCTTATGTATTTTTAATCGCTTTCCACTCTTAATTAATCTACAAACAAATAGAGAAAAACTAAAAGTTTATCCAGTCGGAATTTATTCCTTGATGCTCACAAGCAAAGCTTGACAACTGTTTCACAAATCGCATGCCTGAAGCCCAAAGCTGAAGCAGCATGAGTTTGAGCTCCACCCCCCTCAGGCCTTCAGAATTTCCACAGAATCCCTCAACAGTGCAAATGAATGAGCAACTAAAGACAGATTGTCAGATTCATCAGCCAATCAGATTGATTTATTTGTTCTTGGCGGGTGTAATCTTTAGGATATTTGAGTGACGCAATCACGCTTTAAGTGATGTATGTAATTTTAAAGCAAAGAGCGTGAGATCTTCATCACTGCAGGTATTGCCAGTGAGAAAGAAATCCTTATGGATTTAAAAACACGAGATGTTCCGCATGATCATGTGATTGCTTAATTTATAAAAGAGGAAAGGAGGACTGATTTTCACTTCAAGTAAATTGGTAAGTGCTTTTTGCATTGTTTTTGCATCAGGAGTTTTCTACGTGTAAATTAGGGTGCTTGAGCATTCAGTGTCAGATCAAGTTTTGAAAAGTAGTGCTGCATTCCATTCAACTCGAAAAGTCGGATTTGACAACTTCTTACTAGGAAAAGTGCAATGGAATACATCATGAAGTCATTTAAGTCGTTAACAATTTCAAGTGTGATTTCAAGTGTGAAATTTCAAAAGTCATTCTGAGTCGCAGATTTTGGTCCCATGAAAACCAGGAAATAATCACGTTCAAGTAAACAATGGTAAGTGCCATTCTGACTTTTTTGCTCTCAAACTACATTTTTAGTTTTACACTGAAGGTCAGGTTTAGGGTTGGGATTTGGTTAAGGGCTAGGGTTAAAGGGTTAGTTCACACGAAAATGTAAATTCTCTCATCATTTACTCACTGTCATGATATCCCAGGTATGTATGAATTTCTTTCTTCTGCTGAACACATTTGACATAAAATAAAAAATAAAATCTTAGCTTAGTTGGTCGTGACACAAGTTGATCGTGATCTGACTTTTGAAGCTCCAAAAATCACAGACAGTCAGCATAAACACCATTCATAAAGGACTCCAGCAGTTAAATTAATGTCTTCTAAAGCAATACGATCGCTTTTGGTGTAAAAAAGATCAGAATTAAAGTACTTTTAACTATAAAATATAATTAATGTTTTAATTAAAAAGTACTTAAATATGTATCTTTTTCGCACCAAATGCAATTTTTATCTTGAAATATCCAGGGGCCTGGGTAGCTCAGCAAGTATTGATGCTGATTACATTACATTTACATTATATTTATGCATTTGGCAGACGCTTTTATCCAAAGTGACTTACAGTGCACTTATTACAGGGACAATCCCCCTGGAGAAACCTGGAGTTAAGTGCCTTACTCAAGGACACAGTGGTGGTGGCCGTGGGGATCAAACCAGCGACCTTCTGATTAACAGCTATGTGCTTTAGCCCACCAGAGGAAAAAAGGGGATATAATAATAAATAGAAAAAATCTAGAAATATCCTTGATGTAATGTGAAGGCATTGTGTGATGAAAGAAAGTGTTTGTTTGGAGCGCATGCTGCAGCTGCAGTAATGATGGACTCAAGTGACAAAGCACAACTATAAAGTACTGGTGTCGTAAAAGTCTGGTTAAAAAATCTCTCAATACATTTATTTATTTAACTATTTATTAAAACTTATTTAATTAAAACCAGCAATGTAACGAAACCTACACAAACACATTTCACACAGAAAATTGTTTGCAACACTTCCAGCTCGGCTACCGGGGACAGTGGTTTGAATTTCGGTTAGCACAAACCGATTTCAGCAGCAGAATGTTCGACCTACTGTTACCTAATTCACAGTGTGATCAGTCCGAAGAATCTGCCTAAAATCTCCTATTGTGTTCCACTGAAGAAACTCATATAGGTTTGGATAAACAACAAGGTGAGTAAATGATGACAGAAATGCCCTTTTTGGGTGAGATCAGCACAGATTCAGAAAGCATCTTATGCCACATCCCCAAACAACACAAAATAACATAAACTTACATATTTTCCTATGTAGTTATATTTCAGCCTCTCATTGCAGCTTATGATTTAGTTGATAATTGCTTCACAACACTGTGATGTCCTAAGCTGGTACAGTGCTGAGAAAATTGTCTTTGTGGAGCATAAACAGCCTACTCTTCACATCTCTCTATAAGGATGGAGAGCACTGCAGATAAGCTTTCCCACACATCGAGCCATCCCTACACGTCATGCCTGCACAGAAATAGCACCTCTTATGACAGTCTGGGTGACCGTTTGAGCTGAGGCAGTGCAGCTGAGCGGGGGAGGTCTAAGGAGGCATCACAGCCATGCAGTCTGCCCAGGGGAGAGTGGGTGCTACAGGCTGTGGGTGTATGGAAGGTCCCCGGCTCTTACTGATTCACTTGGATCTCCGTCTTCAGAGCCAACAGAAGGAGGGAGAGCAGGGAGGAGAAGAACAAGAGATACGGAGGAAGAAACAGAGAGAGAGACAAAAATAATAGAGAGAAAAAGAGAGAGAGAGGGGTTGGTGTGCTCTGGCTGCAAAATGTGCACACTAAATATTTCATCTAGCAGATGCGGTATGGATGGAGGGTGGGGTCCTGCAGCAGAGTGGCCGGTTGCTAAGGTGATGGTGACAGAGCCCCACTGAGATGCTTCAGTTATGCAGGCACGCAGGCGAGGAAGCAGGGCCCAATTATTGCTGTTTCCAGCAGAACACACACACACATACACAGACCAGGGCGACACACATTAGTGTGACCTCTTGCAAGCCTTTAGCAACTCCAGCACATCTCACTCCCTTCCCCTTTTGCTTTTTCTCTCTCACTCTCTTCTCTCCTTTTACCCGTTACACACACAGATGCACACTCACTCTCACTATAGGATGACAAAGACTAGTGTGACCTCTCTCCAGTGTAACCAAACCACATTTTCTTCCCTATCTCTCTCTCTCTCTCTCTCTCTCTCTCACACACACACACACACACAAACACACACACACACACACACACACACACACACACACACACACATGGCTATCCTTATGAGGACTATGAGGACAGAGAAATAATAATTTTTATACTGTACGAACAATAGATTCTATCCCCCATCTTACCCCTAAATCTAACAGTCACAAAAAACTTTCTGAATTTTCACATTTTCTAAAAAACATAGTTTAGTTTTATGCGATTTGAATTATGTGGACACTAGAAATGTCCTCATAAACCACATTTATGGCATAATACCCTTGTAATTACAAGTTTGTAACCTAAAAAAACATTTCCTCGTAAACCACCCAAACACACACGCAAACACAGCCGGCAAAGCAAAGGCCCATTGCTGAACTAAGGGCTTGCAGTATTTACATACAAGGTACAAGACCATCCAGGAGGAATCTAGAGAGCACAGCAAAATGAGAAAATGCTATGACCAAATTCCAGCCTCTCTTTTTCATGATGCTTTAGTCAAATTTCTTCATTACAACATTGTAAATGAGAAATTGCACAACAATCTTCACAATCAAAACAACTCAACCAGTAACAGTGAGAGATTATTATGTTACTATTTTTAAATGTTCTATTTTAAATATGTTTATTTAAAAACAGATCAGGTCCTGGATGCTGATTGGTCAACAGACATTTGTCACAATCTGCATATTCTCACATCCAGTTCTGAATAGTAGCACAAACAAACCTCCACCTATATTTATGTCCATGGAAAATTTGTTTTTATAAATACATTCATTCAACAAACTAAGATGCGCTCAACAATAAACATCAACATTTTTAAATGTTTTTTTTTTTTTTGGCCAAACACAGCACTTTTTTATAGTAAAATACAACAGTGTCTGAGCGAGGTGAGTGTCAGAATGAACTGTTCCCGGTTGAGGAGACTGTTTTTAATTATTTTAATGTTATTGTTTTCACTAATGCAGCATATTAATATCCCGTTTTTATTTTAAATACAATGCAGTTGTGGACGCTGTGACATTTTCATCTCTATTTTTTTAATTTACATCGCATTCAAATCTTGTATTTGGTCGCCAGTGAACATTTCCCCAATCATCATATACACTTGTTTGTGCTATATTCTTGCATTTCTCTAATAAAAAATTATGCTGCTACACTCACATAAGCACATACTCACCTTTACTATCATAAAATGCATTGAATAACATGACGCTTCGTAATTATTAAAGAGTGAGGTAGGTTTGTTAAAAGAAGTATTTGAGATGAATTGAGCATAAATAGACCATAATAATTCCACACTATGGGCGCTGTCATTGAAACAGACTGTGGCAGATGTTGTTTAATGCTACAAATCGAAGCTTCAGTTGTTCGTGGAAGTGTGATGAAGGCCTATACAAAGTTCCAGCTTTGCTATATATCTATTTAGCTATTGCTAAAATACCTTATATGGTAACAATTACAGTATGACACTGTTATTGGATAATAATTTTTGTTGCATAGTAATGTTTTGTTATGTCAGGGATTATATCTTTTAGGGTAAGGATGCCATTTCAAGAGATGGCTCACCCAAACATGAAAATTCTGTTATCACTTTCATTCTTCTCTGGAACATGAAAGAAGATTTTAAACACATGACATGCACATGACATGAGAACTGCAGGCTGTTTGCTGTCAGCATTGTAGGCATGCCGAGCTGATCAGATTTCCCATTTGCCACAATATCATCAGTGAACTTTTCTTTGGATTTCAAAAACATCTGCATGGCTCACCGGGCTGGTATGGCACTGATGGGCCTCTTGTATATAGTGATGAGTTTGTCGAGCACTATATCTGCACTGGTGAAGACACGGTAGGAGTGCAGGAAGGTGTTGAGGAAGTCAATGGATAGGAACCGCAGGTCGGTCAACCTCTCCAGCAGTCGTTCTACACTTGCGTAGCGGATCTGCAACACCTTGCACGAGTTCATCATCTTACTGAAGCGGATGTCCACGTCATCACAGTACAGACTGGCATCAGACCTAAACATGAGATACACAGGTAAACAGACGTGATTTATATATTTATAAAAACGTGGCTTATGGTTTTATCATTCTTACTGAAAAACATATCTCCTTAGACGTTTGAAAATAATATGGCTCACAAAAAAATTACAGATCTTACAGTATTACTGTAATAATTAGTCATACTCGATGATCAGTCAATAGCAGAGACTGATTAAAAGTAAATTAAAAGTTGATGAAAGACTAATACAAAAGGCCACTCTAGGCAGATACTTAAAACTAATACACATATCTACAAATATCTGCATACACATATATTTCTCTGCTGGAAAAGCATATCAACTTCCAATGTGATGAAGTGCTTACTTGATCATCTGGGGCACAGTGACTTTAGAGTTCTCCTCAAAGGCGTTCATCATCAGCCCATTACAACGAATATTATCTATGCACTGTAGTAAAGAGAGAGAGAGAGAGAGCATGAGCATGAGCATGAGAACCACAGGAGGTGAGTAAAAGGCGAAGATCTTGCCCTGAGGCTGTGTGGATCACTCAGTGCAATCTGATATGAGCAGACATGCCTGGCTGATGTCACTGGTCCAGGCTGACTTCTCTTGCCGTGAGGAGGCCACCAGGATGATGGTGAAGGACTGGCTGTCTTTGGGCTCCACCACAATCTTGAAATCCAGGTGCTCCATGTCCTGACCACTCTTGTCTGACTTGGCTGAAGAGAAAAAAGAACTAGTGATCCTCAGGAAATAATCTGTAGTGTAGGTGTCTTGTGATTAGATTTGGGGTCAGATCTTTTCCAGTTAAGCAATGTAATACAAAGCAACCTACTCAATCTGACTCTACAACATATCAATAAGGATATTTGCATAGTAATGATACCAACCCAGTTAAATGAAACCACAATTTGTCATTAGAAGTATATTATTAGCTATACATTTCTTTTACGTCTGATGTTATTATGTACTGACATGTTTTAACCCCCCCCCCCCCCCCCCCCACCCCAATCAATGTTGAAACCTTTAGTGAAAATGCTATGTATTGTACATAACGGAATAATTAATGATCAATCAAGTGATAATTTAACAACTTAACTAAACTGATACATATCAAATTATCTAGAAAAATCCACTTAATTTTATAAGTTTTAGTAAACCAAGCAAAATTGCTTCTGCATATACATATATTTATTTCAGAAATGAACCTGCATTTGGTCACATTTTATTTTGTGATTTCATTGGAATGAAAAGTAGGCAGTAAAGTGAGGTGGAATGGGCAACTGAGAGTAATATGTCATCTCTACCAGGGTCTGCAACTGATTAGAAAGAAGCATAATACTTAAAGGAATTGTATACCCAAAAATGAAAATGTTCTAATAATTCATCTCAGATGTGCATGACTTTCTGTCTTCTGCTGAACACTGAACTGAAGATATTTAGAAGAATATTTCATCACTGTAGGTCCTCACAATGCAAGAACAAAGCACATAAAGGCAGTATAAAAGTAATCAGTAAGACTCCAATGGTTAAATCCATGTCTTCAGAAATTATATGATAGGTGTGGATTAGAAACAGATCAACATTTAAATCAATTTTTACTTTAAATTCTCCTCCCTGCCCAGTAGGTGGCAATATGCATGCAAATAACAAAAAAAAAAAAAAAAAAAAAAAACAATTTAAAAAGTACAATTTGATATCATGACATGTGACCTATCATATCGCTTCCGAAGACTTGGATTTAACCACTTAAGTCATATGGAATACTTTTATAATGCCTTTATGTGCTTTTTGGTGTTTCAAAGTTTTGGTTATTTTTCTGCAAATCTTAGTTTGTGTTCAGCAGAAGAAAGTCATTCATATCTTGGATGGCATGAGGGTGAGTAAATTATGAGAGGATTTAAATTTTTCGGAATGGATCTGTAAACAATGTCAATAAGCTGTTGCATTCCCGATTGTTCTGGCCTAATTTAACCCCTGATCACAGTTATAAATTCAAAAACAAGCAAATAAAATAAAGAGGTTTGATACATACACTCATCATCTGTGCCCTCTGGCTCTTCTATCAGTGTGCAGTCAATGAGTGACACCACTCCATTCTGCCATCAAAAGACAAGCAACAGTGAGACATGCTCTAAGAATATGCTGCAATCAAATAATCAATACCAGCTGTACTAAAACAGTGATTACTGTGAGGATCTCCTTCTTGAATTTCCCCAAAGGCCAGCAGCAATACTGGCTTATTGAACGTGGTAAAATTACAGTCGACTGAAGATGGTAATCATCATTTCCCGGGCACAACATAACATTTCACTGGTTTAACAAGCATCCCGTTACATTCAATAGTCATCCTCTGAGAAATCAGGAAATATGTAAATAACATCCCTTTTTCCATATTTATTCAGTTTGCATTTCTGTGAAGAACCTTACATCTACATTATTTTGCTCTATAATGAGTTAAAGGTAGACATCATGTCTAGAGTAAGTGGAGTAATTTTGCTTGGTTTGTGACAGCAGACATTCAGCATTTTTTATATGATATCACAAACGACTGCACTACATGACAAATAGACAAAACAAATGCAAATATTATAAATCATTTTAAATGATAATTAATTTTCCTTTTCCAAAATATAGGCCTTCACATCCCATAAAGGGAAAGTTTTGCATTGGCCAGTAATGTCAGTCTACGTATGTTTGTAGGGGTTGGCAGTAAGACCAAAATTGTACATCACGGTAATGCATATCTCTGTATATTCTATATATAATTAAATAAATAAATACAATTAAAACGAATTAAATACTTCACAAATGAAAAGCACTTCATTTTGTTCTTCTCTTTTTATTTGGATCGATGCAAACCAAAATATTTCATTGTAAGTCTCACAACAGTGCAACAAATAGAATCAAATTATGTGCCACTTGTCTTAAAAAAAAGAGCAATACAATAATTATACTAATACAAGTAAAACTAATGTTATAAAACAGATATCTCCAACTCTAAAATCAGGCTGAATGAGCAACACTCAAAGCTGTTGTAAAATAACAGATAGTTGTGTACCTGTGACAGCATACAAGTTAAATTCTTACTACTATGGTAATTCATGACATTGCTCAGAAACAGAAAACAAACTTTGTTTCGTGTTGTGCCAAACAACAAAACTCAATAGCAAGCTTTTCTTAAAATGCAAATATATCAACCACATAAAATAGTATAGCAAAATCACATGGATGACACAGATTATGTTTTCATCCCACCCAGCCCTAGTTTAGTTCTTAAGGCATGTGTATGAAGAATGAGGCTTCACCTTGGTGAGGTGCAGTTTTCCTCCAGAACCTCTAGTGCAGATGATCAGATGTTTGGAGAAGAGGAAACATTGCCTCTCGCCCTCCTTCTTCAGTGATAAAGAGCCCAGACGACCACGGGTGATCTTGCCCTTCTCACTCATGGGCACTTGGATCAGGGATCCTGACAAAGAACAGCAGCAAGATATTGAGGGAGAATGCATTAAATCTGCAGGTAAAGTAAAACAATGGATGGGGAAATACTGGATTCACATATATTTTATCAGATGTTTCCTCATGTCCTGCATTGCATCACTGACATTTCCGATACTAGGCTCAACACCAGATCGACAGGTGATGGAAATGAAAGAGTTGGTCTTGTTTTTTTAGCACAGTGCTCTTCGGAGAGTAGAAGGATTAGGGCACCCAATCCTTTGAGTTAACACTCTGCTTTGTGATGGTGGCAGGGAAAAGAGGGCAGCCCAGCAAAGCCTTGGTGAGGGAAGGGGGAGATGTGGGGGCTTGACAATAACAGGTGATAAGAGTGACATTTTGCAGAAAAGAACAGAAGGGAAGGAGAATCCAACCATCTTATCAGGGATCTGTGGCCCCTTTTTGCAGGATTTGTGTGTGTGTGTGTGTGTGTGTGTGTGTGTGTGTGTGTGTGGGGTGGGGGGGTGTATTGGGAGGGTGTGGGGAGTTCACCTTGTCTGACAAAGGTCTGGCTGGTGTCTAGGAGAATTTCACAGCCCTCCACGATCATACGCTCGATGGCGAGGTTCTTCCTAATGTTCTCTGTCTCGCTTACTTCATCGTGCATTATTCTGTGTAGGAATGATAATTTAGCACTCACAGGCAATATTTTATTTGTCACATACAGATTTTCCTGTTGTTTACTAGGGCTGGGTATGGATACAGATTTCCCGATTCGATTCAGATTCAAATACTCTTGATCTCATTCGATTCAGTATTCGATTCGATTTTACATTTTTATGGGAAAATTTCCGTTAAAATGTCACTTTTTCTTCCATATGAAAGTAATTCTCTCCTAGCTAATGCTGTTAATTTTATAGGGGACCTTCTTACAGTACATACATTAAGAAAATATATATTTTACTAATTATATTTTAATCGTTTTTCATAATTTTAGTTCTTTAGTTTATTGTTTAATTGCATAATTTGTACTATTTTCAAGGATTTACATTTATTTGTTGAAGTGTGCTAAAAAAACGTTACTAAGAAAACTGGCATTTCATTAAAGATGAAAGATGAAAAGCTCAAATGGCTTTATCTTTATCTCACGCAATGCATGTTAAGAATAAAAAAAATATTGATCTTGGGATATAAGAATAGATATGGAGATCGCTTAAATGAAGACTGCAATGCTTCGGAAAATCTATATTTTTACCCACCTCTATTGTTTACAAGTAATCTATATGCTTAAAAGTTAAGTAATTTCTGTACCACCAGCGGTACCAAACATTGCCGATATAATGACTGTTTTCAAACAAGTTTTACACACTACCCCAGTCTTGAGCAGAACAGATTTGTGTATAAATGATTCATAAAACCATTTGTAAGCAAAATTGTTGCACCGAAGCAATAAGAATAGTTTTCAATGGTCATTCTGTTTGTCAGTGAGGCCCATTATGTGGTGAGTAGTAGGAAATGATGCATGTTGACACATGGTGATGGATAGTTAGGCTGAAGAGATGGAGAGATACTGTATGTTGACATACCTGGAAAGCTCCTCCAGCTTTGACTTGGCATAATCCAAGCTGTTCCTCTCCACATGCTCGTGCGGTGTATGTGCTAACAGCTCATGGAGGGTCAGTATGTAACGAGGAATCTGTCAGACAAGAGACACACAGAGTCATAATATCAGACTGCTGCATATCCACACACTCATTTCCACGTTTAGTCATGCGCAAACATGGAAAGTCAAACAAAACTCCTGTAACTGCCTGCACTGTATTCTCGCAGATGAGGCTTAGAGGTGAGCACAATCACTCATCAGCACATTTATTACCAGTGCTGCAGAGCTCAAAGTAGACCTTGCTGAAGTAGATCTCATGGAAACTGCATAGCTTGCCAGAAAAAAGCCATTATGGGCCTGAATAAACTGCAAACCCCTACATTCAAGAACTAAAAACAACTGATGATGAAGGACCTGCCATATGAAGCTAAGCAGCACTCTACATCAAGCTGGCTTTGTTCACACTGCACATAAATACGATTTAGAACTTTAGAACTGACTGTCTGCACTGTCATTTGGCAAGTGATTAAATTCAATCCATTTTCTACATAGTGAATGACACATCTGTGCATAAATGAGTGAATTCAGGTACAACTCTGTATTGGGCGTTATCTATGATCTTAAATCTGATTTTAAACTTCACATTAATGTGGTTTGGATTAGGTTTATAAAAATGAGATTTCATGTGTTCAAGTCTACTAGATAAGAAAAGATTGATTCATAACTTGAAAACAACTTTGTAAATTATAAGAAAGAATGTGCAGGCGGAAGATTATGATCACCTGGAACATGGGGTAGGTGAGGAAGGTCTCCAGTGTGCGTTCCTCACAGTCAGGCTTGGCTTCATACTGTTTAAGCAACTTGTCAAAGTCACGGTTCTGCTTGCAGTGGGCCAAGATTTGCAAACTGTACTGGTGGTTACGCACAAACTCCTGGTAGATGTTGAGCATTGGTAGCAGGATGTCGAACAGGTCAGCTGAAGAACAGGCAAGAAGCTCAAAGTCAGTGCGACTGGGACTACAGATCTGCAACACCTTTCAAAAAATCTAGCTTGCAATTTGTGGAGTCCATGTTCTTTGTTGTTGGTTGCCAACTGCTCTGGCAGTGCACTCACCCAAGACTAATGTTGGCCAGCTTGCTATTCGAGCTTTCAACCCTTGATAGAATATCTGATGTAGGAACATTATGGTTTCACTGCAGACAAAAAACAGCATGCGTAAACAACAACGTATGTATTCCATTGTGTTAGTTTTGCCAATTTCAAGCAAAACATGTTAAGAAACTAGTGATTGAAAACCATCAGAGCAAACAATTTTTATTAGAGGTTTCACAGCTATTTCACAGCTAAGGAGATTTGTTGGAGTTTTCAGTTGTTTCATTTAAATATCAAATTTATCTCAGACACTTGTCTAAAACTTATTTAGGATAAATTTAGACATAAATGACAACTGTTGACACACGGTAAGAGTCCAGAGCTTTTAAATTAATGTGGATAGCATTTATAATTTGATCTTGGAATAATTTGATGAGAATGTTTGTGTTCATATTATAATCTCAGACTTTTGTTTGCAGACTTTGGTATCTTGGAAAACCTGAGCTTTGAGATATTGCTGCAATCTCTTCTGAAATTCTACAACATAAAATTATCTCAGGCTAAGTATTTAAGAAGCAGGAGACTTAAATTCTCTTATCATTTACTCACCTTCATGCCATCCCTGATGGGTACAACTTTTTTCTTTTGGAGAACACAAATTAACATATTTGGAAGAATATTTCAGCTCTGTAGGTCCTCACAATGCAAGAGAATGATGAAATTAGAAGGTCCAAAAAGGACATAAAGGCATCATGAAAGTAATCCATAAGACTCCAATGGTTAAATCCTCATTTGATTAATCAAAGAATTAATCAACTGAAAATAACCTATTATCAAAATATTGTTTATAATGTGTTGTATTCAATCATGAATTAATGATGTCATACCAGCTGGGACACGTTACCCTTGCAGGTTCACTATTGGCTTATTCAGTCAACACAACACTTCACAACACTTAAGTGTCACTACAGTCAGCCCCTAAGAATCCGTCTTAGACTTTGCTGAAAGTTGCTTTTTGCATCTTTATAAAAAGATCCCACTCTTACACAAGTCCTACTCTTTACTAAAAAAAAATTGACACTTAAGTCGAAGCTTAAGAATATTCTTAAGAGCATTTCTGAGAAGTCTTATACTGTACATATGGCCCCAGGTTACCATTCACTTGCATTGTGAGAGAGAGCTGAGATTTTCTTCTAAAAATATTTGTGATACACATCTGGGATGGCACGAGGGTGAATAAATGAAGAGAGAATTTTCATTTTTTGTTGTACTTTCCCTTTAAGAAAAGTCTCCATTTACTCTTTGTTTAGTCTCATTAGTGTCTAGGAGACATAATAAATATAATAAAAATAAAAAATTATAAAATAATTTGGGCCTACAAAGAAAAAAAGCCTGCTTAGCACAGGGGGTTAATTCTATCTAAAACTGGTGTTTACCTGTTGAGGAATATACTGCTGACATCATCGTGGGTTATGGGCGGTTTCTTGGAACTGGCAGCCATGCGAAGCGGTCTCAAGAAGTTGTTGACGAGGATGTGGAGCTGTTGGACATACTCAGCCTCTGCCTCCAGCATGCTAAAGACGACCTGGTTCCTCTTCCTCATGCTCTCCGCATGTGGAGAACGGATGTAGTCCTGAATGATGGTCTTCCACTTTCGCCGGCACATCCATCCCCTCAGGAAGCTCTGCACCTGTAGCAGCATTGCAGGAAGAAAATAAGTCTATATAATACAGTATGAATAGGCATATTTATGCAGATCTTTCCAATCCAAAAACAGATCATAGTGTTCACAGCTGTTGAGCTCCAAAAATGAGCTTGGATTATTAAGTATTCAGTCGAATTTACTACTTTTAAGGAGCTTTTGTGTGTGCGTGTGTGTGTGTGTGTGTGGGCATGGTTATGTGGTTTACGAGGACAATTGTTTAGGATACAAACTGGTAATTACAAGGGTATTATGCTATAAATGTGGTTTATGATGACATTTCTAGTATCCCCATTATTTAAATAGCTTAAAAAACATATTAAACAATGTTTTATTGAAAATGCAAAAATGCCAAAAGTTTTTTGTGATGGTTAGGTTTAGGGGTTGTGTTAGGTTTAGGGGATAGAATCAATAGTTTGTACAGTCTAAAAATCATTATGTCTATGGAAAGTCCTCATAATTATAGGTAGACTACGTGTGTGGGTGTGTGTGTGTGTGTGTGTGTGTGTGTGTGTGTGTGTATTTTGTTGTGGTCACAATGAACTGTAATTGTATTTTTTAAATAGTCAATAGCCTTTAGTTACATTACAGCCATGAACCATTGTTGGTCAAATGGACATTCTCAGTCTAGAGAGCATTTTATTAAAGAAAAAAGTGTAGTGCAGCATGAGTAATCAATAGTTTTGGTCTGTCTTCCTGGAAGAGAATTGTAAATTGGATATGCATATATCTGCTAAAACAGAATTGTCAATTATTATGAGTACAATAGCATATAGACATGAAACTAATTTTGATTTCATGGGGTCTTAATAGAAGGAAACAGAATATCGAACAATTTAATAACCACTGTATCTACATTAACTTTTAGAGGGTGTGCAGAGACATTAGATATTGTGCAGTGCAAACCAAACGTCTTACTTTCTTGATTTTCTTGATCTCTGAATCATCATCACTAGGGGCAGTGGTGGGATTCGACTGAATCTTCTCATTATCTTTGAGCATTGCAGCAATCTGCCAGAAAACAGCGACAAATATAGCAGAGTCAACACTTCCTTTGCAAAAAAGTATTTTCCTTCACTGATAAACAGCATGCTGACAAAGTGATTGAGTCAGGCCAAATCAGTGCCAACACAGACATGTGGTCCAAACTCTCTGCCTATCGAATCTCTCAGATGGCACTTTGAGAGATTTCCAATGCAAAGTTTAAAATGATTACATGGCCCTGCAAACTGAAAGGGAAACGATGGGGACATAAAAGAGGTGGGAGCTGGCCAGCGCAGACTGAAGGTAGGTGCTCCATTTATTGGATGCATACTAAAAGAGTTTATTATGCTGCGGACCAAGGATGCAACACACAATTCATCTGGGGTCATGCATATTCAGCACACCATTTTATACAGCCTGCTCCATTTGCACTTTAAAGTTAAATGATTATTTGATCTGGCTGATGAAGAATACAGCAGGGATAATAGTTCTCTTGGAGAGATGCTTTTTCATGAGCAGAGATGCAAAGTGAAGTGCAAGTAGTCTGGAGAAAGCTCTTGAACACCAAATGCTTCTCACACCACACCAATTTTTTTATCTTTTAAAAAAATAAATGAACACATATAACATCACCAGTCTCCCAAACAACTTTTTTGGTTCTGAGAGACACATCAAACTTCAGTTTATATGAATTGAGGGCCTATTTACACTTCACGCATCTTAATTAATTGGCTTGCTCTCTGCTTGGGTACGCATTTTTCATTTACCAAAAATAATACATAAATATATAAATCTGATCTTCTATTCCTACCGATTGCTTAGATGATTGTGGTAATAAAGGCAACACTGTATTGCGGTCAAATTGTTATTCGATTGGGTATGCACATTTCATTTACATTTGTAAAATGGGCATAAATCTGATCTAGTATTTCCCCTTATATGCAAAGGTAACAAAGCTCACTTCTGGGAAGATGCTAATGCTGGGCAGTGAAATTTTGCAGCACTTTATGTAGCTCATAAAAACTAAAAACATAAGGTTAAAATTCAACGATTAGGTACAAAAGGTAACACAAGATTATGTTGTTCTCAAATATTTGAATGCTGACATAGATCTGTTTGGAAAGACAGTTATTATGTTTAAAGTTTGCCTGAACAACCAGGTACATTAACACTTGGCCAAGTCACATCTTGTATGATCTGATGGATTACTATCCATCTCTTATATGTCTTGGAAGGCATTTACACTTAGTCATTTCATGATCGGATAGTAAACATTTTCATAATCTGATGAGTAAAAAATGCATGAATTGACCAAGTCTAAATACCCCCTCAGTTTGCTGATATGTTAGACTGTATCTAGGCAATGCTAACTATAGATAAACAATCCCTATTATAGTACTATGAATTACAAATTTTACCTCTGATTTTAGCCGTTCAATCTCAATTTCCCCATCTTCTATCTGTTGTCGAAGTTGCTTAGCAACTGTTTTCTCTGTCTCCACGATTTGGAGTAGATGGAGGTACTTCTGCATGAGCGTTTCATGCTCGGTAGCCAAGTTTCTGTAGCTGCGCACACACACACACACACACACACACACACACACACACACACGCACGCACACACACACACACACACACACACACACACGTTGGTTTGGCTATCTTAATGAGGACTCTCCATAGACATAATGATTTTTATAATGTACAAGCTATAGATTATATCCCCTACCCCTAAACCAAACCCTCACAAAAAACTTTCAGCATTTTTACATTTTCAGAAAAAAAAAACATTGTTTAGTATGTTTTTTAAGTGATTTGAATTATGGGGGACACTACAAACGTCCTCACAAATCACATTTATAGCATAATACCCTTGTAATTACCAGTTTGTAACCTAAAAAAAATGTCCTCGCAAACCATCCAAACCCGCCCACACACACACACACGCACACATACACACACACATCCATCCACAAAGGCATACAGAAACAAAATACTAACATTAGCACACACACTCCACACAATAAGGAACATCACGTTATACCAACAGGGATAAAACTCATTAGCATACACATAGTGTTAACACATAACCCCATAAGCACACACTTTATCAGAGCAAACTGTGAATGCTAGAATTCAATAATTAGACAGAATTGTTAGAGCAGAGGCTGCAGCGCTTATCTCAAAACAGCAAGCAAATCCAGACGCCTTCATGTTTATGCACACAGATTTAGAAATGCTGCAGGGCACTCCAGAGATAAACAGCTAAAACCGTCCTCCAGTTCACACTGAGACCAGAACGGAGCACCCGCCACCCTCATAAGAATATGAGAACCACTTGTTCTAAAAAATAAACTAGACCTTGCCTTCTGATTATGAAATATGGTCTTCTGTGTGTGTGTGCTTTTTGATATTAGACTATATCTGCTAAACTTCTATGAGAAGCCGCTAAAGTATACAAAGACGAATCTAACTCTTAACCACAATGTAACATTAGGAAAATCTTATACTGTAACAACAAAAATTAGTTAGCAGTGTCATTAGTGGATTGGTGAAATGAACTAATATATGAACAAAAAATATGTTGCCTTCATGTCATCCTGGAAGAACCTACTTACTAGAGGTGTGGAGAAGGGAATCGATATTAAAATGAAATACTCATATAAAGTGTGTGAAAAGGTTAAATAAGTTAACACACACTCAAGTTTTATTACCAATTCTATTTCTATTTTATTGCCAGGTCCTTTCTGATTCTCACTCCTACTACTTACAACATGACAACATGAACAGGGAGGCAATTTTATATTTCTTTCTCTGAAATGCACTTCCAAAAATGACAGGAAGTGTTTTTAGTGTTAGTGCATCAATATGAAGAGCAAAGGACATGCATTAACTGTATAATTGTTGTCTTTATTTATACATGATTTATGTATTTTAGTGTTTAGTGTGTACTTACAGGGAATGATGGAAAGTGTAGTCTTGTCATTCAAACCTATCATCTAATTAACAAACTGAATGAGAAGTATTTTCTGGCAAGCTTTATTGCTATTCTATATCAACAGTACACAAAATGCATCAAAATTACAATTAATTTTACAGTATGATCAATACCAATTTGCTTCCTCTTTGATTTATTTGATATGGCCCCAACTCAGAGAGTCAAACCTTAAAGAGGAGTTTCCCACGGGTAAATAAGACATTGTGGCAGCGCTCACCTCGTAAATACGATCATTCCGACATGGCTTGAAGGATTGCTTGCAGTCTAGCCAATTTGCCTTACACTCAGTGTAAGTCATCCCATATCAATTAGTGACTATTAGTGTCAAAATTGCAGAAGGCTGCCAGATGAATTCTGTAATGTATAGTTAAATATCTTCAACCATCATATTCAAGTCAGTTCATGCAACAAGGCTAGCACAAATTTTAAAGACAAAAAATAAAAACCTCTAAACTTCTAATACAAGGAATTATAAACTAGAAACCAAAATTCAAATAGATGATTTTAAATCTATGATTAGCCATGTCTAAACAATATGAGCAATTTTTCTGCCACATAACAATTAATTGCAAACATTTTGTAAATTTAGAAAAAAAAAACATTTTTAAACATTATTTCCCTTACACCTTAACTCTCACATAACAAACTGAAAAAATATCACAATTTACATATTTCTCTGACTACTTTAAGGCTCTTTGTAATTAAAGACACAGTATTGTGTGCTTTGTTTGTTAGTTCCCAATGGAGAATTCAAAGTGCATTACTAAAAATAAACAATCCTCCCAACAGAACCTCTGCAACATCCAAGATTGCTTCAACAAGCTTGAGGCTAATTATTGATAATGAGACATGGAATCTGTCCACTAAGCAAAAAATCCTCCTCTGTACTCATTTCCCCCCTTCACAGCAGAGCTTTGTGTATGGAACAATATATGGAGCATATCTAAAGCAAGGCAAGTTCTCTAGGCACGTTCTGACTTTTCTGACTCAACTTATTCATAAGCATATCACAATAAAGTAGCAAAATTCTTAGGAATAATTAGTTATATTTAAAGAATCTCCGAGTTTCTGATTAATACACAACATCTAGCATACATACTGTAAGCGAAACAGGCTGCAGTAACAAGAAACATGGCAAATTCTGTATCTGCTTTCTTTACCATCTTCAACAGAAGTAGACAGAAGCAAATCTGATGTTAAATTTGAAGGGTTTGCTTACCTGGCATGTGATATTGCTGACACCCATTCATCACAGTCCTTAACGTCTTCTGTTCGAAGCTCCAGGGCTTTCTGATTCTCATGGTTGAAGCTGACTGTGAAATAATACTGCAATACACAAAGAACAGAAACTCTTCCTAATTGCAATATACAAAAATAATCTTATTTGCTACAATGGTGGATATACTATAATTATGAGCCATTATTATAAGCCTTCATCTTAATGACCACTTCCCAATAAAGAACAAAAAAGGAGATGTATGATTTATGCAGTGATAGTGGGATTCTGTGTAGTCAAATAATAATAATACAAATATTATTATAATTTCATACATTAGTTCTCATAACACCACTCTTTGGACATTGATTGACCAATTGCCACATTTAAATATTTTTTTTTGTTTAAATGACTGCTAAACTGACAAAGAGTGTTGTCCCAGGCAACTGATTTCCTAGCTGTGCTAGTTCCATATATCTTGTATCACTCCGCAGTCTCTGTATTCTTACATAAAATAATTTTCAAATTAACATTTTGTATCCATTTATTTATTATTTTGAGAAGAATATGTGTAATAAGTGGGATACAGTCATTATCGCAATATAGATCCCTTCAGGCTTATATACGGCCCCTCCGCTTTGTGCCAGGGTCTTGATTACCCTGTTGGGATTTATTTTATAATAATGACTAGCTGGCTGTACATTATCCCTGACATTGTCTAGTGTTTAAAAGCTATAAACAATATGAATAAACCACTATGTGGTCTCACATTTACTGGAAGAACCTGTGCTTTTTTTATTCAAATTTGGAACTTAATTTGGCATTTGCCCATAGAGCAGATTTTCCCAAGGATCTAATGACAATTGGCGCAAATTTTCAAATACAATTTACAAAAACAACTTGTAAAACACTGCCTTTGAGCAATGAATGGAGTGAAAGGAGTTACTTGGTCATTTGGAATGTGTCCTAGCATTTCAATTAATCTTCCTATATAAAAAAGGTCAGCAGCCCAATACCTCAGGATGGAACAACATAAAATACAATCACAAACACCTTTGCATATGCAAATAGTGCACTGTGTGCCATGCATAACCCAATAAAAAAAACAAAAAAACAGAGGAACCAACTATGGCTATATCGGCGAGCGAGAAAGAAGGATCTCCTTTCGCCCTTGAGAGGATGTTCTGAGGAAAACTTCCCCGTGCCTGAGATAGCACCAGCTCTCAAGAGGAATACCATAAAACATGTAAACTGGGAGCATGGCGCATTACATAACTGTATGCTACCTGTTACCTAGCAACTCCTCTGTGCGCTAGTGGCTATGGCTCTGTAGGCGCTACTTGTCTCTCTCCATTTCAGAAAGCCAGGCCTTAGCACTGAATCCTAAACAACCTCCATTCCTGCTGATGAGCAGACATTTAAGGTGCCTTAGCTTTGCTCAAGTAATTATACCACAATCATTTGTCCATTGAAAGCAGGATATGAGAGAGTTTGAGGGTTCAAGACCAACAGATGTAAACCAGCTGAGTGATATAATTGGATAACTTCTAATTAATACAATTCTGTAATTTTTAAACAGTCATTTCAAACCATTGTCATCCTTTTAAAATTTCAAACCATACGCAATTCACAGCCTGTGATGATGCATATTTCCGCATACGCATACCCTTATTTAGCATCTTAAATCTAGCAAACTTTTTTAGATTAAATTTTTTATTTAGTATATAAATACAACAATAATCTTTGTGTTATACTACCCTGACATTCATAAAATAATAATAATAAAAAAAAAAAGATACTGCTACTGCGATGGTGTTTTTGTTGAGGTAGTGGCAACTGTTGAAATTTGGCATTTTTCTCTCATCCACCGTAATCCGTTGTCTATCTCTATTTTTCCACTTTTTTACAAAAGCCATGAAAATGCTATAGTGGATTTTTTTCTTTTACTGTTGTAGTTAATGGGAACACATAAATTATATTTGTTATGATCTCCCATTTACATCTATAAAAGTTTACCCTGCTATAGTTTACTTCAGTGTTTCATACCCGGAAATGTGAAAAGGGTCAAGTATTTCTCTCTGATATCACACTCCTTTTGATTATTCTCTCTTTCTTTTACTCTTTGCCAATGCTTTCCCCTAATCTTTCCTTATACTCATCAGTAGGCGTGCATGGAATCTGAAAGCTCACAAAGCTTACACAGAAAGCTCAGAAGAAATCGAACAGCTGTCATGTACAAAATTCTTCACATCCCCCAACCGTTGCATGCTTAGGCCTATTTCTTAAATATTTTGTCTAATCTGATAATGCCTTTTGCTTCCAACGTATAATTCTGAGCTCTGTTTGGTACATTTTACCATATTTACTGCTCAAGTGATTTTGCTAAATTATGGTAAATATAGCCACTGTATCAGATTGCCATGTATATATATTTGGGTAGCTCAGTTGTAAAGACGCTGGCTACTACCCTTGAAGTTCGCTAGTTCGAATACCAGGGTGTGCAGAGTGACTCCAGCCAGGTCTCCTAAGCAACCAAATTGGCCCGGTTGCTATGGAGGGTAGAGTCACATGGGATAACCACCCCATGGTCGCTATAATGTGGTTCGTTCTCGATGGGATGCATGGATAGTGGATGCCACGGTGGGTGGCATGAAGCCTACACACGCGCTATGTCTCCGTGGCAAGGCGCTCAACAAGCCACGTGATAAGATGTGTGGGTTGACGGCCTCAGACGCGGAGGCAACTGAGATTCGTCCTCTGCCACCTGGATTGAGGTGAGTCACTACGCAACCATGAGGATTTAGAAGCGCATTCGGATTTGGGCATTCCAAAATGGGTGAAAAAGGGAAAAACAAATCCCCCCAAAATAAAAAAATCACGTTTCATCAACATAACTGCAAGTGCTCTCACGTAATGCAGCTGCGCAGAGACAGCGCTTTAAATTGACTCGTTAGTGAGCAGGAAATTCCATTTTACAAATCTGTTTTGCTTTGATGCCTCTGTCCTTGTTTCCTTTCATTGCATGCTTTCCTCATTTCCTTGGAGGGAAGAGCTAGGAAATGAGGAAAGGGAGCAAGAAAAGAAAACAGGGATGCACAATTTCAGAAATGAAAAGCAAACCCTGTCCTTGAAAGACATGTCAATCAACCAGATGTCAGTAAAGCCAAACACATGTAAAGCAGAAAAGCAAAGAGCACCCTATGATACTATGAGACTTTTCTGTTAGGCCACACACCCACTTTTTTGTTTTTAGAGTCTAGGGGTGCTTCTCATTTCTTAAATTGTACATCTTTGTTTCCTCGCTACTATGCCCTTTGACTGGGAGAACGATTATGTCCGCCATCATGAAGGACGTATCAATTCTCTAAATGCACCGTGAGGAGGTGAGAATTGAGGACAGATGAAGCTTCCTGAAAATGCTTGAGCGAGAAAGCACATGTGGATCCTACATGGAAGTCTTTATGTCGAAGCACTCGACGCACGTATACATTCTCCTCCCCCTTCGTGTCTGACACTATAAATCAAGTTTCACATTTGCAGTTCACATAAACCATAATTGTCACAAACTTCAACAGTGTATCTTGAATTATTAGGATTTATAATAAATATATTAATAAATCAAGTTTCAGCAACATAACAGCAACAGTGCAAGGTAATGCAGCTCTGCAAAGAAATTGCTCTGAAGTGACACTTGATTGAGCAAAGACATTTCATTTTACAAATACATCATGGTTTGTTTCCTTTCCTTGCATCCTTCCCTTGTTTCCTAAAAGGGTGGAGCAAGGACACAAGGAAAGGAAGCAAGGAAAGGAAACCAGGATGCACAATTTCAAAAGTGAGAAGCACCCTTGGACTATCACAGGAAAGGTGTGATCTCTCAGGACATCAATTTTAGTTATATCTGTCAAGTAGTAGAAGCATTTTACATAATATAATAATAATAATGCATTTAAATCCATAAATCCATTCCTGAGAATTAAGCAGATTTACCCCCATTCAATTAATGCACAAATTATAACAAAAGTGTTCAGATACATAGGCCAACTTATTAGTGAAAGACCCAGAATTCACAAAACCAGATAACTTCCAACACCTGCTGAACTGACTTCAAATGCCTTGGTATTAATTTAACCTCAAAATGAGAAGTAACAATTATGTGAATAAACAAAGTATATCAGATTTCAGAGACCATGTAAAAGTCATTGGCATTTGTCAAATGTTTCCATTTCCACCAGCCCACCATTTACCCTTTTGAGATTGCAAAATGTTACCTGCATCATGCAGAGAATAATGGTAATGGTGGCTAAAAGTCTGTGGTTTACTTAAGAAAACTCACCAGTAATCATAATCAGATGATAAAGTAGATGGACAAAAATATGGATGTATTAAAGACATCTTATGATGCTTAGTCCTATGTATTTGTTCAACAGGCAATAACTAATAATAAGTCATAGATTTGAACAGCAAGCAAATAATCATTCCAAAATAATTTTCCATCAATGCTGCCCAGTTGGTCAAGTCTTTGAGAAATTATATGTATAATATATATGGTTTAAAAACACTCATATGTTGGGCTAGATGGAACAAACATGTTAATAATATGACAGTTCTTTTAGGATATTCACATCAAGCAAATTATTGCCCATCTACAGTATGTTTATCCTGTCATGGTGAGCTCTTGGACATACAGTACTTTCAAGAGAGTTCCATACATACATACATACAATGAAGTCTTCAGATGGTTGATGAGTCACAAGTTATAGTGTTTCTTCTATTTCTTTCCTATGATCAAGGTAAAGTCTGCTCCATTCTATCATGTGTATTAACACACCTAACTGACTCATTTATGATTTTAAGCATAGCCACACACACACACACACACACACACACACACACACACACACACACACAAAGTTGGTGCAACTATCATTATGAGGACTCTCCATAGACATAATGATTTTTATACTGTATGAACTACAGATTCTATCCCATAACCCTACCCCTAAACCTAACCCTCACAAGAACCTTTCTGCATTTTTTACATTTTCAATAAAACATTGTTTAGTATGTTTTCAAGCAATTTGAATTATGGGGAAACTAGAAATGTCCTCATAAACCACATTTATAGCATAATACCCATAAAAAAAGTCCTAGTAAACCACCTAACACCCCCCCCCCCCCCCCCCCCCCACACACACACAATAAACATCACTTTTTCAATTAAGATCAACCAAGCACACGGAAAACAAATGATTCAGTTTTCCTCATTCACTGAAGAAGCATCTTTGTTGCAAAAGTCATTTGTTACCGCACCAATGGAAGTAAACTGACAAGAACAATGCAATTGGGCAGCAGGCTTTTAAACATGCAGCTGACAAGTTTCCTCAAATATATGGTAAGGACATTCAAAATAATTGCTCAAAAGGCAGGTTGTATCTTTAAGCACTGTCTGGGTAAACAAAGCTAGGGAACTGTAAATAACACATTAAGAAACTTGCTTTATAATGTAGAGTTCAGACAGTTCACCCATTTTCAAAGCAAAAAGACAATACATAATAAAATTGTTAAAAAAGATAAAAAAAATTAAATGAATCATTACATTACTAAATAAATCTCCCTTGTATTTAATTTTAGCATTCGCCTGGGTCCATTTTCATTTAAGCATTATATTTTAGTTGATTTTTCATTTAAGCATGAGCTTTGTGTCTTTTCATTCCCATTTCAGGCTTATGGTTATTGGCAGATTGTGCAACAACAGTAAGCATCACCTTTCAAAGTTGATTTCTTTGGACATTCTGGTTAGTGAATCTAGGCATGTTTTTTTACACCACAACTATGGCTGAGCTTGGAACAATAAGAGATTTCTTGTGAACGCATGCAGATTGAATTTGCAAAATAAAACATTGAATTAAACTATTCCCTTTCAATATAGAAAATGTAAGGACATTTTGGCCAAAATAAATTGTATAAATTACCATAACATTGGCGTGTTGATTAGACATTGATTCTGTGAGAGAAGGTCATTTTGAAAGAGGGCATCCTATTTTAAAAGGTGATTGAGACTGTCGTTGAGTGATAGCCATTTCCCTGAATGTGAAAATACATGAAGCTCATGCTAAAATGAAAAAACAACCCAAAGATAATACTAAAATTAAAATGGATGAAAAGTAGTGCTAAAATCAAATACACAGGACATTTATCAGACTTACTATTTGCCCTAGTTGTAAATAGCACCTGCCACACAGCGTGGCTATTTGCAATCAAATAGACTTGTAGAAACAAAGACAGGACAAAATGCACCCCCAAGTGTTGCTGTAATGGTGAGTAAAGACAGTGGCTGTGTATTTTTCATGCGACCCACCCGATTCCCCCTTTTGTCCCATGCACCTTCCGTATCCTTTTTCCTGTCTCCACTCTTAATATTTCCTTTAAAACTATTATATAATAATAAATTAAAAAAATAGATATATTATGTTTAAGGGTAGTGGGCGGCACGGTGGTGCAGTGGTTAGCACTGTCGCCTCACAGCAAGAAGGTCATGGGTTCAAACCCCGGTTGCCCTGGCCTTTCTGTGTGGAGTTTGCATGTTCTCCCCGTGTCTGCGTGGGTTCTCTCCGGGTGCTCCGGCTTCCTCCCACCATCCAAAGACATGCAGGCTAGGTTAATTGGTGTCTCCAAAAATTGCCCTAGGTGTGGATGTGAGTATGAGTGTGTGTCTGTATATGTGTGGCCCTGCGATGGACTGGCGACCTGTCCAGGGTGTACCCCGCCTTTCGCCCAATGTTAGCTGGGATAGGCTCCAGCCCCCCGTGACCCTGTACAGGATAAGCGGTTGAAGATGAATGAATGAATGAATGTTTAAGGGTAGGGTGGTAGTGGGACTCTAAATAAAAACAATAACACACTGCAGTGATGACACTATATGCTAGCATTTAATTAAAAGAGCAAATAGTATTAGCCACTATGTGCACTTAGTGCCAAGATTATGCTTTTTGTTTTTTGTTAACACTTGTTGTGTAAAGCATATATCGTTATTTGCAAATACTCTCTACCTACATTTATTGATTTATGTACAGATTTAATTATTAATTTACTGTAATATGTTTTATAGTTTTTTTTAATAATTTCATTATGAATTTAATAATTTATTAAAATATTAATATTTTAATATTTAATCATTTGATTTTTAGTAATTTGACCCTCCATACTTTAAAGATGTAATTTTTTGTATGTTAAAAGACTTTCTCTTATTCCAGTTTAATATGCAGAGTCAATTATAAGTTGATTCCCTCAAAAAGTGTAAAGATTTTGGCTCTGTGAATATTTCAAAACATTGCATAGCTTAATTGAGCTTCCCTACCAGCCTGACAGAGCAACACTGGCTCAACCAACTGGCTCAGTGGAAGATGAGGGGAGTGTTCAGAAACCTGTTTGAAAACACTTATGAATTTTGTAACTGCATTTGGTGATGCTAGGCATGCAGAAATTGCATCCTTCACCTTCAAAGGACAAATTTCATTACAACTGTCTTGAGCACCAATGAAACTGCAATCTATGAAGGGATCCAAAATAGTAGCAAGCATCAGTCAGTCTCCACTCTCATTCTGTTGAGCTGCAAAAATGTAGCTGTTCCCAAAAAAGAGATGAGTGTTTTTCCATAAATGGGCCCTGACCCCTCAGAGTTACTGAATAGAACAAATTTAGCCTAAACAGCGTTAGCATTAATGGAGGCACCACAAAACACACTGCTACATGCTCCCACTACACACACCAGATCCCTCAAACCACTCTTTTTCTCATGCAAATAGGAGTTGCCATAGGAACCATGGGCTCAAATACAGATATATTAAAGAAGGGCCAATAAATGAATGTTAGAGCAGAGTGATTGGTATGTAAATACAATGACAATGAAAGGAAAGGTTAAGGGATGGTTTTCAATGGAACACTAATATACAGTTTGCCGAAAAGCACCTTTTTGCTGAGTAAGTGTTTTTGTTTTTTTAGATAAGAGATTAGCATCTCTGACACAGATGTGCACTGCACAATCTAAAAACATTTAAACTCAAGTTAATTCCAATTTAAAATAGATTTGCAATGGTGCTTCTGAGTAATCTATATACTCCATATTGCATGCAGATCAGTCTGCACATTCCACACTAAATTTGTCCAAACTTGGCAGAAAAAAATGTGCTTGCAATATTTTGAATGTGGCACCAAACCAGATTAGATACAGTGTCCTAGTTTAAAGTATCAGCAACAGGATGCTCTTGTTCCTGTGAGCTGGCGCACCTGGAGAAGCAGTCGGACAGTGAAATACTGTATAATGCTGAACATGAATACTGTATAAACACTATATTAAAATCATAAGAGGTTTCAAGAAGCTGAAAATGGTTGGTCTACAGACTTTATGTCAAATCTAATTAAGGATTTGGTTTAAGCAGTCTTGCAGGAACAAAAAGATCACTCTGTGGGGATTTAACATGCTACATAAAACAAATAGTTCCAGTCCTGAATGCAGATGTGCTAATGTGCTGTGTTATTTTTGCTTTATGAGCAAAGGCAATGAAAGGATTTATAATATGGCAGGTATCTTACACATTTATACATTTGGAGTAAAAACACAAAGCCTGCCAACGTAAAATTACTCATGCAAATGAGTTACACTGAATGAGGTTACAGTGTGAGTGCATAATATAAAGGGTGTAGAGTGCGTGAGACTGTCAAACATTGTCACTGTAACTATGCACTGTTCTTTACAGGAAGACAGGCATGCACAGCATCAAACTCCATGCCGCATCCTGCTTTGTCAGCACAGGGACAGCTGTTCACAGGAAGACCAAGACTCACGTTGAATTGCAGTCTTTACACACACAGATAAACACTGCAGGCTCTGGTAATAGATACGCAAAGCCTTACACGTTTACAACAGGTAAAACAACTTCAACAATATAAGCCTATTCATTTGGCCAGTTTTAAATAGTCGTGCTGATAAAGCAATACTGGGATTTGGAAGAACTGATGCAGCTTTTAAGAGGCTGATTCAGGAGTAACTGTTAAACCATCCTGACAAGTGTATGCTTAAGATTGCATCATGGTTGCATAAGTGATTACAGTAAGCGGCTGGATGAGACTTTTGCTTCAGGTTGCTCAATCTCAAAGGTAGAATTTAAAATTCGTCCTAGCGGTCTCAAAGTTTATACTGACACCTATTGATGTGGTTGAATGAAGTCTGTTAATTAGATTATGTTTGTTTTTTGTCTCATAAGACACTCTTCAATAAAATAGACATTTTTGGATGAATTTTCTTTCTTTCTTGACAATCTACCACAAGCTCTCTACCTGCTTGTGGTTGTGTGGCTGTGTCTTGGACGGAGGCATTTCGTGGTGTGGTGGTTGTGGCCATTGTGTATTCATGCTTACTGTTTAGGGTTCTGCCACTTGTCCTTGCTTCAACATGTGGGAGTTTATGGGATGATTTGTTTAATTGCTCCAAAAGGGACTCCTTTTTGGACATTTGATTTAATTTTAATATGCACGATGTGTTATAATGTTTGGTTTTCTTGCTTTGTTGACAAGATGTACTTTTATGATTATGCTTTGTAAAGCAATAGAAAAACACAATATTAGCTATAGCATTTATATGAAGTATTAATATGAAGTTTTATTATTGCTGTTATTATTGCTACTAAGATTAGTTTTAACTTGGTCGAACTGCAAGAAAATAATAAAAGCAGCTTTTTCTAGGTCACAGTATGACTGGAGTCTTCATTTCACGCACTGTAAGTGTGATCATGTTTCATGATATTTGTCAAAAGTGCATTTACTTAATTAAAACATGAAGCTCTTTCTAAGTGTAAAACTTTTAACGAGGACAAAAATTACTGAGTGCACCTGTAAGTTAATTCAATTGCTACAGCTCATTCAGTTAACAGTAGGCTATAGATACATAATCATCTGAACTGAAATTATTCAAAACCAACACAAGGGATCCACATCTTAACTTGTTTACTATGTCTCAGTGATAATAATGCATAAAATACTTTAAAAACATCTGATAAAACAAAGAGATGTTTTGACATTTTTAAGAGTCACTATGTTTAGATAGTCTAACCAGCAACAACATGTCCTTGTTGGATCAAAATAGTATGAACAACAATTAATCAGACGCCCAAAGAGTGTATATGAAAATAAAGCTGAGGTTTGGAACCAATTTGTTATTAAACACGTTGTGAAGACGCAGTTGCCAAGGTAGGATGCTATTAATATCAGCGCGGGGATTAAATCAATACGTCAAACAGACTGCGATTCTACGCCAGTTTTCCGCATGATGGCGACTCTGAGGTCTATAAAGTGCTTTTTCTAGCGTAATTTTCTTCTTGCGTGAGGTAAAGAGCACAACTGTCCTTTTAAACTTAAATATCAAAGGAGAAATACAGAAAAAAATGTATACATTTCGGAATGTACCACTAAACCAAATCAAAAGATGAAAGGTGCAGAACTTAAATAGTTAAACTGTTGACTACTGTTGGCGTAGTGTTTAAAATTACGTTTACTGCATAACACGTTGTTACAGCGTACTTTGTGTCAAAGAAGATACATATATAGCTTAATGTCTAAATTAACACACACACACACACACACACACACACACATACACACACACACACACACACACACACACATATATATATATATATATATATATATATAGCCTATATATATATATATATGTGTGTGTGTACACAAGCTTATTATGTAACGTAATGAAACGCTGCATTAAACATTGTAGTCTCATTTTCCACAAAAGGTGCTCATTGCCACAAAAACAAACAATACATGATAAATAAAACATATCACCTAGCAAGCACAGAACGTTCTCCAAACGTTTGCGTGTGCTTCCCGTTCGGTTATTTTTGGGGGGGGAATCAATTCTTAACGTTTTTTTATGTTTCATTTTTAAATAACCATAAACTAACGATCACCGAACATTTCTGGAGCCCAAAAATTGTTTACTGGGTAAACATATGACCAAAATTATGTGCAAAATCACCACATATTGAGCGAGCCAGCAGATGGTAGTTGGTTGTCTCGAGCGCATGCTCATCATTTCTTTTACGCATAAAACAACCCCCCGCTCGCTGCTGTCTGGAAGCACAATTGCCATTTTTAGTAGCCTATCTCCCAAAAGTGGCTCTTTTTTAATGGTCTGTATTATTCAGCACGATAAGTATGCACAAGCGATGGAAAAGTTGGGAAATGATGAGTAATTAGAAACTTGTCATTCCGTTTGTTTCGTACCTGTTTTTCTAAGCACTCCTTGGCTGACAGTGAAGGTTTGGGTGAAGGCGACCTGTCACACACACAGCTCTCCAACAGGTATAATCCCGAGGGTCGCGAGCTGGACTCGCTTTCAAAATAAAAAAGCATATTCTGCAATAAAGCAAACCACTTCGTGTGCCATTTCGTGTTGTCAGTGCTCTTTTTGCTTAAACAGCCTCGCCTTGTGCCATCTTTCTTTGCCAAAAGACCCAGGTAGGTGACATGACTATCATTAAGTCGAATTCCCTTCTGCATTTTTGTGAAGAAGATGCTGGTTTTGGGAGGGAAAGGCTGGTGGGGCTGCTTTTTGGTCCTTACATCTTCTAAGCGAGATCCCCGAGCAGACGGCCACTTTGTGGATTAGAAACGAAGCATGGCACGTTCTGCCCATCCACTGCAATCACCGCCTTGGCATGAAGTATGGAAGAAGCGCAGAGAAAAACGAAGAATGTCAAAGTCTACCATCGTAATGTTGTCGAATGCGTTTCAGTTTTGGAAAACGTTACAAAAATACCTCCCGTAACTTCTTCTGTGACGCAATGAACGGAGAGAATTAGGCTACAGCGTATGCGAGTGACGGTTTGTCGCCTTCTCACGTGAAAATCTCTGTAAAACAGTGCGCGCGCTCACTGCTGAATGTGGCAGTGTGGTCACGTGATTCGATTTGAGGCGAGTGCTTTTCAGAACCTTGGACAGAGAGTCGCTGAAGCCACCAAAGTCGTCCAAACGTAGGCTACAGTACTTACGGGCGTGTTGCACAGCTGAAATTACACAAATCCTGATGACTTCATACAGGGTGGAAATCGTGTTAAAACCCCATTATCACATATGCTACCATAGTTCAAAACTACACTCATAAAAATAATTTCAAGATTTACGCATTTCATCTTCATAAAAATAAAAAAATCCAACAAACTGAATTGAGTTATCTATTCATTAAATAAAATGTAAATAATAATAATAATAAACATAATAAATAAATAAATATTTGATGCTTCATTAATTAAACTTTTTTTAAAAAACATAATACAAATCAATTTGAAATTTGTTATGAATTTCAAATTCATAAATCCAAAAAAATAGACGTTTTAGTCTATCACATTGATTGAATTATCATTTATTTATTTTTATTTATTTTTTTAAATACATTGAAATTCTACTTAAGAAGGTATTATTGCCACTGACATTATCATTTAAGCTCACTAAACCTTCAGATGTTTCACTGACGTGCACAGATCGGGGGCTAAAGGGGCAGAAGCGACTGCCTCTTTCGTTCACAAATCTAAAGTGTAATGTAAATGTAAATGTGTCCTTTTAAGCGGAGGTGCCTTTAAAAGCGCAGAGATTTAAGCAGAGGTGTCTTTACTACAGCAGAACAACTACAAAATGTTAGAGTATGTGGCTTTTTAAGTCAGGGTTGGCTATAGCCTACATTGCAAAAATGTATTTTCAAGACAAGAATTTTTGTCTTGTATTCCTGTAAAGTTATCTAAACATTCTTAAAAAGTGATTTATTTACTTGTCAATTAAAATAGCATAAAATTATTTTAAGAGAAATCTGAAAAAATTTAGTGAACTTTAAACTAAGAACTTTATATGAAAAAATATCTGCCAACAGTGCACAAAAAATAAACCTGATTTCCCTTAGAATTTATTTATTTTTCATACTCCATAGGCAAACAGTTTGTTCTTGTTTTAAGCATAAATCTAACTAAAATCAGTTAAATCACGTTTTAAGGATGTTTAGATATTTTTGCTGGAAAACAAGACAGCAAGAATTGTCTTGAAAACCATTTTTTTTTGCAGTGTATAACATGTATTTAAATACTGAATCGAATGTAAACATGTAGGTTCGGAGCATTTGCTTAAATACTTGTGGGTTGATATACTGTATTGCACATCAAGGTTCTCACTGAATCAAAATGACTGGAGTTTCAATTGTTCTGCTTCAGAGGCTTTGCTGTAGCATTACCTGAAATATTCCTGTCTCCATGAGGTCTTTCCCTGAAATATACCCTTCTTTGAAACCACAGCCTCATTCACAATATTACAGATATAACCTTTCATTTATTAACTTAAACACAGTTCAGCTAAAACAAATATGTTTCTTTTTTGTAATGGCAGAGACAACTTGATTCAATTTTATTATAGCATTGTTTTCTTCTGCATATCCTGTGCCATCTCTCTACCTTCTGTTCTATACACAACAGCACAAAAAATAAATGCGTTTAACATCCTCAAAAGAAATGATATCAGGTAGAGCGACCTGTATTATACAGAAACAGATAGTGTCCATGTACTCTCCTTAACTGCTTGATCCAAGTAAAATATTAATTTAGATTTTTCTATGTAATAAATAGTAAAGGGAGGACTTAAACTAGCATTAGCATGTCCACACTCAAAACCGCATGGTTGTAATCAGCCTCCTCAGCTTCTTGAACATCTCTGCCATTTCTGCTTCTTTATCTCCTGTGATTGTTGACACTATGCCTGTGATTCACCACAAGCAGAAAATAATATACCAAATACATGTTCTTAATGCTTTCATTCTGCTTTTTCTTGCAGAGTAGCAACTACTGTTTATCTATGTTGGAATGGGGGTGCTCTTCCTTGATAATTTCTCTTGGGTTGGTCCCCCTTGATCGTGTTATGGTCTTAGGCTGGGGGCGTCTGAAGTTAATCACAAGGAAAATCAAGGAGGGCAATGCCCCACCCTAGCCCCCCATAGACCTGGCCTTGCCACAAATAAAATGTCCCCCAACAACTTCAACTATATCACTCAAATTGGTGTCCAGTGAAATAACACCTGTCTCTGACACCCCTAATCTCTGCAGCAAAGGATGAGTCAGGGGAGCAGTCTGCACTTTTTTTTAGCCAATCAGAAAACTAGCCAGAAATGTGTGATTCATTATAAAGATTCTGTGGCGTATGCAAACTAGCATTTCTATACCCTTTTAAACTGACTCCAACAAATAATGTTACAGAATCTTAGATGCACACAGATTACATAATTATTTCCCACAAATACAGATCGACATAATACAGATCGTAAATACATCCAACCCTGTGAAGCTCCACTTGCATGTTTTATCTTGTATAAAAGCTGTATGACTTTTTCTCTGTTCTAAATAAAGATCTGAAATATAGAGGTTTAGATAGTCGGACTGTTCCATCCAGAGTTTATGGGTGGATTTTTATTAAAATTATAAAGTTTCTAATTATAATTAACAATTTTCTTGCTGTTTGGCTGCTGAGAATTGGAGTGGGTGTTGGATAAAGAAGGTAAAGGTCAATGCACACTGGATCGAATTTAACTTTCCTTCTTCAAACCATAGAGGAGAAGATCAAGCTATCTATCAGACGCTCAGATAGGCCCTGATCCAAATCATTCTTCACCTTCTATCTCCCCAGCATGGCTCATAGAATTAAACAGCTCACCGTTTTCATAACAGTCAATTGCGGAACCAATTATCTGGGCTCGTCAGGACCTGTGACGTGCTGTCATGTGATGCTTCTCTTTGTCTCTGCACTAATGTGGCTGAACAATAAAACATGCTCTAGCACACATGCTCCTTTAAGCACCCAATTTGTTTAAAAGGCACAGGCTTCAATCTGGGCCTGTCAGTCTGCTGGCTACTTCACAGAGATTAATTTATGACTTTAACCTTGTTGTTATCTGCTCTCCCTCAGATCAACACTCACATACATCTTTTCTGCCCTGTGTGACAGCTAGCTGAGTACATAAATACTTTTACTTCAATAAGCTGTTTAATGTGGAATTAACATGGCAATTTAGCTGGTGACACACACAAACAAAGAGATGACATTATAAAATGAGAGCTGACATTAGCGCAATGTAGTAATATAGATATGCAATAATACAATTATTTTTAGGATGTTACTAATAATAATAATAATAATAATAATAATACATTTTATTTGTGGGTGCCTTTCAGGACACTCAAGGACACCTTACATGTACATTAAAATATACAAACAATAATTGCATAACATTATCTAACATGATAAAAGCACAACAAATGCAATCCTTCAAATATCAGAAACAAGGTAACCTAAAATAATGGGTTTTGAGACGTGATTTAAAAGTTAGCCGAGTAGGGCTATTTCATAGATCTTGTGGTAGAGAATTCCAAAGACAAGAAGAAGTATAACTAAAAGCTCTAGACCCCATAGTAGTCAAACGTATAGAGGGTACAGTAAGAGTAAGGGAAGTAGAAGATCTAAGGGATCGGTTTGGTGAGTAAACATGAATATCACATAGATATGAAGGGGCTAAATTATGAAGAGCCTTGTAAGTATAAAGTAAAATCTTAATTCTATCTGGAATTTGACTGGCATCCAGTGAAGTTTTTGAAGTACAGGATAAATGTGCTCTATCGATGGTTCTTTTTTCACAACCTTTGATAATAACCATCAGCTCACGTCATCTTTAGAATACATTTTCATGGACCCACATGCAAGGAGAGAGATAGCACTGAGTATATAGTCTCAATGCACTGTCCGAGATGTATCTGTGTTGTGTATATGTGGATTGAAAGATCTATGAGTCTCGAATGTTGTGTTCTTTTATCAAGCACACTGTTGTTATGTGAATGTTTTTTCAGGCTGTTTTTTTTTAGAGATTGATGAAGGGAGTATAAGAAACAGTTTTGTCTGCAGCAATCTGAATCAGCATTATTCCGGTAGCTACAGCAACAGCTGCAGGAGTTCCAATTGGAGGCAGAGGAATGGCTTTACAACTCCTCAGGTATCTTTGTCTTCTCTTATCACCTGTTTTTCAGCACTGTTTCTTTGTCCACATAACAGCATCCTTCTTTTGCATGAGATATGGCATGAATGTGAGAGTTACAACAGCAAAACCTTCATGCTCAGTAATCCAAGCTGTGGATGATTCAATTACGACAACAGTAACAATAAAGAAAAAAACAACAATAAATAAAACAACAATAAATAAAAAAAAACTAATTCGTTTTTTTAAAGGTTGTAAATAAAAGTTCTTTCAATTCCACGTAAAAAGTAACAATATTTTGCAATATGCCATCAAACTGCAAAATAGTATGTTGACATGCACAACAATACGCTGACAACTACCAAAATCTGACAACGCAAGAAAAGGGTTAGATTTTAAATCATCAGGTTATTATCTGCTTTTGACATGTAAACAGTCATACACCAAACACTTTAGCACATTCGATATGCTGGTAAGAACTCCTGATAAAGGTGTATACATGCAATGCAAAATATGCATGTAAAAATTAATGTATGTGCTGATCGGTTTTTGCTTAAATCTCCACTTCCACTTTTACTTATACATTCTTTCACATTCTGAAAATGAAAGTGGAGATTAATAGAAAAATGACTTATATATTGATCTGTTTCTCAGCCTTACTTACACTCACCTAAAGGATTATTAGGAACACCATACTAATACTGTGTTTGACCCCCTTTCGCCTCCAGAACTGCCTTAATTCTACGTGGCATTGATTCAACAAGGTGCTGAAAGCATTCTTTAGAAATGTTGGCCCATATTGATAGGATAGCATCTTGCAGTTGATGGAGATTTGTGGGATGCACATCCAGGGCACGAAGCTCCCGTTCCACCACATCCCAAAGATGCTCTATTGGGTTGAGATCTGGTGACTGTGGGGGCCATTTTAGTACAGTGAACACATTGTCATGTTCAAGAAACCAATTTGAAATGATTTGAGCTTTGTGACATGGTGCATTATCCTGCTGGAAGTAGCCATCAGAGGATGGGTACATGGTGGCCATAAAGGGATGGACATGGTCAGAAACAATGCTCAGGTAGGCCGTGGCATTTAAACGATGCCCAATTGGCACTAAGGGGCCTAAAGTGTGCCAAGAAAACATCCCCCACACCATTACACCACCACCAGCAGCCTGCACAGTGGTAACAAGGCATGATGGATCCATGTTCTCATTCTGTTTACACCAAATTCTGACTCTACCATCTGAATGTCTCAATAGAAATCGAGACTCATCAGACCAGGCAACATTTTTCCAGTCTTCAACTGTCCAATTTTGGTGAGCTCTTGCAAATTGTAGCCTCTTTTTCCTATTTGTAGTGGAGATGAGTGGTACCCGGTGGGGTCTTCTGCTGTTGTAGCCCATCCGCCTCAAGGTTGTGCGTGTTGTGGCTTCACAAATGCTTTGCTGCATACCTCGGTTGTAACGAGTGGTTATTTCAGTCAAAGTTGCTCTTCTATCAGCTTGAATCAGTCGGCCCATTCTCCTCTGACCTCTAGCATCAACAAGGCATTTTCGCCCACAGGACTGCCGCATACTGGATGTTTTTCCCTTTTCACACCATTCTTTGTAAACCCTAGAAATGGTTGTGCGTGAAAATCCCAGTAACTGAGCAGATTGTGAAATACTCAGACCGGCCCGTCTGGCACCAACAACCATGCCACGCTCAAAATTGCTTAAATCACATTTCTTTCCCATTCTGACATTCAGTTTGGAGTTCAGGAGATTGTCTTGACCAGGACCACACCCCTAAATGCATTGAAGCAACTGCCATGTGATTGGTTGATTAGATAATTGCATTAATGAGAAATTGAACAGGTGTTCCTAATAATCCTTTAGGTGAGTGTATATCACTTGTGAAGATATGGATTTAACCACTGGAGTCTTATGGATTGCTTTTATGTGTTTTTTGGAGCTTCAAATGTCTTGTCACCATTCACTTGCATTGTAAGGACCTACAGAGCAGAAATTTTCTTCTAAAAACCTTTGTTTTTGTTCTGCAGAAGAAAAAAGTCACACATTTAGGATGGCATGAGAGTGAGTAAATGATGAGATAATTTTCATCACTGGGTGAACTATCCCTTTAAGGATAATTGTGTGAAACATGCTCAATAACTGTTTTCAAAAGGGTTTCCCGAACACTTCCCATCTTATGTTGGTCAGACAAACAGATGTAGTAGTCCCAACACAAATTGTTATTATATATGCCATTGTTATTATACTAGGCTGGTATGGATGTTCAAACAAAAAAAGCAATGTTTTGATAGCACCACCGAGCCACAGTACTTACATTTTTTGGTGAAATCAACCTACAAACAACTTACTTACAGTTGTGTCTGCACATACATTTTATAATTGAAAACAAAATTACACATTTTACCTTTAAGCACTCCATTTCAAGAAAACACAGTTCATTGTCACATACTAAATATTCTGATATGTTATGGATCTTTTAACAAACATCTACACACAACAGACCTTTAAATTCTTCAACATTTAATACTAAAATATAGTTGTATTTACATTTAAAGCGAAACCTGAATGCTTCTGAGTTACTGTATAAAACGTCCACCTTAGTATACTGAAAAAGTCTTAATGATCATTAAAATGGCTCAAGATCTAGTGTCCTCTCCACCCTTTGCACTGTGTGTTGGAGAATGGTCTGCCTCTAATTACATGATCCACTAGGCCTCTAATTCACCATGCTTCTCTTAGACGACATTTACTAATTACTCTCTCTTTTTTAGAAGCAGCTCCCTTGCTCTTATCAAGCCTTCCCTTGTTTCTCATTGTCTGCTCCCTGTGCATGCTCACATGGGCTGAAGACACTGCCACGGGCTCCACCTATCAGAGACAAAGGACCATGTGGGCTGTTCCGTCAATGCACTTAGACTTACGTCACACATGTACCTCAGCTGTTGATCACTTTGTACTAACCAAACAATGTTGTCAATGTGATGTGTAACGCTGGTTATGTGCTTGAATCATTACATCAGAGGTAGGTTCTATCACTATTCAGTTCTTGTTTATGTTTTAGTAATACGAGGTAAATTAATACTTACTGTAGGTTATTCAAGCAAATGGTGACAGATCACAAGCAAAGCAACAATTAATGATGTCTTGAGATCAGCACATTTTAAGACAATCATTTGCTGAATGTTGGACAATTACATTGTTCAATCAGACTACTGCACAAATGGAGTAATAGAGCACTGAAATATAAATTCTGGTTGATAGCTATTGCAGTGTATGGTCAATTTGTATATTACCTACATACTGTTTTTGTGGTATGTATAAAAAAAATTAAACAATTTTAGACCTATTTTAAATACAGAGATCTAGCCATCTAGCCACATTCGGTTATTATTAGATTATTGTCTGATTTAAAAGCCCCAGAGATGGGAATAAACCCTCACAATCACCCTTATTTTCAAGAAGAGGACATGACTGCATATTTTCAAAGATAAGCATGATATGATGCATGCAGATGTGGATAATTATATTAGGCCCAATGTGGCAAAATAATTACTGCATAGAATGAGGGAACAATGAGAAATGTCAATGATTTAAGTAACACTGACACAACAGATGCCAGATATAGAAGAACCTAGTGGGAACAGACCAAAACATGGCCAAAATGATCAAATTACATTCTAACTCCTCTCACAGAAACATTGCATACAGATGTATCAAATCAGCCTGCTTTGGAACTACAGCTTTGAGTGGGTTTATTGACTGAAAGAGAGGGTTTTCAGGTTAATGAAAACCTGCTTAATTGAGATATTTAATCTCAATAGTGTCCTGTCATTAATGCTTTATACAATGCCTTGTGTGGGATTTGCTATCAGCATCAGTCTGTTAAAATCCTGTGCACACAGATAAAGTAAATCTGAGGAGTAAAATACACATTGCCTATTCAACTGGCAGGTGATTTTAACGCACTGATATAGTTACCTATAATGTTCTTCCAAAAATGTACAGTACCTATTCTAGAATTTATCTGTAAAGTAGGGAGAATGACCAGCCTCCAGGAATGATCCTCTTAGCAGTCACTCTCTGACATAAACACATGATATTTGATGTCTGTTACATGTGTACAGTGTTTGTGCGGCAAGAGGATGGTTTTGGAATCTTGAATATAGTTTGGCATTTCTTTCTCATAGCTTATGGCAGGACTTTCTGCTTCCTTATAACAAAGGCTGATTCTCCTCAGTCAGGTCCCATTAGTTGGCTTGCCAGTCAAAGATGTTCTGGGGGGGGGGGGGGGGGGGGGGTGTTGGGGGGAAGCTGTGACCCCAGAGAAGCTGTCTTGATGTGTCCCCTACGCATGCCTGTTATCATTGGGCATGGTTGATAAAGGGGCTCTGCAGTAACCTCTGTATTCCCCCCACACTGTCAACATCATTAACAGCTTTTCCAGGACAGTTTGACTGACACAGCAGTCATGTCCAACAGATGATCAGATTCTGGGGCATGTCAGCTTGTTACATGAAGCTTTGCTCATTTCATTTTAAATTTCAAGATTACACCTAAGATTATTACTAGGTAGCACAACACATGATATGAGTGAAAACACAATGCTTGCGATAAGCCTCACAGGCAGGTTGTGGAACACAGCTTGGATGCCATATAAAAGCTTTATGTTGAGAATGAAGGACATTTTGCAATTCCTACAGTACCAGCAACAAAGCCTCAGTTTTCTTTATTCTCAATGTAAGGCTTAAAGAACAGTTTACCCAAAATGAATATTCTGTCATCATTTACTCACACTCATTTTTTTCTTAACCCATATGACTTTCTTCTGCGGAATAGGGTTGACAGAGTGCAGTTATGACAATTTAGCTTTTTGCTATACTGTAAAAATACTGACTAAACATGAGACACCTTAATCTATTTTGTTACAAAATATTTCAACAATTAGTGTGTGAAGACAAGGAGCGCATTTGTTACCATGCTGGGTACAGCTGTAACACAAGCAATTGTAAGAGCAGCCATATCACCCTGCAGCTCTTGCCTGGTTGCCCACTATATTTAAGCAGAGTTGAGCCTGGCCATTACCTGGATGGGATACCTACTGGGGAAAACTAAGTTTGCTGCTGGAAGAGGTATTAGGAATGCCAGCAGGGTGTGCTCACCCTGTGGTTTGTGTGAGTCCTAATGCCCCAGTATAGTGCTGGGGACACTACACTGTAAAAAGGCACCGTCTTTCAGATGACACATTAAACTGAGGTCCTGACTGTCTGTGGTCAATATAAATCCCAGGACACTTCTCGTAAAGTGTAGGGGTGTAACCCTTTGTCCTGGCCAAGTTTCTCTCACAGGCCCTTCTCAATCTTGACCTCCTAATAATCCTCATCCATTAATTGGCTGTGTCACTCTACTCTCTCCTCTCCACCAATAGCTGGTGTGTGGTGAGTGTACACTATGGCTGCCGTCGCATCATCCAGGTGGATGATGCACACTGGTGGTTGTTGAGGAGAGTCCCCCTATACTATGTAGAGTACTCTGAGTACCTAGAAAAGCACTATATAAATGTAAGGAATTATTATTATGTAACAATGAATCCGATCTCATGAAAAGTCATACATAATTTACGAGTTGGCTATTTCGTATGGTCTCACACGATGTTGGTTGCATAAACTCGTTTGACTTCATCACGTGCAAATTCCCGGATATCTAATGCGGAAGTAAGCACAAGTTCCACACACACAAGGCATTAAGGAAATACTTATTAACATTATGCCCTTACCCAAACCCCTGATCTAAACTTAAACAATAAGTAGGGTGTGTAAACATGATAGGAAGCTTTTGTGTGTGACAGAAGAAAGTAATTGTCACATATTAGCTGGAAACGATGTCCAGCATGTCATTGGCTGTAGTGAAAGTCATTGGAATTCAAAGGAGTGCAGTCACACGATATAATACGAATTAGCCAATTTTAGAAAAGTCATACGAATCCTGATGATTTCACCGTGAGAGTGTATTGCTTTTAACACTCACTTGTAATGTGCTAAATAAGGTATTATGCCAAACTTAAGTGCGCTATACTGACACATTTTACACACTATTATTGTTTTGTCTATCTATCTATCTATCTATCTATCTATCTATCTATCTTTATAAGGTCTGTCTGTCTTTCCGTCCATCCATCCATCCATATTGTATTTTATACTGAATATCTGTCTGTCTGTCTTTCTACACATTAATTAATTTGTTTATCTGGCTTAGTTATCAAAGCTTTTTTATTCCTGAAATACTCTGGTAAGTGCATTTGCTACCATGTTTCTTATGGAACGGGTACAGCTGTAACTCTGTGTCAACATCTGTCTCCCGCTTTTCACCTTGAATGTTTGCCTGATTTTCTCAGTGACCTTACATCCCAACATGTCCCAAAATATGAAACATAGCTTTAAATATGACATATAATTTCTTTGCCACATTTTCATTATGGTCATACAGTATACCAAACTCTATACCAAAAATTCACAACTATGTGAGAACCATTTAAATTGATATGCTAGTTATTTTAAGTGAGCAAAACCACTGATCTGTTGATCTCTTGGTATGTGGTTCGTGATACAGTCACATATGCTTGGTGCCGATATGCTGTTTTTGAGGTTTTTCCTCAAACAAAGCCCAAACACAATTTTGTATGAAGCATTCTGTTCACCCTTAGGTTCAGGATCTCAGCGCATACAGTACATTGATTCTATTTAAGTGAGCTTGTGGAACACTACATAGAGTCTGAAGGTGCTATTTTAAGAGCTTTAAATGAATTATGGAGCAAAGTGCTGTGCAATGTGCATCTCTGTGGCAGTGACCTTAATAACCAAGGAAAAGGCAGTGGTCGTGAGCGTTGACCGTTCCCTACTCCCAGTGTGTCTGGATCATGTGATTGTGTTGTATGTTGTGTTGTAAGATGGCAGTAGTCCATCTTATGGTCTTGGCCCATGGCAGTGTGCTGGGTACTGCCTGCAGGTTTGCCACCTGGCTGGTGCTTCCTCCAGTTAGTCAGTATTGCTTAGAGAGCTTGGACAGCATGGCCATAATTGAATTTCACACATGCCACAGTGTGCAGTGCTAAAAAAGGACTGTGTGTGTTTTACCCCAGTCCTAAACACAGACCCAAAATTTGATATGCATTTCTTATGTTAGGACAATGAAATCTGAAATCACAAACTTTAAGCACTAACGTGAAAGAAATGGTCATTATGATCACATCACCACTTTCCAGGCATTCACTTAAAGGGATAGTTCAACCCAACATGTAAACTGTTTGATCATTTACTCACACTCATGATGTACCAACCCTGCATGTCTTTCTTTCTTCCATTGAACACAAAAGTAGATGTTCAGACTCAGTCACCATTCCCTGCCATTGTATGGAAAAATTATGCAATGACAGAAAATTTTGACTTAGGCTGTCATTCAGCACATGAATCGGCTGTTTAAAATGCTGAAAATGCATCCAATGAGGAACGTGTTTGCTATCTTGAAAAAGTGTCATGTCCCCTGGCTGACATCTCATTTTGTCAGAATCCCTTTATTTTGAAAGAGAAATGAATAAGCTAGAGCATCTTTGCCAGAAAAAAAAAAAAAACAGGGGAAGAGAAACAGCCAGGAAACAGCATGGAATGAATTATTTGTGAGTAGTATTCACTCACAAGTTTTAAGGCCACCAAGACACCCCCTCCCCTCACTTTCAAATTAGAAGGTATTCAAAGGAAACAATGTAACATTTCTAAATTCATTTTGAGTCTGAAATATCATACTGTACTTTTTTATTCAGAGAAGTTTTTATTATTATTATTATGGATGTCAAACAATTCATGTATCTGTCCAAACATTTTTAGCAAATCAATTTTTTTGATTAATAATAATAAATATAAACAGCATTTTCTTAATAATAAATATAAACAGCATTCAGACTTGGTATAATAAATCAATGGAACTGTAAAAACATGACAATAAATAGACATGGCACAACACTGTTAAAAGATATGGCCCTGGCTATGGTTTTAGTTTGAGCTATAGATAGAAAACATCCTGATGCATGAACCCATTTAGCTTCAAGCAACATTTAAATGCAGAAATATTTTTTTTTCTTGATTGTAACTAAGTCAGAGACCTTCTGAGTTGTTGGGTTGTATGCCTTGTGTCTCTTTAAAGCCTGGTGTTGTGTTGTTCATATCCCTGTTGCCATAAAGCCCAATGTTAGTGAGAAAAGGACAAAAATAAAAACATAAACTAGGCCAATTATCAGTGACTATGAAATCAAACGCTAATGCAAAGTGGCAGAGCCTAGGAAGAGATAGGCAGGGTGTCTTCAAGCTCTGCTCCCTCCGTTAGGGCTGTAAATGTGAACCCAGAGAGGACACACACACAAGGTCTCCAGTTACATAACCAAGTCCAGCTTCCAGTCTCTCTGCTGCTACTGAGCTCCTCTGTATCTGCTAAGAGAGAGGAAGAGGAGGTGGCCCTCTTCATCTTTTGCCCCAGTGTTGCTGGTGGGTCATGAATAATCAGTACAGAGGGAGCAAATCTGACAGCTGTTTAAAAAAAAAAAAGTAATATAAAAAAGGAATACAGTAGAGGGTAATGTCAAATGAAAATACAAACAGGGCATTAGCCTACCCATATGCCCATATCAGAGACCAAATCACCAAGCTCATCGTGCTTATGCTGTACCTGTTATGCTAGTGACGAAAACTGATGGCTGTTTCAGGCTTTGTGTCATTTTTCTATTTTATTGTACCATATTTACATTTAAAAAATTTTTTTTTAAATGTATATACAACACGGCCCTATCGACTGCTGTTTTTTTCTTGTTTTTTTTCCCCAAACAGCTGTCAGATAATCCCCTCTTCTATTGGGCTATATTTGGCTGTATTGTATAAAACATTTTTAAAAAATACAAAATTTAAATATGGTACAATGAAATATAAAAATGGAATACAGTACAGGCTAAAATACAAACAGAGCATTAGCCTACCCATATACTTCAGCATACATCACCTTAATACATGCTTATATCATTCACAGCATTTTATGCATTTAAGTACTTACTTAAATCACTCAAAAGTATTTTATCCTTTTTTATCCAGGCTTTAATAACACGTATAACACTTTAAAACAAGAGAATTCTCATTACATATGTTCAATTAATTGGAAAACACTCTGGGCTATAAATCATTAAACAAGACATGATTAATTTAAAATTAACAGTACATACCCAGTCCCTCACATGTGCACAAAATGAGGTCAAACTCCACACATGCAATCGGTGTGTCTTGCTTGGACTTTAAATTTGGCTGAATCAACACAAAGCCTGAAAATGCCATCAGTTTTCCTAACTAGCACGCAGAGGTGGGTAGTAACATACTACATTTACTTTAAAGTGGGTACTTTTTACTCTTACTCAAGACATTTATAATAATTTTTAAATTTTACTTCTTTACAATGGGTGGCGTTCCAGTCATTACATTACTGGGTTTAATTTGAATTAATGTGTAATTAATTGAGAGATTATTGAAAGAGACTTTTATGACAGTGGAAGTTCACAGAACTGCACGCTCTGAGTCGGTGTCACTCAATCACTGCTGCAGCATCAAACTCTTCAAAGTGAATCACTTTCTTCACTCCGCACAGTGAAAAAAAATATAGTTTCATCATGCAATGCCTTCATTTAACACATAATAAACACCTTAAAAGGCTGATATTTTGAGATTAAAATCACAGCTCCAATTTAAGGCAGCAAGCGGAGGTAAATTTGGCTCCAATTCTAACGCTGGCTTTTCTGTATAATGAGATTTTCATGGTGATAATGTAACTGGCCTCTTATGACATCAGTTTTTAAGTGTACATTTTTAAATCAGTGCAGCAATATATAAGTGAGCTTTGTCCCGTGTCCCGCATGTCATGTGCAATATTTATGCATTTACTTCGTACCCTCGTGGGGGTACTGGAAACTATCACAGCTACTTCAGGCAGATAAACTGTATAAATCCATGTTAACATCCAAGTTAAATGTAAATCACTGCCATTCATGTGATCGACAACTGGAGCATGAACAGACAGCATTTCTGCACGTGCACAGCGAGGTGCGCATGCGTGTGAGATGTGCGGGCGTGAGGCAATTGTGATGAGAGTGGCTGTGTCTGCAGTCGTTCACTCATTCACTATTTCTTATATAGTGAATGGTAGTTAGTACACTATATCTCAGCAGTAAGTGAACAAAAGAGTGAAGTCGGATGAGCGTCGGAGCTCTGGGGTTGTCGCAGAAACAACGTCACATATTACATTTTTAAATACTTGGGCCTTGTTATTCTTATTTAATAATATATTAATACAATAAATCTTCATTCTGTTTGTCATTTTTAATATATACTGTGTGTTAATATAAAGAGCCAACAAATTAAAATGTATCTGTTTTGTCTCTCTATAAGTTATTTTAATCAAGTAAGGATTTGTCAAAAAGTAATTTACTACATTCAGCATAAAATAAAACATTGCAGGAGTGAAGGAAGCTGTAAACTCCCAGCTTGTACGTCTTCCCCTTGGTGAATTGTGGGAAATGAACCATTATCGAGTGTACATCAAATCTTCACTTAAAATTAGAGTGCATTGTGTGTAAGAATGCGTGAAAAAAGTAGGGAACTACAGGCTCACTCAGCATTCAGACACACCTTTAAAATGACGGACACCCGAAATAGTGCACTATATAGTGGATGGGGGTGGTTTCAGACACAGCGAGTATTCCACGACCGGAGTTGGTGCCCGTAGAGCGGAGGAGGACAGGCTGGAATGATGCATGCCCGGTCCCAAACCAGCCTGATGGGGTTCACGAGGGATAAAGGGGGCCAGTGACGACAGTTCGAGAGAGAGAGAATTACGGGCAGCTGCCCTGTATGTGTTTGTGTGTGTCTTTTTATTTAATTAAATATTCTATATATTGTTAAGCTGATTCTCGCTGCCTCCTTTCCCTTGAACCCCCCTTACACTGCCCTATGTGCAGTGCTCCCCTAGGCTGCGTACTCTGCATTTAGAGAGCGGTGGTACTGCTGTACAGAACTAATGATCAAAATACTTACAACACTGAAAACTGTAACTACACTGAAATAAGAATCCATACAGGACATTAAAAGCTATGAAATATCGAAAGAAGGCATTAATAAAGCAAGATCATGTTTTGGTATATATTTCAGCATTATATATAATGTCCTTGTGGGCCATTTTCACTGTAATAATTACTAGAAATTTTCCAAACCTCTCAAATTCTTATTGACAAATTCATCCAGATCTGACAAGAGCAACATTTTTTCTTTTAAAAATTTGAATTTGTGTTCTGCAGAAGGAAGTCATACACACCTGTGATGGCATGAGGGTGAGTAAACGATGAGAGAATTAAAATTTTGGGGTAAACTATCTCTTTAAAGTGATAGCTCAGCCATAATTTTATATTATGTCATCATTTCTCTACCCTTGTGTTGTTCCAAACCAGTGTGATGCTTTGTATTATGTAGAAAACAAAATATGTTAGACAGAATGCTAGGGACTGACAGTCTCAGTCACCATTCACTTTCAAAATATATATTTATAAAAGACATTCACTGAAAGCAAATAATGACTCCGGCAAACATTCTGTCTAATATCTCTGTATTGTGTTGCATGGAAAAAAGAAAGTCATACAACAACATGATGGTGAATTATGACAGAATTTTCATTAATAATAATAATTCTGTTATACATATTTAATGTGTATTATGTAATGGAATACTGGGGAGTAAACGTCTATTATGTCATTTGTGAAAGTAATGAGTTTCTACTCGAGTACTCTTTTAATTGGATACTTTCTTACTCATTCAAGTAATTATTTATATTAGTCCTTTCACTTGAGTAATTATTTTTTTGAAGTAATTGTACTTTTACTTGAGTAAAGTTTTTGGCGACTCTACCCAACTCTGCTAGCATGATAGGTGAAGCAAAAGCACTAATGCTTTCTTGGATCACTCTTTTCTTAATGAGCTTGGTGATTTGGTCTCTGACCTCCCTATACTGAGTGTATTGGAACGCCTATAAGGATGGGCCACCAGTACATCATCCACCACATGCATCTTATGTTGCATTTTGTCTGTTAAACCAAGGTCTTCATCCTCGAGAGCAAAAAATCAGAGTACTTCATCAACAAATCACTCAGCTCTGCTGTTCAGGAGTACCACCAATGTTTAGATTGTTGAGAAACTCTTTGGAACTGTCCTCCAGTAACTGACTGTCTTTTGTATTTATACTGATTGGTATACCGGTATTGGCACTGAAATGCCTCCCTCCAATCAGACTGCAAATCTCCACCTATAGTATCAAACTCTGCATGAACCAGTTGTCTTCATCAGCTAATAGTGTCCATCACTGGTCGATTTGTAAAAATATTCAAGGGGGATGGTGTTGTCAAGGTCTAATACTTATGGGTCATTGACAATTAAAGTTGCCTAAGGTGTTACAATTAGACATCTTTTAAAAATCTTATTTAAAACACTTGTCAAGTTCTCAGAAATATAATCACTGTGTCCAATGTGGTTTCACAAATTTTTGAAAAACATTTTTCTACAATTTTTTTTTACAATTTTAGAATTGCCATGTGGTATAACAATCAAGTAAAAAATATCATAATTTCTTTGCACCTTGACTACAAGTGAGTATTAACGATTAAATCATTAATTTGTAATTATGTAAAAAAGTAATATTTTATATATATTATGAATTTCTGAGTCCAAATATAATAGTTTTCTCAAGGTTACACCACATGACTTGAACAAAATGTGCCTTTTCATAAGCATTTCAAAATAAATATCAGATGTTTTTAAAACTTCACTATCAGTCTTGAGGGTCTAAAGGTGTCTGCTCTGTTTTATGGAATTTATGGCCAACAGAAACAACAAAATGGATACCTACATGTTGGTTACACCACGACTTGATATTAATCATATTTTAAAACACAATAGTTTCACTGCTTAATATTTTAAGCAAAACAAATAAAAAGTTTATTCTGCACTAGTCATGCCAACATTTTTATTTATTTTTTCAGGAATTTCAGCTTTTAATGAGACTTAATACTTTTTACTGTCTCTGGACACATGATATTTTTTACTTTAAGCCTCAGAAAAAATATCAATATGACTTGAAAATATGAAAATGTGCTCATCATAGAAGAGGTCTATTCAAGTATATGGTTTGTGTGAATGCATTTTTTTTATGTATTTTTAATTTAATAGATCTGGACAAAAATGTGCATCACTTCATTATCTATTAGGAAACCTTGGCTTTATCTTGGGTTTATTATGAGCCACAGGTTCTGACTTTGAGTGAGATTTCGACAGTTTGTGTTAGCTCTCCAATAGCTTTTCCTTGATCTGCAACAATTTTTTAAATTTCTTCAAGAGTGGCAGGGTTTTTCTCAAGTAAACCAACAGCCGCACACTGAGCCTCTACTGTCTTAGACGCAACACTTCTGTTGCTGACTAATTTTGTGACACGAGACAGGATCTTCTAGAGACCACATAAGGGTTTCATCTCGCACTTCAATTCATGTTGACTGTCACTTGTTTCTCACAAGCTTACGAAGCTCCCTTCTAAGGCCTGCTCCCCTAATCCCCTCAATCAATTGATCTCGGATTTCCAAATTCACATTTCATATTACATTTGTTGACTGCTTCAGGATAGAACTCAAAATACTCAATAAAACGAACATCCTTGCCTTCCGTTTGTTTTATGACTATAGAATGTTTGCAATAACTGAGACACACTGCTCTTTTCTCGAAAAGATTCTCTCAGGTACAAAAAGAGGTCACATGGTCACTTTGTTTCATTTCTCATCCGTAATCTGTCCTCTTATAAGGCTGCACCCTTTAGGAGGGACAGTACAAGGTCTAACTGGTCCTTTGTGACCTTTTTTTAGCATGTAAAATCCTGTCTACTTCATCAATGAACTCATCAACATGTCTCCCATCTTTGCTGAAATCACCACTAAAGGTTGGCTGTGAAGCTCTCTTGGCACAAATACATAAGACCTGGTTAGCTCTCAACTAAAATTTAGTGATATATGCCATGATCTCATCATGCTTTCTGTTGAGTTCATGAATCAGCCTTGCCTCCTCAGGCGAACAGAAGCGTGTCCTCCAACCTTTGGTGGATGTAACGCCCCTCCGCGTTCTGGTGGCCGGTAGCGAGCCCCTCCGTCCCTGGCAGCGGCTTCACCACTCCAGGCGGCCGGCAGCGAGTCTCTCCTCCCCTTGTGGATGCCGGTCGTTCCTCTGCTTCCAGGCAACTGGCAGGACTCTACGTCCCCCAGCAGACGACAGCAGCTGCTCCTTTGGGTGGATGGCAGAGACGAGGACTCAACGACAGTGCATCCCTCCTCCCTACCAGGTTTCAGAACCAATGTATCAGGGTTAAAATGGGCAAGGAGGAGGTGGGAACCTGCTAAACAGACAAAGTAATATTTAATTTAAACAAAAAGACAAAAACACACACACAGCAGCTGCGTGTGGCTCTCTCTCCTGAATTGGCACACCCAGCTGCCAATATCCCTCTCCACGGCTGATTAGCATATTTGGGGGCCGGGCGTGTGTAGTCACGGTCCGGCCCCACCTTTTTTTGCTTAGAAAGTCACTGGATAGGTGTCTCATCAAACAGTACCCCAGTGGAGTCAGCAGAACTCGGGTGCCCACACTCTTTTGTCTCATCACCTTGCCATGTCACCACAGGCACCCATGTTCAACTCAAGTACTGTGAATAAACAGCACAGGGTACAAAACTATTATGTATACCTTAATTCATACAAACATACAAACAATAGAATTCTCATTACACATGTTCACTTAATTAGAAAACACTCAGGGCTATAAATCATTAAATAAGATATGATTAATTCTAAATTAGCATACCCAGTCCTTGCACGTACACAAAATGTGGTCAAACTCCACACATGCAATTTTGTATCCTTCAAAAATTATCCATAAAAAACACAACATTTGAACATATATGTTATATGACTCTCCAATTTTAACAGACTCTTCTGAACTCAAATTTAATGCCATATATAACCATTTTGTGTAAAATTTGATATTTATCCAAGAATTCTCAACTTATGAACAAAACCAGGAGTTCTCATGCAAAACGTATGTTCTCACGTCTCTGACACAAGAGAGTGTCGAAAAGCAGGTGTTTCAAAACTTCGGTTCTTAAAGGGGCCACGTCCAATTTATGATAGGTGTTCAATTTCATGAAATTTCTCCACTTGGCTATACCAGGAAGAACAAGTCCTCTGACCATATGACATGATCATGTTGCAAGTGTTAATACTGCCACACTACTTAACCCTCCTATTGTCTTAGGGTAATTTTTGACCCAGGGCACGTAATGAATACAGTACTTTTTAAATACTGCATACAGTAGTTTTTGATACTGGAATCAAACATTGTGACTTTGTCAAGACCATCAAAACAAACAAAAGAAAAAAGAAAAATGATTTTTTTTGTATGTAATTGTTTAAGACAAATTACAATTTAAAATAAATTGTTTCTACTATTGTCTTGATGGGTCAATTTTGACCTGTACATGAAGAACAATTTGTGTTTCCTTTCACCTTCGGACTTTCTGGATGTCATACAGTTTTAAATAGGTTTTTTTGTACATCTATAAATCGGTTTTCAAGATTACTTATTTCATTTCACTCCTACATGGTAAGGCTCTGCAGTGGGGTTCTACACTTTGAACTCAGGGGGGGATCAGTCACTCAATCAGACAGTGCATATATCGCTTACTTCAAGGAAGTCTTTGAGCATCCGGTCGATAATTCTCATGCGAGTGAACAACTTTCACGTTTCAAGCAAGGCAATTTCACCGTCTCCGTGTATACACTCTGCTTCCACACCCTCGTTGTAGCCAGCAATTGGAATGAACCAGTATTAATTGCCACCTACCACCAATGGATTGAATAAAGCTCTTCAATTACATATCGCTGATGTAGATGACTCCCTGGGACTTGAACTAATTCTTCAGTTATCGATCCAGTCAATCACATCTGCCATTCTTGTCAAGGTGGCCAATGTTACCAAGTTCAACCCATTCCCATGAGAGAGAGAGATCTTTCACTCACTGGTCAAATCCTCCAACTGATTCCAGCAGAGAGGAACCAATCCAAATCGGTTCCACTCACCAGCTGAAAAGAGGAGACTTGAGGACCATATTTGTTTATATTGTGGTGCAGCTGACCATCCATTACCATCCTGCCCCATTCGACCACACAAAATGATGGTAAGCTCTGTGCAATGCACACCATCCTTTATAAACCCTTCTACCTGAAAATCATAGTTTCGAATTCTCAACAATCCAGTCATGCTGACTAACAGCCACTATTAAAGAAAAACAGACTTTACACTCTGTCTCTTCCATGTAATACTACCACAATTGAAATCTCTGCAATTGATCAAAATATTCCTATCTTGCCCGAGTATGAGTTCTGTGATGTTTTCAATCTCCAAAAAGCCCCTCAATTGCCTCCACATCGACCCTGGGACTTCACCATAGATCTACTTCCCTGTGCTTCTCTAACTCAAAGTCAATTTTATCCACTGTCACTTTCCAAACAACAAGCCATGGTATGTAGACCAAGCCCTCTGTCAAGGTTAGATCCATCTATCCACCTCTCCCATTGCCTCCAGTTTCTTCTTTGTCACAAAGAAAGATGGATGGCTATGTCCATATATCGACTACTGTGCTTTCAATGATATCATAGTGATGTTGAAATATCCATTACCACTGGTTCCATCTGCTCTTGAACGTGAAGGACCAACATCTTCACTAAACTGGACCTATAGATTATTTGAGATGGTGATGTGTGGAAGACCGCCTTTATCACCTCTAGTGGCCATTATGAGTTCTGTGTGATGCTGTTTGGTCTGGTAAATGCCCCCTCAGTTTCCCAGTCTTCCATGAACAAAGTCTTTCGAGAGCATCTCAACCAGTTTGTCATTTACATTGATATCCTCATCTATTCTCCCAAATTCCTGCAGCATATCTGTCATGCAAGACTAGTTCTGCAATGCCTCCACAAACATCGCCTGTTCCTAAATATGGAAAAGTTTCAGTTCCATCCCAACTTCCTGGGATATGTCATCTGCCCTGAAGGCATCCAGATAGATTCTGCCAAGGTGCAGGCCTTCATCAACTGGCCACAACATTCTACAGTGAAAGAATTACAGAGATTCCCAGGATTTGTCAATCAGCTTTTTATCAGGAATTTCAGCACGGTAGTCACCACTCTCACCGACCTGCTCAAGAACTCACCCAAATCAGCCTTCCAACAGCTCAAACAGCCTTTACCACTGCATCAATCTTCAAACATCCTAACTCTGATCTACCTTTCATTGTTGAAGTAGACACGGTTGGAGAAGTACTTAGTAGCAAGACACACCTTCCAAATTACATCCTTGTGCCTTCTTCAGGAATATGTCTCCAGTTGAACAAAACTAGGACATTGGGAACAGGGAGCTACTAGCAATCAAAATGGCTTTAGAGGAATGATGCCACTGGCTTAAAGGGGCTTTCTTCCCATTCCAAGTTATCACTGATCATCACCACTTAGAGTACGTCCGGTCAGCAAAGAGGTTAATTCCACATCAGGCACGGTGGGCCCTCTTCACAATTTTAAAATTTTCAGTAACATACAGACCTGATTTCAAAATGATTAAGGCAGATATCCTCTCACAACTCCACTCACCACACCTGGCATCTTCTCCTCCTGATCCCATTCTTTCACCTTCAATCCTCATTAGTCCCATACAGTGGGATCTAGACCAGCAGATTGCCCAGACAACGCTCAATCATCCCGTCCCAACTGCATGCCCCCAGGACAGATATACGTCCCTGAGGACTTTTGGCAGCAACTCATAGATTGGATCCACTCTTCTCCTGGATCTGGACATCCAGGAGTCTCCCAGATGCTTGCGCTAGCCCGGAACTGGTACTGGTGTCCCAGTCTATCCCAGGATATCACTGGTTATGTTCATGCCTGCCTGGACTGCATGACCTCTAAGGTTCCCTGTCACCTCCCAGCTGGCAAATTACAACCTCTGCCAACACCCCGAAGACCGTGGTCTCACATGGGAGTCAATTTCATCACGGACCTCTCCCTTCTAAATGTCATACATGCATCTTGGTGGCTGTGGACCGGTTCTCAAAGGCCTGTCACTTAATTCCACTCAATGGACTTCCCACAGTCATGGAGACAGCAGATGCCCTTTCAACCATGTCTTTCGGAACTTTGGCATCCTGTAAGTTATCGTATTAGACCGAGGTTCACAACTCATATCCCAGGTATGGAAGGCCTTTTTCAGTCTCCTGGGGGTATCCATCAGTCTCTCTTCTGGCTACCACCCTGAGACCAATGGGCAGACCAAGAGAAAGATCCAGGATATCGGAAGGTTCCTGAGAAAATACTGCCACAGAGACCAACATGATTGGAGCTGCTACCTACCTTGGGCCGAATATGCCCAGAATTCCCTCCATAATCCTTCCACCAAACTCCCCTCATTTCAGTGTATCATTGGCTTCCAGCCATAGGTCTGGAAATTCTCCTTCTAATTCACTCCATAACAATTGTTTTAAGGAGGGTCTGCCATTGTACACTAATCAATAATTTATGCATTTTTAATGGTTTCAATACGGGTCACCCGAAGGACAAAAGGAGGGTGCAGTGTCTTAAAACAATGGATGGTTAAACTCCTGAACTAAATATAGTAAAGGTTGGCATTTGTTTTTCTTCTCCAGTTCTGAATTATTGTGGCAATGTTCAATTTGCTCTTTAATTTAGTCCTTAATGAAACGTCAACTGAATCCAAAATGGTCATAGAAATGTGCCCAAAATATAAAAAAGAAAACTTACTAATTAAAATAGTGACAGCTTCCATAATCTGTAGTAACCCAATGAAAGTGGTAACATGCTGCTTTCTAATGTAAATAATCAAGCAAAAATCCGATCAGCATAACAGAAAGAATTGACAGTAACACAAGACATCAGATCACTACACACATTTCAGAAAATACATATATGTAGGAAATGAGAAGAAACACATCTAAAAGTGCTAGGTATGGCTATACCAGACAATCAAAACTGCCCTGCTATGTTGGCAGAATATTTTGCTAGTTCTTTGTGAGGAAGCTTTAGGAACTCACAGAATCATGCATGGTGCCCTGGGGAAAAGAACAGAATCTGTTAGTAGAATGTCAATCTCAGGCCTGATGTCTCTATCTACCACGTTTCTTTTGCACATACAGCACTCTAATTCTGTATGCAAGAGGAAAAAAAATAAATTAAAAAAAAAAAAAAAACATCACATATGGTGGAAAAAATATGCCTCACAGTAAATTTCAAAGGGTGGGTAAACTCCTGAGGGTTCAACTGAGTTTCTATATTGGGATACTGTGTAGCTATCAAAATTTTTGATGCATTTTGTTGCATATGGATCTTTGTTACAGCTCTGTTTTCCTGGGAAAGAAAGATAAATGGGCTGATGTTACAGATCTGCAGACTGCAGTTCATGCAATCCATGTGAAATGAATGAAAAAAGTATTTTATTTTGATTGATGCTGGATAAACCATTGCCAAGCTCTGTTGTACGTTTTTTTTTTGTCCCCACTTAAGTTCACAACACCACAATGTCAACATACATCATGCGCCAAATCTTTCACCTTACTGTCTACAAAAACACAAACTGTAACAGTGCGAACATAATGCCTCATATGTTCTTTAGAATTGGGGGTTCTGTCTCTGATGGCAGTCAAAAATTACTTATAACCTCTCTGAATAACAGTAGGGATAATTAGAAGTTAAGCTTAATTTTATTAAGTCATGCAAAGCAGTGCAATTAATATTCCAAAGGATGTTCACACACAGTCACATTTGCACACACACATACCTAAATCACATAATCTCACACAAGAGGGACAAGGCATTCCAGTCACATTTAATCAACACATTCCTCATCTACTCTGCATTACATCCCTGACACAGAGTCAATCACCACTGTTCAACACAAATACAAAAATAGAGTAAGATCCAAACCATGTGACAATCGCTGAGATCAATGACAGACTATTCAGTGTCATTTTAAGATGGAACACAAGGACCACCCACAGTCTGTTGACTGGCTATCAGATGCTTATTTCACATAATAATTGAATGAGCTGGTTGATATTTCCTGCTCTAATATGATTGGCTAGCCATCAACAAATTTTGATATTAAGGGCACACAGACTTTTTAATTAGTCTGTTTTGAAACAAAGGACCGGGTGGATACAATGAGCACTTTTGATGATAATATACTGAAATGAATGGATTTGCCATAGTTCACCACGTTAGTGGCATCAAGTCTAAGATATTCAATACAGAGTTTTGTTTGAGGCTTAGTAAAAGAGAGCTGCTGGCTGAAAACAGTATATTTCTGTATATGGTCTGTCTGGGTCATATCTGTGAAATATTGTTATTATTATTATTTTATTAAAAGACATTTATTATTTAATAACTTAACTGGACAGGCTGAGATTCTGATTATATACACTTTTGTGTCAATATACTCTGTAAATATATAAGTGGAGACTACCACTTCATTATTGAAATACATTTAGGACTAATATGAAATATGTCGGACTAACGACAGTCCAACTGTATTCATGATACACACCAAGAGGCAATGCATTTCAGACAGAAATGGAGAGAGAAATAGGGAGAGAGATAGAGACAGAGAGTTGGTTATTATCTATCTGTCCTCTGTACCACCTTATCTCAGCTAAATTAAATGTAAGGATGACAGATGCTGCACATCAGTGGCAGGTTAGAGAGGTCAAATCAAGATCCATTCGCTGACATTTTCCTCCAGCACTACCCATCAGCCCTATCACTGGGAACTAATGGTAATAGACCCACTCCAAGCCAGCGCCACCATTTTACAGCAAAGCTCTGCTCTGAGCCTGATTCGGACCAGGTTAAGCCACTGTTTATGAGCGCTCTCAATAAAAACGATATCATCTCAGACTGTGCTGAATATCAGCACTCTAATTCCTGTGCAACACCATTGGGTGTTGTACCCCCCCCCCCCCCCCTCCTCTGGCATTTGTCTGTCTGACATTTAGATGGTCTGTGGGGCAGATTTTTACTGCACATTTGTTCGCGATGCCATAAATCGTCCAGTCATGGGTGCTCCTCCTCAAACACATACAAATGAGACATTATCAGAGTTGCTCTCTGTGGTTTTAATACAAAGACTTGTCCTTAACCTTCTAAATCTCAACATTTTGTTTTCAACAGTAGACAAGAGGCATTATGTTGCATTACATCTGCTTGACTGAAATGGACTGGTCTGTTGTTCAACTTGCCACTGTAGTTAAAAAAATGACAGTTTTATATCAAAAACTGTGTGTCAGAGCTGTTTAAAGGTGCAATATGTAACATTATTTATGTACTATTCCCCTTTTTTTCCAATGTGTGAACAGCTTGTAATGCAACTTAAAAAATGAGTCCTTCCCGGACTTCCTAGGTTGCCTATTAAATCCTGTAGACTGATTTTCACGCAAAAGGAGCAGGTCTGAATACTACTGCTGTTCCACTCACCTCGAAGAAGCATATGCTGTTGGATATACAATGCATTCCAGCGGCTTTCTCTCCTTCTGCACGCCTAGTGCATATTACACCACTGGGCGCTTCAACAGCGCTACTAAGAGAGTACATTTCTGCTAAAAGAGTATAATTCCTCTTTAAGAGCAAACATACTGATGTGAACTTTAAAAGATGCGTCTTTATAAAGATGCCTTTCCATCTTTGTGTGATTCCTGTATGTGGTCGTTATCTCTCCGCCTCCGATGGTCACGGGCGCTGCCTCACGTTTCTGGGCAGCGATCACACCGGGGCAGCATTTGTGGATGGTTCATGTTCTCATTGCGAGTATATGAAAATGGCAACATTGCGGTCGCGGCTTTCCTTCTTCAGGGGGAAAGCCCCTCCAGCCGCCCCCGGTGCTGCGCCTTCTACCTATGGGTATGAGGCCAGCCCGGCTGGCGCTGGATGTGATTTGGGGAGTTCAATGGGCACGGTCTCTCCCGGTAAATCCCATGGACCTCCCGTTCCCCTGCAAGCTCGTTTGCCCCTGTTGAGTTTCGAGATGAGACCAGCTCGCCTCATGGCCAGCTTAACATCTCTTTTGGAGCTTGTGAGCAGGATGAGCTCTCGATCGCTGCATCGGAGGGAGCACTGGCGATATCAGACTCCAAGGACTTGACTGGGCTGCCACCTTCGGGTCTGCCCACCCAGTCTGAGGCCGACGCAGAGTTGACCTCACTACCCTCAATGGCGGGGCGGCCCACGGATACACGGAGGTCTCTCAGGTGGATAAGGCAATCACGGTGCACCTGTGCCCGCAAAACAGCACCACCTGGCAGGATCGTCCGGCACTCCCCTCCAGGGCCATTAGGACTACGTCGTCTCTGCCGATCAAAGCCTACAGTGCTGCTGGACAGGCAGAGTCTGCCCTGCATGCCATGGCCCTCCTGCAAGTACACCAGGCCAAAGCACTGAAATAGCTGCATGTGGGTAGTCATGATCCCGATGTGCTGTAGGAGCTGCGCTCGCCAACTGGCCGACCTCGCCCTCAGATCACGGTGCGAGAACTCAGGCAGGCGATGTACATCTTGGTGACCCAGGAGTGCCTCCTGTGGCTGAATCTGGTCGAGATGAGAGATGCCGACAAGGTTCGCTTTGTCAACGTGCCCATTTCACAGATCTACCTATTCTACAACACCGTTGAGAACTTTGGCCAGCAGTTCTCTGCAGTGAAGAAGCAGACAGAGGCTATACAGCACATCTTGCCCCGGTGCAGCTTAAGAAACCGTGCCCCGTCTGCTTGCCGAGGGCGTCCCCCTGTGGCGCCAAAAGCCCAGGCGATTTTCATGTGAAGAGAGCGGGTCGCTTTTGCCAGGAAAAACCAAAGGATGTGATGTTTATGCGCTCTCCTGAGATATATTTTTTATATATAAAAATGACAGTTGTGATGGAATCACATCAATACTGAATTGTGTCAGCATATTTAGAATGTGCAGTCTATTTTATAAGCAGCTACTGTCATCATCCACCAAATTTAGCTAACAGCTATTGATAAACTGGCTAGCCAGCAAACACCGCAATTGACTGCATTTATACGATAGCCTATGTATCATGCAAAGAAATGTGATTTCTTCAAACTACAGTCTCAATTAGTCAGACCTATATCCACACTTTGTTTTAGCCCTGTTCCAGCACTGGAGAGTCAAATATAATAAGCAGTCTCAAAGTTTGTAATAAAACAATCATTACTGTGTCATCAAAATTAATAATTTTTTTTAAAATTATGATACCTCATCTGTCAGCATGGTGTCAGTGAATCACATTCAGCATTTTTGTATGTTAAGTCATTGTTTTGGATGATGCTCGCTCATGTCCCTATGGAGTGTGTGCCCGAGCACGAGTAACGGGTAGCTGGCTAAAGTTCACTTAACGGCCACAGGTGTCATTAATATCATGGGTTTCTGAATCTTACATACTGCACTTTTAAAAGGCTGTTGGCGTGACCTCCCTCTATACTGTGATTCACATAACTGTAAAATATTTTTTATTGTAATACATATGTTAATACAGTATAAATATTGTATACATAAATTAATGACAATACAACAAATACTACTATTGTCAATAAATACTTATAATAATAAATTACAGTTTGTTGTTGCTATTATTATTGCATTACGGTAATTCGTTTTTTTTGTGTGTGTGTGTGTGTGTGTGTGTGTGTGTGTGTGTGTGTGTGTTATGATAATGAGAATTAGGAAGGGAAATGTGCTTAATTGTCATTAAAAAAAAAATTAAAAAAGAAAAATTTAAGCAAAATATAAATCCTTTATTTTTACTTTGACGTGAAATATGTCCTGCACATATTCTTGACAGTTTTCGTTAGTCACACATGTGCATAAATTAAGGCAAGAGACTTGCACAGCCACTGGCCACATCCACACAGAGGGTAGATGTCTCCACAACAGACACAATCTCAGGTGAAAGACTTCACTCATCTCCCCACAACAGACACTAACTTTGAGATGCAATGTCAGTCCCTGATAACACTAGATTCCTTCAGCCTCTATTGTGTAGGATGAATCCCCTCACAAGTCTGCTCTTCATGTATTTGGATAATCTACATTTGAAGATCTATTTGTGGATGGATGTATGCAACACTTTGTCATGGCCTGAAGAGAGCATGTGCCGCAGTTGTATTAATAAGCCTCTTTCAGTCCGCTTCAGTTAGGCTCAACTCCACAGGAGAGCTGAACAGCGGCCGCCCGCAGTGCACAATACTGTGCTCCATAACTGATAGAATTAGACAAGTCAGCGCTAGAGAGCAAGTTTTGTGGAGGAGAGGTAGGGAAGAAAATAATTATATTTTATTCAATATGCGATAGGTTTCATGTTTCTTTGAAGGGATTTGTTTAAAGGCTTAAATCAGCTTGACAATGTTATGAAACCAAAATTAACTTACAGGCAATGACTGTACATATGTGTATATAGCCAAAGATAAACAAGCATGCACTGTACAGTAAGTGTTCATGTTTGTATGCAAATGCATGTGTTTACTTACGTAAGTATTGTTTTGGGAATAATTTGTACCAAAAGTGAGCTAAATTTGACAAAAATCTCCTTTTGGGCACTTTCAGAGAAATCCTCATTTGGAAAAATTATTCATAAATCAAGTTTAGTTCCCTTTACAAAAAGCTTCACTTTGATGCTGCGCTGCTAAGCGCTATGGGGGAAACAATCTTATTGTGAGCTGCTCTGAACATGTGTGTAACACGTCAATGAAATTGACTGGAATTTATAGCCTCGGTTGGTGAGATCATTGGACGCACCTGTGGCCAGGCTATAAATAGGAGGCGTCACCAGAGTGTCGTCAGACATTTTTCTTCAGAGCTTTCTCTCTGTGTGTTTTCACAAAACTCTTGTTAGAAATTTGTTAAAAATCTAAGTCTTTTCCTTCCTTCTCTCTTTTATATATATATAAAAAAAAAGAAAAAGAAAGGGGAAAATGGCGGAAAAACAGGGCAAACAATGCGTGTTTCCTTGTCAGCGTTCTATGTCTGACAAGGACACGCATCAATTTTGCTTTGTTTGCTTGGGGGAAGAGCACGCTACTCTCGCGTTGGAACAGGGCGGGTGCGCGCATTGTGACCTACTTTCGGTCGGGATGCTTCGTGCTCGCCTTGCTTACTTCCGAGAGCCGGCACCCACACTTCATTCGTGGGGCTCTCGCATGGATCTGGCTGAGGAGCGAGAGACGGGTTCGCCCCTTTCGCTCGCTCTCTCCCCAGATCCTGCTGGTCCCTCGCGTGATCCTGAAGCATGCTTCGGCGCCTCTTCAGTTCGCGAGGGGGACCTCCATTCCCTTGGATCAGATTCCGAGTTAACCACATCTGAGCGCTCCAATCGCGATTCTAAATCTTCGGAGGAGCTGCTTGATGTGATTACTCGCACGGTGGCCAGACTTAAAATAGATTGGCCACGTGACCAAGTTCCCCCCAAGCACTCTAAGTTAGAAGACAGATTTCTGTCCGGTGACCAAGGGAAGGGAACACCTCATCAGTCCCTTCCCTTCTTTGATGATCTCCACGACGAGCTTTCTCGTTCTTGGAATAAACCTTATACCTCACGCATTCACGTGCCCTCCACGTCAGTATATTCGACTATCGTGGGTGCTGAGGCGTGAGGGTATTTAAAGATGCCACCGGTCGAAGAGACACTTGCGGGTTATCTCTCGCCGGGTTCGGCATCGTCGCTTAAGAAATCTGCTCTCCCCTCTAAGCCATGCAGGGTAACCTCCATGCTGGTTGGGAAAGCATATCAAGCGGCGGGTCAGGCTGGTGCTGCGCTGCACACCATGGCTGTCTTGCAGGCGTACCAGGCTGACCTACTAAAAGACTTGAGTGCTGGAAGAGACCTCGACGACGAAGCTTTTTCTGAACTTCATCGAGCTGCGGATTTGTCTCTCTGTGCCACCAAGCAGTCAGCCCGTGCTATTGGCCGGTCTATGTCCGCTTTGGTCAGCACTGAGAGGCACTTAAGGCTTAATCTATCCGGCATCAAGGATAAGGACAGAGTTTTCCTCCTTGATGCCCCAGTTTCGCCTTCTGGTCTCTTTGGAGACGCCATGAATTTGGTTATCTCCAGATTCCAGAAGGCGAAAAGCCATGAGGAAGCCTTTGGGCAATTTCTTCCTCGTCGCACTCAGGGGGCGAGGCCGTCGGTCACCCAGTCTCGCCCTGATTCTGTTAGGAGGGAGGTTCAAAAACAGAGCGTGGCAAGTCGTGCTCCCCCTCGCAGAGATTGGGGACAGGCTCGTCGCCCTCAGCAACCTCCCAAACAAGACCTCAGGGCTTGTATCTCCAAGAGAAAGAAGCCCTGACGGTCCTGTATCCAACCCTATGAGGGTAGTTCCCTTCGGAACGGGGCGCGTGTATCATTCACTTCGGCCCTCCCGATACCCTCACGAAACCTCTTCACTCCCGCCACCCTTGGTGTTTCGGGTGACAGAGGTTTCCAACAAGATGTTGAATGTACCGTTGCTCCCTGCCTACACGGAACATTCGACACCCCCTCGACAGGAAGTCTTGAAATTAGTTCCCATCTCAGAGAACCTGGCAGCGTGGAAACTTCTGCAAGGTATTTCTATGTGGGTTCTAAAAACAGTAGAAAAAGGCTTGCCGCCCTCCGAGCTTCAACGGCGTGGTTTCCACTACCGTAGGCCCGGAACAGGCATGTCTACTTCAGGTAGAACTGCAAAATCTCTTGGAAAAGGGGCCATAGAACATGTTCCCCTTCCAGAGAAAAAGTCAGGCTATTACAGCAGATACTTCCTGGTCCCCTGGTCCGATCTTAGATCTTCGTGCCTTGAACCGCTCGGTCAAGACGCTCAAGATCAAGATGCTAACAGTCAAGTCCGTCGTGTCTCAGTTCCAACGTCTCGATTGGCTGGTCACGATCGACCTCATGGATGCATATTTTCATATTGGAATTCTGCCACAGCACAGGAAGTTCCTGAGGTTCGCTTTCGGGGACGAAGCCTTCCAGTATCGGGTCCTTCCATTCGGACTAGCCCTATCACCCCGCACATTCACGAAATGCATGGATGCAGCACTGGCTCCTTTGTGACTCCAGGGCATCCGCATTCTGAATTATCTAGACGACTGGCTGATCCTAGCCCAGTCTCAGAAACTGGCAGTTCAGCACAGGGATATCGTCTTGGCTCATCTAGGTTCCCTGGGTCCGAGACTCAACGCAAAAGGAGCGTTCTTTCCCCGACCCAGAAAATTTCCTATTTACGGGTCATATGGAATTCGATCACGATGCAGGCACAGTTGTCTCCCGCTCGTGTCATCTCCATTCAGAACTCCCTGAGCAATCTCAGGCTAGGTCAAGGTTGCACTGTTCTTCAGTATCAATGAATATTAGGTCTCATGGCGTCTGCGTCCACGGTGATTCCATTGGGCCTTCTCCATATGAGACCGTTTCAGCTGTGGCTAAAAGCCAGGGGGTTTCATCCAAGGGCCAGTCCCCTCAGGCAAATAAGGGTTACGCGCCCAGTGCTTCGTTCCCTTTCTATGTGGTTCAGACCCCGGTTCTTACCTTGGGTCCCACTCTAGGTGCGTCTTGTCATCGCAGGCTGCTAACGACAGACGCCTCCCTGACGGGCTGGGTAGCGGCCTTAAGTGGTCGTCCGGCTTAAAGGGATAGGAGGGTCATCAGTTCGGTTGTCACAGTAACTGTCTCGAGCTGATGGCCGTATTTCTGGCCCTGAAATACTTCCTCCTGAGGCTGCCATGTCTTGGTGCAGGTGGGCAATACAGTGGTAGCCTCTTACATAAACCATCGGGGGATCCACGTTCACGTCAGCTGAATTTCTGGCACGTTCGATCCTCCTTGGGGCCCAGGGCAGCTCAGGGCAGTTTCGTCCCTGGATGCCCGTGTGTGTGTGGGAGCAGATTTACTAATCTAGGGTAGAAGAGGACCTCTTCGCCTCTATGATAGCGCAATGTCTCCTCTACGTCTCCCTAAGTCACCCAGCCCTCTTGGGTCTGGGCTCAAAGGCACTTACGTGTCCCCCGGTTCTTCTGCTCCCGGGTGTCTTGGTAAGGTTCGCCAGCAAGGGTCTTGCCTCCTTTTAATGGCGCTGCGCTGGCCGAACAGGATATGTTTCTCGAATTTCTCTCCTTGACGGCTCGCCTTGGGCGATTCCAGACAGGAAGGACCTTTTCATCACTGGTCCGAATTGTGAAAACTTTCATGCTTGGCCCCTAAGGGTACCAACTGAGGTTCACAGGGCTTTCTATTGAAGTTTCCGAGAACATTTCAAGTGCTACGGCTCCCTCCACTTGGAACTGATCTGGGTAGATTTTACAGGGCAGAAGAGGACCTCTTCGCCTCTTTTGATAGCGCAATGTCTCCTCTACTTCTCCCCGAGTCGCCCAGTTTCCCCCCCGAAGTTCATATTACAGAACCAGCTAACTGCCAGTTTGCTTCAGTTCTGGATTTTCTGTAGAAAGAACTGTCAGCGGGCACTTGCCTCGCCACTGCCAGGTTCTATGTGGCTTCCACTGCGGTTTGCCACGCCTTGGTGGGCGGGGTGCCCCCTAAGAGGCGTCCTTGCTAGGACCTCTTCACAGGGTAAGACCCCTTTTTTTAGACCTCTAGAGTCAGCGTTTGGTAGACTTCTGACTCTCAGGATGGTTTTTCTTATGGCAATTACGTCTCTAAGGAGACTTGGGTACCTACAGGCTCTGTCTCTTTTGCCGGCCTGTTTAGAGTTTGCCCCAGAATGACCAAAAGCATTCTTTGCACCCTCACCCTAACTACCTGCCCAAGGTGTCTTTAGCGTCCCTTGGCCGGTTATTTTCTAAGCCTTCTGCTCCCTGCCGTTTGTAACGCCGGAGCAGCTAAGACTTCTCAGACTCTGTCCAGTCTGTACCCTTCAGACTTATGTCCACCGCTTTTGCTAGTGGCGTAAAGTCAGGGCAGCAATTCTTCACTTGGAAGCCATGACCGGGGGGCGGTCACTTCCTGGCAGACTATGTCACTTTGGGTACTCACAAATGAGGTACATTTTTGCCCCGGCCTACGAGGCGCGCGGTCAAGCTTCGCCAGTAGGTTTTAGGGCGCACTCTACCAGAAGGCTGTCCTCCTTTAAAGCCTCAGCTAGAGGCTTCTCTCTGCAGCAAGTTTGTGATTTGGCAGGCTGGTCCTCCCCGCACACATTCATCTGGTTTCATGGTCATGTTTCTAGATGTTCATGCTACCCCGGGCTCTTATGCCCTTGGGTCGACATCTACGCTCATGTCTAAGCAAGTTTGTGATGCGGCAGGCTGGTCCTCTCCGCACACATTCATTAGATTCTATAGTTTGGATGTCCATGCTACTCCGGGCTTTTACGCCCTCGAGTCGACATCTCAAACTCATGCAGGAACAAGTTTGTGACGTGGCGGGCTGGTCCTCTCCACGCACATTCTACAATTTTCTACATGGGCTAGGATGTTTTTGCTACCCCGGACTATGTCCTTGGGTCGACATCCCAGGCTCATGCCAAATCCAAGTTCATGGTACGAACTTTTGAGTTAGAGCCCTTGGGTCGGCTTCTCAAACTCATCTTTTGACTTTGTGGGCTAGATGCTCCGCTACTCCAGACTCTTATGTCTTTGAGTCGACATCTCAAGCTCATGTCTAACCAGGTTTGTGATACGGCAGGCTAGTCCTTTCCGCACACACTCTTCGGATTTTATGGTGTTAGTTGTTCTGCTACTCCGGGCTTATGCCCTTGAGTCGACATCTCAAGCTCATGTCTGGAACCTCTCGCGTTCTGTGAAAACACTTCACAACGATCAGGGGTCCGGAAAGCCCCAGTGCGGCGGCGTGGGCATTTCGTTCCCCATAGCGCTTAGCAGCGCAGCATCAAAGTGAGGCTTTTTGTAAAGGGAACGTCTCGGGTTACTTGTGTAACCCTTGTTCCCTGAAAAAAGCAGAACGAGATGCTGTGCTTCTTTTGCCGCACTGGGACGTCCCAGGACCGCTCTTCAGAAAAATAATCTGACGACACTCTGGTGACGCCTCCTATTTATAGCCTGGCCACAGGTGCGTCCAATGATCTCACCAACCAAGGCTATAAATTCCAGTCAATTTCATTGACGTGTTACACACATGTTCAGAGCAGCTCACAATAAGATTGTTTCCCCCATAGCGCTTAGCAGCGCAGCATCTCGTTCCGCTTTTTTCAGGGAACAAGGGTTACACAAGTAACCCGAGACGTTTTTTTATTTTATTTTTTGAAAAATGCAAAAAGTGATTTTTTTTTATTTGATTTATATAGATTTAAGGTTAGTAATTATAATTAGCTTTATGTAAACACTATAGAAGTTGAGGTACAGTATGTCCTCATTGTGTAAACTTGTGCATGGTTTTGTATGGGCTGCTTCCATGTTTTTAACTTAAAGGGGTCATGACATGCCTTTTTAATTATTTTAATATTCCTTGAGGTCCACTTATAATTGTGGTGATGTGGGCGTGCCCGAGCAATGTTTGTGGAGAGCAAGGCCAGGAGAGGATTGACAGCTGTTTTGTGTTACAGTGAGAGCTGGAGAGAGATAAAGAGCAGCCAGAGCCACAGTTGGACAGAACCGAGTCCTACAACGACACGACCTGTAGTGTGAAAGAGAGTGCTACTTTATGACATCACAATGTGGAGGAAGTAGAGAACTACTTTTTGGCATCTTGGTTTCAACAAATGTTTTTTTTGTTTTGTTTTTTTTTTTTGCAATGAGGAGGACATTTTATGTTCAGATGTCAGTGTTTGGGACTGGCAACCGTATTTACTTACAGGTGTGAGTCTTGAAATGTCCTGTTCTTACTAAAGTTTACAATAGCGGCTCGATATTCTGTCTGTATGAATGTACAACCGTGTCACAACCGTATTCTAACAGCTGTAACCATAGTGACGGTGACTAAAGATGGCGATGTCCAAAACACCAGCATGTCTTATCAGAACAGATGCCGTGATATTGAATAAACAAATCCAATCAAGTTTATCCATCAGATCATCATCATTAACCAACAGCAGCTTTGACTTCTTTTTAACTGCGTGCAGAGCACAGCTTTAGTGTCGCATGCCTTGTGGCCATGAGCAGCTCAGGTGGAAGACAGCGGCTGAATCTTCGGATGACAAGCAGCTAATATCTCTGTTTTCATGAAACACATAAGAAACAATTGTGTACAGTGCAGTGTGGCTCTCTAACATAAAATTACGTGACAGCCAACTAATTGTTCAGTACGTTTCCATGCAATCAGCACCTGAAAATTTGTGGGTGTCAGTTCAGTTATAGAATGCGGTTGTCACTCTCATAAGTAACTGAGCTTTGTGTGAACATAACCGTATTAAGCACTCAAAACAGCACTGATAACCGTATTCTGCTGCAGTGTGAACGTGGCAAAAGTATGTTTTTATTGTACAATGAACTCCTACATGTCTAAGGATCAAGGAAAATTTTATTTCTTATGTCATGCTCACTGAAGAGAGGGCAGTAGTGAAATAGCCCTACAAAACTTTTGTAACTGGTTGACACAGTTGCAGAAACGAGTGAAAGTGCAAAGATTCTGAGGCAAGTCATATACGTACACAGAGAATAACACAGAGTCTTGTTTGTTTCATGAGTCAAATTTGATATTTCACAATTAAATATGGATCCCAGAATCATACAAATGGATAACATGCCACTTGTAACACTTCTAAACCTGGCTTTTAATTTTCCCCAGATACAAAATAAAAAATGTTCATGCATTGACTGGACACATACTGTATGCAACAGACTGGATGAAAAGTGAGTTATAAGGGCATCAATAATGCTCACTGCAGGATTAGATCTGCAGATTTTCAGCTTGGATCTTCATAAACAGGCAAGACAGGAGGAAAAAGGCTTTCCTAGTTAGAGCTGATTTATTTCAGTCTGGGTCTGTCTGCATTTCACACACCGCCTGTCGGCTAATTCTACTGCACAGCCGTGCATGGTCAGCGTCACTGAGTAATCAGGCATTATCCAGAGGTTGTCTGGTCAACAAGACAACTCATATTGCAATCGCTTAAGAAAACAATGGCTAGATCCATTGGTGACTATTTGCAATGCAGATATGAAGGTGTTTATATTATTTGCTGATCGTTAAAAGGACGGTTCCCCAAAAATGAAAAATCTGTTTTCATTTACTCAACCTCATATTATTACTTACCAGTATGACTTACTTTTATCCATGGAGCATAATGAATGTATATGCTGACTGCTACCAGTCTGCCTAACATCCCATTTTGCATTCCGCAGAAGAAAAAAAATAATGATATGCGTTTGAGACAACATGGGTTGAGTATTTAATTAAATTTCATTTTTGGGTGAACTATTCCTTGTTAATTTAGTTAATTTAATTAAGTTAATTTATTATGTGACTGAGAGAAGAGTTCTGATTGAAATCAAGCATTTGTGACTGATGTAGCAGACGTATGAGGTTTGTTTGTTCTTGATTTTAAATGAAATGCAGTTTCATACTTTGGATTAGAGAGCAATAGAGACTGAAGAGACGGAACGAGAAAAAATGGAGAGTAAAGAGAGGGAGAGATAAAAACAGAGTGAGGAAGAAGCATAAAGTGAGAAGAGGGAAGGAGAAAACACAGTTGACTTCCTCTGTCGTTACTTACACCTGCAGTAGGATGCGATCTCCATAGCAACAAGACTTGCCAACAGCGTGCAGAGCGGATTTTGAGGTGGTGATCTTAAACACCCCCTTTCTCTCCTTTTTACTGCAGTGTTACCATAGAAGGCATCCATTGCTCTGCCCTCGCAGGGTTGCTGTGTCATTATACAATGCCAATGCTGAAAAGAATTGTATTGCCTCTAAAAATACAAAGTGCTTCTTAATTTATCACTGCTGCTGTACATCATTAAAAACATTTTTGAATGTAATACCTCATTAGATAAGGGGAACAAAGCAGCTTTGCTTGATTTTGGAGTTCCTTCATAATAATACAAATCCTAAACACCAAAACACCTTCGAACCCACAGACCTGGTCTGCTTTCAAATTCCCGGAGTTTCATTGAGGAAGTTCCTCAACCGCTGATGAAGTACATTCTGTAAATATGCAGGAGTGTAGAATTGTTTGCCTTCTGTTAAACAAACACAATTTATCTACGAGGAACAGCTTTCCTGGTACCTATATACCGCAATTTTATGATCAACTTTCAGCTCCCGTGCTCTTATAGGATAGCATAGTGCCCACTGGTTGCACACTTAAGAATCCCAGCAGCTGCAGTTAGTCATCAATATTAATAATAATAATAATAATAGCATGCGACTAAGGCTGGCCCCTGCTCTACCTCAAATGAAGGCAAAACACCAAAAGTGTTGACCACCACACTGCTGAACTTTATTAGACAGAAATCTTGATGCTTAAGACCTAGGCCTGTTATCATGGAGCCATTTTTGCTTTGTCCATGCATCACTTAACTACACTCTGATTTTGTTTCTATTCGTGGTTTGTAGATTACATTTATGCACCACATACTGTAAATCAGCCTGTTTTCTGGTTTTATCACCCTCATCTCATATTGGGGTTGTAGTTTAAACATACTAATATGCTAGGAAGAGTGGGTCAAATTTGAATCCAAACACCACAAATCCTAACAGAAATGTAACAAAGCAAAAGTTCTGTGTTCACCAGATCTACTTAAGATGCAAAACTGGAACATTGAAAAAATGTAGATGAATCCTCTGTGGCAAGCCACATGACTGATATAGAAATACAGTGAAAGCTTATGTGCTGTAGAGTGAGTTAACATGAACAGTACCTTCCTGTTGACAAGCAATGGAAGAAGTTTTATTTGATGTAGTTGCTCCAAGTTTGCACCTTGGCTCTGCCCTCTGAGCAAAATGGCCATCTTTCAGTTAAACACTTTCCTCTGGAACTGCTGCTTATCCCCAGCAGTGTTGCCAGATTAGAAATGTCGAAGTATCGTACCAAAACCTCAAAATTATCGTTTTTTAAAAAAAATTATCGTACACAAACCAAACGCATAAAATATAGTTATTTTCCAACAATTTTATTTTCCAAATAATTTTACAGCTAATTTGAACAACCTGTATAATACGCTCACATTAACTGGAGGAAGTCTGAATAACTTTTTTTTTCCAAAGTGCAAAAGATATGCCGAAAAAAAGTGCACAAAAAAGAAAAAAGTGCACAACACAAAAAAAGATTCAAATTCGATCTCTAAGTCGCTGTCATCATCGGATGCCACATCCACTTGTGCTGTGTGTGTGTGTGTTAGGGTGACCACCTCCAGTCAGACAAAATGTGGGACAAGTAGCATGGTAAAGAGGGACAATGTGGGACAGACGTAATAACTTTAAACTTAAGATATATTGTCTATCTAATTTACCCAGAAACATTTTTTAAACCCACCAACTAAAAGATTAAGACACTACCTGACCCAAAATATCACCCAAAGTTTCTACAGCTTAAGGCATAGGCCTAGGCCTATAAAAGACAAAACACTCATTTTTCCACTGAGACCGGAGCGAGGACATCTGTTACAATAGATGTTGCTTTGGTGCGGCCACACGACATTTTCTTAGCTATTTCAGAATCTGGAAAAATTACTGGGGCTAACTTGTTACTGCAGTCGGTAGAGCGATATGAATGTGTGTGATGTACGGCATGATAAACGCTTGTCACTTCTGCTGCCGAAACTTTGTCAGCCTGTGGGTCATTTGGTTTATTGAAAAACGATTGCACTGATTTGCATGTTTCTTGATGATGTGCTTTTTTTCTGTGGTACTCACATGCAACATGTCCCACAGAAAAACTGCTTTTGCATAAATACAAAAAGCTCTCTCTGCTTCGCCATCTACAGGTCTTAACCAAGAGTATCTTGCGGTCCATTCGCTATTAAAAGTGCATCTTCTCTTTTTCGTGGCCGCACTGGCCATGGCTGCTTAACCGACCGAACAGCGCACCCTCCAATTTGAGATTGTTGACAACGTTGAGGAGGCGTTCGTGCACCAGTCAACAGTTTGATTGACGTACGACGACTCAGCCTATCGACTACCGCATTTTTTGCTCTCCTCTGAACTATTGGGCATAAGTTAACAGTACGCCTATGGACGCATCCGTGTATTTAGGCAGGGTCCAATGAAAAAGCGGGACAGATGCTCAATTTGCGTGAGGCGGGACAAAGGGTAAAATTGCTGTACAGTACAACGTAAAGCGGGACAAGTGGTCACCCTAGTGTGTGTGTGTGTGTGTGTGTGTGTGTGTGTGTGTGTGTGTGTGTGTGTGTGTGTGTGTGTGTGTGTGTGTGTGTATACGTGCTTGCCTGCGAATGATTCGGGGTCTGAGAGAGAAGCGGTAGGATGTGTGTTTGGACGAACAACTGAAAACTCTGAAATTATCGTACATTATGGGATTTTTTTCATTATTGATCGTACATCGTACAGAGGTCAAAATTATCGTACAAATACGATAATTATCGTACATCTGGCAACACTGATCCCCAGCATACTCAGCTGCCTAGCTTTTGCAAGCAAAGTGCAGCCTCATCATCCGCTTTGATAATGAGCCTAATGACCATACTGAATTGTCTATCACCTGCATGTGATCGCCCTCTGGTGGATGGAAACAGAAATCAAGGTGCAAAAATTATGTGTTAGTTTGAAATGATGGTCAGTCTTTGCTATCGCAAAGCTAATTATAGTAATACTAAAATAATGTGCTGTCATTTATGGAAAACATAAAGGAATAGTTCAACCAAAAAGTGAAAATTCTCTCATCATTTACATTTTGCCATCCCAGATGCGTATGTTTTTCTTTCATCTGCTGAACTTAAATGAAGATATTTAGAAGAATTTCTCAGCTCTTTTGGTCCATACAATGCAAGTGAAAGGGTGCAAAAATTTTGAAGCCCAAAAAGTCACAAAAGTCAGCATAAAAGTAATCAATTAGACTCCAGTGGTCAAATCAATGTCTTATGATAGAAGTGATATGATAGGTGTGGGTGAGAAACAGATCACTTTCACATTCTTCTTCTTCTTGTGTTTTTTGTTATTCAAATACTTCATGCATATCGCCCCTCTAGCAAAAAAGGACTTAAATATTGATCTGTTTCTCACCCACACCTATCATATCACTCCCGAAGACAGATTTAACTACTGGAGTCATATGGATTACTTTTATACAGCTTTTTGAACATCAAAATTTTGTCATCCATTCACTTGTATTGGACCAACAGAGCTGAAATATTTTTCTAAAAATCATAATTTGTGTTCTGCAGAAGAAAAAAAGTCACACATCTTGAATGGCATGAGGGTGAGTGAATGATGAGAGAATTTAAATTTTTGGGTGAACTATTCCTTTAACAATTAAAACTAGTGTTTGTGAGTTGCCACAGTATGCAATAGACTGGCGTGTCTTAAGGTCACTATTAGGTAAAAAAAAATGGCAACAGCTTTCTCTAGAAACTCGTCAGTCAATCATTGTTTTGAGGAATGAATGCTATACAAGGCTTGAAATTGCCAAAAAAATTAAGATTGCATACAAAGGTGTACACTACAATCTTCAAAGACAAAGCACAACTGGCTCTAAAAAGGACAGAATGCGATGTGGAAGGTCAGATGTACAAATAAACAAGAGGATAAGTACATCAGAGTGGTGGTAGCGGTGTAGTTGGCTAAAGCACATAACTGTAAATCAGATGGTCGCTGGTTCGATCCCCACGGCCACCACCATTATGTCCATGAGCAAGGCACTTAACTCCAGGTTGCTTTGGGGGGGATTGTCCCTGTAATAAGTGCACTGTAAGTTGGATAAAAAAAGCATCTGCCAAATGCATAAATGTAAATGTCTCAAGTTTGAGAAATAAACACCTCAGTTGACAGCTTCATTGAATTCTACCTGCTCAACCCCAGTTTCATGTACAACAGAAGACTCAGGGGTGCAGTTCTTATGGGAAGAATTACAAAGAAAAAGCCACTTTTGAAACAGAAATACAAAAACAAGAGATAATTGGAAAAGAGTGTTATGGATCTTAACCCCATTGAGTTTTTGTGGGTTAGGGTAAGGTGCGTGAGAAGTGCCTGACAAGACAGCCACATCTGTGACAAGTGCTACAGAAAGTGTGGGGTGAAATGTCACCTGAAGTATCTGGACAAACTGACAGCTAGAATGCCAAGAATCTGTAAAGCTGTCATTGCTGCACATGGAGGATTTTTTGATGAGAACTCTTTGAAGTAGTTTAAGAAGTTACAATTTTTTTCAAATTGCAATAGTAATTTTTCAAGTTAGCAATGTCCTGATTATACACTGTGATCAGTTGAATGCCACTTTGGTGAATAAATTTACCAATTTCTTTCCATAAGAGCAAAATCTGTACATTATTCCAAACGGTTGGCCGCCAGCGTATATATTTTATGATTAGTATCCTGCTGAACAAACTTCAAAGTGGATTCAGAATGAAAGCATATGCTTTAGGGGTATGAAGACAAAACTGTCCTTCAACACATTTCTTATTGCGTTCTGTTGACATTTCAATTATGTGTTGCTTTTCCCTCTCTGCTCAAACATAGACTAAAGAAAGTGAAAACTGCGTTAGTCATTACAGCCATGGTTATTACGTTTCAAATTTTAATTTTGTTTTTATTTCTACTTCAATTTAAATTTATAAATTCAATTTAATCTAGTTTTATTTAAAATTTTCCCTATCTAAAGAAATAATAGTCTATACTGAGATTTCCGAATCCTTTTTCCTTTATCTGCTGACTGATTTGGGAAAATACAGTACATACAAATGAGTCACCACATTAGTAATTAGCACTCACTGAGAATTACTTCTCACGATTTGACTGCAAATGTTATATCCAAAAACACTGGAAAAGTGCACAAAATATCCTAATATTTTATTGTGCATGGTTGAATGTGGTGAATGCTGGACAAATGCTGCATTTTAAGCAGCTTGTCAATGGTTTGAAAATGGTCAATCAATAATAAATAGGTGCTGTTTATCTGTTTATTGTTGCTGTCTGCTTTAGCAATAATGTTTTTTTCCCCAGATTATTAAAAAAGTTACACAGTTAATTTAACAAGCTATTGTGGACCAGATCAAGTTGACAACACTGCGTGAACCACAAGAGACTACAGGAGCCTTGTAGATACATTACACCTAAAAAAAACGTAGTATCCAATATTAATACTAATTTTATGTCATTTTATTTTGATATGTTGTTTAAACTTTGAGAGACATGATATGGGTGACTTGACTCAATGAAGTTCTTGATTTAAAATTTTTAACCACTATGAAACCACAATGCGAGCACCGACTTTGCTTCAGAAATGGCACACACAATTTTACCAGTTGTCAGGTCCCATGTCATGTGAAACTGCCTTGTTTAGTTTCTATTACATTGGATGCATACCTGTCTTTATGTTTCCGTTGTGCCAGCCACTTCAGTAGTCGATGTTATATACAGTAGTCTCTGTAGTAACATTCAAGCGTATTGGTTGACTGATGAGTGTGCCAGTGCACGTGCGTATGTGTGTGTGTGTGTTTGCTTAAACACAGTGAAACAACTCTGGCTACGTCTATGACTTCAGGAGCTAATACAGCTGCATGCAGACAGAGATGTGTTCATTTATTTCTGTTTTGATATTTGTTTATTTATTTTTTTCATTGCATCACAAATGTCATGGACAAAAATCCCGAGTCCCAAAGGCTTGAGTCAGAGTCAAATCCTAGTAAAAATGCATCCGAGTATGTGACAAGTCTGAATCCATACTCAAACACGAGTAGCCTACCCCAACTCTAGTACATAGGATAATGTATTAGAAGTATCAGATATGAAACAAAAACCACAACTAATCTTGGGTAAAAAGGAGAAGTTCAGCCAAATAATGAACATTCTATCATTATTTACTCACCCTCAAGCCATTCCAAACAAGTACTATCAATATGCTTTACTTATGGTACAGAAATGTATTTAGTAGAATGTCTAAGCTGCTCTGTTCCATACAATTAAAGTTAAAGTTGACTATAAAAGATTTTCAGTTAATAAAGACTTTCAGGCCCCCTTTACACTTAGCATTGACATGTGTTTTTGGTGATTGAATCATAATAGGATATCACTTGACCACATTAAATGCCAGGTGTATATGCACCCAAGAAGTATTGTGATTTTGACTGGATTGCTGAAACCTTATTCGGAGGTGGTCAGGGATTGATTCTGATCACATAAAAAAGGTGTAAATTCATTTTTTTTATCTGGATAACTAAATGAGGTAATCTAATGCACAACAGTCATGTGTTGTTAAAGACCTGTGTTGCGGGTTCGACTTTTCTATTATTCTGCTATTGCATTGTGAAGAACACAGTTGACACTGCAGTCTTGCGATCGTCACCTGATTTAATGAACAATATCCCATGAATTATTCCATTGGAGCGCACATGGAGTCTCTTGTCTCTCTTTTGGTCTGTTTTCTATTCACTACTAGCATCCTTTACTGTGGAAATGTTTCCTAACTAGGGAGAGATCCCTAATAATTTAACTATTAAAGTGATGGACTTATTTGAATTATCCATTAATGTTTTTAAAATTCACCAAACGACAACGATTTTTGAGTTACCACAGCCTCTGTTGTAATATGTAAGTCCTGTTCTCCATTTAGCTCAGATAAATCTGATCACAGTGGAGATGCATTTGACATCAAGGTGTAAATGTAGCCCAGCTAAATAATAGTGAAATAATATCAGGATAGGAAACACGTTAATGCCAGGTGTAAAAGGGGCCTTAAACTATCCCTCATACAAATGGTATGGCTTCAGAATAATTGAAAAATAACACGTGAGTTTTTTATGAGTTTTTTTCCTTTTATGATGCTTTTTTTTAAAAAACAGAAGAGTGAAAGTCATCCAGTTTTGGAACAACATGGGGTGAGTAAATAATATAATTTTATTTTTGAATGAACTATATCTTTAAAAGATTGGGGCTGCCTCTTTGATCAGGCCAGTTTGGGACACTTAGCAGCCAGTAAAAACGTTTTTCCCATAAATAACTACTCTTCAGTAACTTCTATTGATGTACTGTCATGAACTAAAAAGGTCAGTGACACTATGGAAATCACCCTGTGGCCCACAGATCTGCAAATTAGATGACATTTTTTGCTATTTGAATGTAAGATCATAAAGTCTGAGCACGCTCTAAATGTGTTTTCACCAATTGTTTATAAGGCTTAAATTGAGTGTAATATGTACAGAAAATGCTACTAATTACTGACTCCATTTGACTGTCATATGTAGGACGAGCATAAAGGTTAAGGCAAAGAATGATTTTCTTGTCAACTATTTCCTTGGAGTCAGCTAGCATTTCAACTCCAGAATGAACGGTGAATAATAGCTATTAAGATACATCTGAATTCAGCCTCTCCTTGCCATTCATCATTATTACACTGCCTCTTCATGTTATACCTACATGCAAGCCACAATTAGTGGCATCATGAAAAATATTGAAGCAGCATTCTACATGCTCCACTGCACTATTAGCACACTGTTTGAACAAACAAACTTACATGCATGTGCACACAGAGTGTCTATGGTGTGTACTTAGAGCTAAGTAAGCTGCATGTCTTATATGCAGTAGACATAAAGGGAAGAATTGTTAAAGGGTTAGTTCACCCAAAAATAAAAAATTCTGTCATCATTCACTCAACCTTATGTTGTTTCAAACCCATGCAACGTTTTTTTCTAATGTAGAAAACAACAGGAGAAAACTCAGTGGTGCATCTCAGTTTGATAAATGGCAAGCACATTACAAAACAATACTATTCATGTGACAATATGCACAATATATGAATATAAGAAGAATCAGTATATGCTTTGATATGTTTTCCTATTAAAGCACAGATTATTTAGAAATAGAAGATATTCTAGAAAAGCCTCTGTATCCCTTGAGAAATAAAGTTGATGACTATTTTTAGAAACTCGTTGTTCAGCCCCCTGCTGGTGAAAAAGTTGTGCTGCATCACTGTGTTATAAAGAGGAAGATGTGATGCTGAGCGAGTAACAGGATTATTTCACCACATTATGAATGCCAGATCAGCCAATAAATTGGTGTTTGTGGGTAAGCATAGAAGATGTGTACATTTGCATACACATGTATAAAAATCTGAACCTAAAATTTAAATTTTAAAATTATCATCTAACATTTTTTGCATTAAACGTGAATGTATTGATATTTATCATGTTTTGACTTAGAATTTTAAGTTTGCATATATATTGACACGTATTATCTTCAGACATTTTTGAATTAAACACAAATTTATAATTATTTATTATGATTGGCCTTAACTGATGAATATGACTGATGCTTAGTTTTAGGTTTGCATATGGTGTGTTGACATAATATTATCTATAGATTTATTGATATTTATCATGATTTGCCTTAAAGGAATAGTTCACCCCAAAACAGAACTTCTCTCATCATTAACTCCCTTTCATGTCATCCCAGATGTGTGTGACTTTCTTTCTTCTGCAGGACACATATTATGATGTTTTTTAGAATATTTCAGGTCTATACAATGCAAGAATATTTGTAGGTCCATACAATGTAAGTGAATGGGTGCCAAAATGTTGACGCTCCAAAAAGCATATAAAGGCATAATACAAATAATCCATATGACTCAAGTGTTTTAAACCATGTCTTCAGAAGTGATATGAAAGGTGTGGGTGAGAAACAGATCAATATATAATTATTGTTTTCTCCAGAAATTCTTCTCCTTGCCCAATAGGGGGCAATATGCATGAAGAATGTGAATCACCAAAAACAGATTGACTGAGCAGGGAGGAGAATTTATATTAAATAAGGACTTAAAATATTGATCTGTTTCTCACTTACACCTATCGTATCACTTCTGAAGACATAGATTAAAAACTGGAGTCTTATGGATTAGTTTTATGATGCGTTATGTACATTTTGGCAATTCACATTGTTGGCACTGTGAATTTTATGGACCAAAAGAGCTGAGAAATGATTCTAAAAATCTAAAATCTTCATTTTAGTTCAGCAGATGAAAGATACACATCTGGGATGGCATAAGGGTGAGTAAATGATGAGAGAAATGTCTTTTTTGGATTAACTATTCCTTTAAAATATATGCTAACTCATGCAAATGATGCTGAAAGATGCTGAATTTGAAATATGCTTATATATTCATATGTAATATCATCTGACATTTTTTAATTGAACATAAATTTAAGGATGTTCATCAATATTTGCCTTAAAATGCAGGCTAACTGATGCAAATGACTGATGTTGAATTTTAATTTTGCTTATTGACAGGTAATATCATCTAACATTTTTTAATTAAACACATTTTAGGGCATTATTTAAAATGTAGGCAATGTAGGCAAGTAATGCAAATGATTGATGCTAAATAATTTTGCTTACATATTGACACTTAATATATGATATATTTTAAATTAATCATAACTGTATTTATATGAATAGCTATATGGCTCAAATGTCGGCTAACTGATGATTATTTTTTTTTTTTTTAAGTTTGCTTAGAAGGACTAGAGACCAAAAACAATTATAAAGTCAAATAGTGTTTAAACCTGTCCAGATAATGTTCTGAGACACAACAGTCTACACTGATCTACAAAATGTAACTTACCCTCCCCAAAACAGTCTAATCCCCTACTCTGCCATCAAGCAGCCCCCCAAAGAAATAATTGCAGAGAATTACATGATGTCTGAAAAAAGACCCAATCAAGGAAAAACCCTGACTTCAAATGCAAGTGGGTGATACGACTTTTGAAGCTCCAAAAAGAACAGGTAGTCAGAATAAACGTCATCTACATGAGTCCAGCGGTTAAATTAATGTCTTCTAAAGAGACATGATTGCTTTTGGGGTGAAAAAGATCAATATTAAAGTACTTTTTAAGTATAAACCATCGCTTCCGGTCAGCAGAGGTATGTGTGTGTAACGTTATCGCGTTGGCATGTGACGCATGTGAGAACTGACACACGTGCGACACACCCAGAAGAGCAGCGCTGTTTACAACTGAGTAGGAGGAACGCTGTACAGAAACTTTGTTGTTTTTGTTTAGATCATTTAGATGTTCATTTACTCGCAATGATGCATTTGTGTGCTGGATATTTCAAAAGAGAGAAGAACGTGAGACTACGTCCGTAACATGCTAGTTGCGAATTTGTCACACGAGAGCTACATGAATCTCGTGAATACGTATCGGAAGCGATGTGTAACAGCATAAGGATGGGCAAGGAGGAGGCGGGAACCGGCTGAACAGTAAACATAAACTTTAATGTAAACTTATAACCAACATAAACATACATGCAGCGCAGCCACGTGCGTCCCTCTGTCTCTAACTGTCGTCTCCGAGTGCCCCTTTATCTCACTCTCCTGCTGATCAGCTGATTCAGTGCCAGCCATGCTCCATCACAGGCCAGCCACGCCCTCCTCCTTGTCACACTCCTGCCCCGCCCGATTCAGCCTGGGCGCCACCAGTCTGACTAACTCCCTTCACTGCTCTTTTCTCTGTGAACCTGGGGGGAGAGACGAGGGGAGGCTTGGGGAGAGGGAAAGGGCGAGCGGAGACACACAAATAGAGAGAGAAGAGAGAGAAGGACTTCCTTGCCAGCTCCCAGACGCGCTGTCGCCTGGTCCTCAACCGCTCCTCCGCCATCTGGTGGCCGTCAGCTTGCGCATCCCCCAGGGGACAGCAGCAAGTTCTCCAGCCCTTGGCGTACAGAACCGCTCCTCTTCTTCTCGGCAGACTGCCACATTTCCTCTGGCCCTCAGTGGTTGGCAGTGGCCCCTTCATCCACAGGCAGACAGCCGCGGCTGCTCCCACTGGCGGATGGCAGCGGCGAGGACTCTGCGACAGCTCATCCCTCCTCCTTCCTGGGTTTCGGCACCACTGCAACAGTGTAAAGATGGGCAAGGAGAAGGTGGAAACCAGCTGAACAGTAAATATAAAGTTTAATGGTAAACTTAAAAAACAATATAAACAAATGTGCAGTGTGCCCCTTCATCTCGCTCTCCCACTGATCAGCTGATTCAGCACCGGCTGTGCTCCATCACAGCCTGGCAACGCCCTCCTTCTCGTCACAGGAAGGTTTATAGTCAAAAAGAACATAAATAATGATCTTATTCACACCAAAAGTAATCGTATCACTTTAGAAGACATTAATGTAGCCACTGGAGTCGTATGGATGAAGTTTTTGCTGCTTTCTGTGATTTTTGAAGCTTTGAATGTCTGAATACCATCCACTTGCATTTTAAGGAACTTTTGAGCTAAGATATTTTTCTATTATTCTTTACATGTGTTCTGCTGAAGAAAGGAAGACATACACATCTGGGATGGCAAGAGGATGTGAAAATGATGAGAGAATTTTCATTTTTGAGTGAATGTGACAGAGCGGAGGGCGGGGCCTCACACCCGGTGCCTTATCAGGCTAATCAAGCCTCCGAGAGGGATAAAGGCCGATGGCAGACGGTGGTGTGATGAGAGAGAGATCGTTTATGGACATGTCCGTCATGTGTGTGTTTGTCTTTTAAGTTTCTCATTAAAATATTATTTACATCGTCAAGCCGGTTCTCGCCTCCTCCTTTCCATTGAATCCCTTTACAGTGAACTATACCTTTAAGGCACACTTAAAAATATAGGAATATAATTTTTTTAAAGATATAACAAAAACTTTTCAAGCAATATATTTCATTAAAATAAGGCTTTTTAGGTTTGAAATGATAAGCCATAGATATTGTTCAAAATAACACTTTTTGGTTGCCAAAGATTAGCATGTTGAACATGTTCATAGTTAAAGTGATGAACTACACTCTGCTAGGACACCTGTTTGAACATGAACTTCATCCACTAAAAATCACCATGGCACAAGTTGGTTTTCCCATGTAAAGAAACAGTGCTAACTGATAAAAAAAAAAAAAAAAAAAAATTGTGTTTACAATGGGGCTACTTACCATTTTTAAATCATCAACTATAATTATTATTCTGAGTTTTCAAACAAACTGGTTTAATATATAATAAAAAAAGAAGAAATAAATAACAAAATAGAAGCATTTTTTTGTCTTATTTGCTGCCTGGCTTCCTGTGTCACATCCTTAGGCACAGTGACACTAGATCCAGCTTATAATATGCCCAGTTCACCAAGACCACATCTCTCACCTCATACTCTCACTACGATGTCACACACACACACACACCACCCCTGCCTTTCATGGCGCTGCCTGTGTATGCTCTGACGACTCAAGCAAAATGACAGTGGGAATGCGGAGCCGAGCTAATCCTGGGAGAGAGCGCCGCAATGCAGTGGAGATGGTTTAGCAGATCTCCCCTCATCCGTGTGAGTGCCGCTGGCAGCTGGTGTGGAGAAGAAAGCCGGAACTGGATCAAGAGTGCATCGCCCCTGTTTTCTTTAGCTTGACACTTTCACACCAGGCTGAGAGGAACTGGACTGAGATAACCAGGGTGTGCAATGCACACAGACACAGAACGAGGGCACGTCCTCCCCCGGTCCCCCATCCTTCTGACTATGCAGAGACATCACTATGGATCAGGATCCTTAGGGCAGACCATGCAGAAAAGCTGCATAGAGCTTTTTTTTTTTTTTTGCAGTGTTGAGGTTACATTCATTGCAACTCAGCTAACTCAGACATGAAATGTCTGTGTCTTCTTGTAAAAATCCCAACATTGTCTCGATTTCTTTGAAATAGAATGTTATGTCTATGCTGTCATCACTAAGTCATTGTGTGTAATTAAGAAAATAATCTTTGGTTAAAAAATGTAAGACATAACAGTGGATAATATATAGTCTCAGTTTAACCTATGTTTAACATCCCACAATCAGCTGGGTCTTTAGGCTTGGTTTATCCTCTGGAAAACCGTAAACAGGGCTAAACAAGCACAAAGACACAAACTAAACAGCTCACAGCAGCAGCAAGTGCAAGTAACGGCCACTCCAGGGAACAGACAGACCAGAAACACTCATTAATACTGTATGAGAAAGATCTGTATAACAGATATACACAGATAACCTCACAGTAGCACATAAATAATCAATAAGCATTCTATCACTTGTAATATCTACTCTGATTTTAGTCTAAAAGACTAAAAATCTAAATTATTTTCAGCCAACATGGTCGACTATATTCTGGGGTGGAAAATAATGAACCTGTGGTCATCATAGCCTTCTCATAAATAAAACAGAAACAGAAGAAATTTAAGTGCAGCATCTACACACATTTGCAAGTGATTTGTTCTTGTCAAGTGACATTAACACTCTGATGGTATCATCCTAATATGCAATAGCTGGTTTAGTTATGTCTTCAGTGTAATAAATGTCTGCCTACTGCTGTGGATATTATGCCCTACACTGGACACACACATACGCATACACGCACACAAACATGAATATGCCTCTTAAAAGGAAACACAAATAGTCCTTAAAATCATCTTTATGCCACAAAAGCCTTTAAATAACTTAACATGGGATTTAAAGGACATTGGATGAGAAATATTTTTGATAGTATGCAAGTATATAATAAGGGAGGAATGTGCTCTTAGTGGGAGACAGCCTGTCTCTTCTGGGCATGCAGATGAAGTCTAAGCTGACAGGTATGTATTCTGGAATGCACAGCTGAACCACACCTGCATGCAATGCACCTTTTCCCATTCCGATTGTGCGTGCACTCCTTTCCTAACCTACTGGCTGGCTTTCTGATGAGTGACTGAAATCCGAATCACAGCTGTGGACCAATAGGAGTTTAGAAACAGTTCAGTTGGGTCGGGCTAAGGTGAAATAAAACTCATGAATGAGGTGTGTCTAAACAACTTCTGTGTGAATTCTCAGGAAGTATTTTCTGGACACAGACCTCGTCAGTAGGTCAGAGATTTTAAGAAATATTTCATGAAACAAGCAGTTTGTTTCATTTCTGAAGAGTATTGAAGAATATATTGGACCTGACACTTCGGGCCATCTTTCTGAAACGACAGGGACGGAGTTCCATTACTGGATTGGTGAGACTTGGCATTGACAGTAACTTACGCTTATATTCGATTTCAGTCGACCACATCTCCTTATCACTTTTCCAGCCCAGCTATCCATTTAGTACCTGTTGGACGGAGAACTGATAAGGGCATGTGGCCGATACTCCCTGCCTGTCCAGTGGGACAGCTGGATTTTAATCACATCACTGTCTGAAAACATCTTTGTTGAGCACTGTTGCACATAGCTTAACTAATGTCATCTTATAGCTTATCTAGTGTTTTTCTAACTTTTTCTAATTGTCTGTTGAATGCCTTTGCTGATGTGAATGTCTCGTGAAACTGTTCATTCTTGTTGTTTATTAAAAAATGTCTTCTGATATCGGTAGAGTATGTCCAAGTGTTAAGCATTTGAAAAAATATGTTTAGTACACAAAAAACCCTTGTAGATGTAGTATACAAGTGTAGTATACACTGAAACTAGTACACAGCGTCTTTTTTCCTCATTTTGAGATGTAGTTAGGGGGACGTGAGAAGACTGGATCCAAGTGTATTTCAGAGAAAACATAAGTGTCAAAGTCTCAAAGCAGTTCATACCAGAAGCTAATGGCTGAAGTTCCCTGAAAGTGTAGTAACATGTACTGTATAAGGACAGCAAAACAGAGCAGCCGGAATATCAGGTTTGGTATCTGTTGCAGCCTCTGGGCATGCATAAGAGTGTTCTTTGAACACTATTGGTTTAGGCTTTTCCTTCTTGTACATGATAATTCAACCATGCATAATGCTTATAAATAAACTAATGAATAAAATATGTGTTTGTGTGTGACTGACATAACTGTGTGATGTGCGCAGTTGGAGCATGCATGAAACATTGCATGTCATGCTAATAAAAACCTCTCTTTTTTCTTTTTGTGCATTTCATTGGAAAGTGTTTGCCTGGCGATTTGATTGTGAAAAAAGAACATGCAAGGGCACAATTGTTAACAAACAAAATAAACAATGCAATCTGTTAGCAGTTTATCAAACGTCATACACAAGAGTGATGAGGTTACCATACACTAGAAAATATTGTCTTATTCTTTCTTTTGCTTCTGATCCCCAGATGTTATTGTATTTGTATTTATTTAGTGTCATGTTACAATAAGATACATCTTGCAGCAATTAATCAGTGTCACACGTTTGTTCGAAACTAACATGGCAGTACAATATTGTCTTGTGAAAAGTCACATTTGAGACGTGTTACACAGTCTGTTATTAGGCTGTCATTTTATGTTGCCTTTCTTTCTTTCTGTCTGTCTGTCTGTCTGTCTTTCTTTACTATTAGAAGTAGGGGATCCCAGGGGGAATTGTATTGTTTTTTGTTTTGTTTTGTTTTTTTACATAAATAACAGACTACAACACATCTACCTTGCATCTTTTGGTATAATATATACTGTATTTCTATGTGCAAATATTAACTGTACCATAAATAGACTTATTGTATCGAATCTTATCGAATTTACTGTAATAGTTTTCACCTTTTTATGGAATTATTGCTTTTGGCTGTCAGAAATAATGTGTGTGCATGCAAAGCAAAAATCTATGAGGGTCATTATAATTATCTGCTTTATGTTAAAGCCTTTTTAATAAAATATAATGATCAGCTGATGAATTAATAACAGTATACCTATTTTTCAGATCAGTCATACAATTATTTTGTGTTGAAAAACTGTGAATCATCACACTCCTTTGTCTCAGGCAGACAGAGAAAATGCGTAATAAGCATCATCACTCTATGATTGGAGAAATGTAGTGTGTTAAAATTTCCCCAGGCATCACCTATTTTTTTCCAGCTGAACTATCCATACACAATACTGCATCAACGTACCACAAGAGGGTATTGTCTCTCAGATTTTAAACTTTCCTTCTCTCTTTTCATGAGTCACAATAAAATGGCAAAAGTCAGAAACCAATAAAAGGTAAAAATATTTTTCTGTATTGCAAATATATCATTTGTTATTTGTTATTGTGTTACAGGAAGTACCCCCCCCCCCCCCCCCCCCCAATTTTAATAATTTTATGTTTCCCTCCCCTTGTCCCCTCCCTCGTCCAGGTAGATGGGGATGACCTGCTGGCAGACCGGGCTTAAAGCACGTTCTGACTAAATGTTCTGCTCTAAAATTACCACAGCCATTCTCATATATGGCACAACAGAATTCTTCCTCTTTTTATATTGATAAAAGGGATAGTTCACCTCAAAATGAAAATTCTCTCATCATTTACTCACCCTCATGACATCCCAGATGTGTATGACATTCTTTCTTCTACAGAACACAATTGAAGATTTTTATAAGAATATCTCAATGCAAGTGAAACATGACCTGAAATGTGAAGGTCCCAAAAGCTTATAAAGGCTGTATAAAAGTAATACATATGACTCTAGTTGTTAAATTCATATATTCAGAATTGATATGATAGGTGTGGTAGAGAAACAGATCAATATTAAAGTCCTTTTATTTTACAACAAATCTGCCCTTTCACCAGCCCTATCCACATTCTTTGTGCATATTGCCACCTACTGGGCAGGGAGAAGAAAGAAAAAATAGGAGGGATAAAGTAAAGGAAAATATTTAATAAATCATATTTGCATAACAGAACAGCAGGTGGACGATATGCACAAATAATGCAAATCGGCAAAAAACAGAACTCGGCAAAAATTTATAGTAAAAAGGACTTAAATATTGCTCTATGTCTCACCCACACCTATCATATCACCTCTGAAGATATGGATCTAAACACTGGAGTTGTATGGATTACTGTTATGCTGCCTTTATGTGCTTTTTGGACCTTCAAAGTTCTGGCCACCATTCACTTGCATTGAATGAACCTACAAAGCTGAGATATTATTCTAAAAATCTTGGTTTGTGTTCAACAGAAGTAAGAAAGTCATACACATCTGAGATGGTATAAGGGTGAGTTTCAATATTCAATATCCCTTTTAATATTGTATGTAATATTAATGTAATGTGTAATATTGGGAACAAAATTCTTTGTCTTTTTTGTATATTGCAATAGGCTATACAGCTATACAGCTCAACCTGAAAAATATGGCTATAAACCAAAAGTGACCACTCTCCAATGAAATTACATAATCATGTGCCCCAAAATATGTAAAGCTCTTTCCATGGGCGAGACTTATTAACTATTGATTTATAAACCTTTGTAAATTAATAAATAAAATAATAAAAAAAGAATGTGTAATCTTACAGACACCCAGGGCTGGTGCTAGCTATAGGCAGACTAGGCAATTGCCTTGGGCCTCCAACATATATGTGAACTTGGCAATTAGCAATAAGAAAATCCACATATGATGCCTATTGTCAGTAAACAAATAACATGTAAAATGAGTCTGACGTCTACTTTGCTATCGTGAAATCTCGAGTGCTCAAATTTTCCATGGTCATGGATGTGTTTTCAGGGTTGTGGTAATGTCCCCTCTGCCCTGAGCGAACAACAATTTAATGTGCTGCATAAATTATTCTGTATTATTCTGTTTGCCCACAGTTCTGTGAATATCTACAGATGCTTGACTAGAGGAAGAGCTTAAAGTTTGTGAGCTTTTGACTCAGAAAGACTGAATTCAGAATGTTTCTTAGAAAAACACCATGAGATGCATTCCTCTAATATATAGACTATTCATATTAGTGGTGAACACTCGACAGATAAGAGGTCTTCAGTGAATATTGAATAAATGTTAATAAAAAAATGAATAAAAATGGTTAAATTTATATTAGTGTTTATTACATAGTAGGAAATAAGAAAATGCATTTTCTTTGGTGTTTTGGAGTTTTAGAAATGGTATAATATATCGTAACATGAATATGAATAATAATTAAAATATTGAATTATGTCAAAATGGGTTATGGTTATGAGATTGATTATTTTCACTACCCTTAAGTTTTGGTTGATGGACTTGTTTAATTAGATTTGCCAAAGCTTGCAAAGTTTATGGCATTGAATCTTTGAATAATAATAGTGTTCATCAGTAAAGTAGTTAAGTGATAAAATACATCAGGCACTTCTCATGCACCTTACAGTATACGTATAGCTGATCTCACAAAAGCTCAATGGGGTTAAGATCACTAAAGAACACTCTTTTCCAGTTATCTGTTGTCCAAAGTCTGTGTTTGCCCACTCTTACCTTTTCGTTTTCTGTTTCAAAAGTGTTTTTTTCTTTGCAATTTTCCTCAAAAGGCCTGCACCCCACGTCTTCTATTTACTGTTGTACAGAAACTTGTGTTGAGCAGGTAGAATTCAGTGAAGCTATCAGATGAGGACATGAGAGGTGTCTATTTTTCAAACTAGAGACTCTGATGTACTTATCCTCTTGTTAAGCTGTACATCTGTTCTTCCACATCTCATTCTGTCCTTGTTAGAGCAAGTTGTCCGTTGTCTTTGAAGACAGTAGTGTACAACATTGTATGAAATCTTCTGGGTTTTTTTTGTGGAAATTTCAAACTATTTAGCATGATTACTCAAGGATAAGGTGTTGTAGTGATGGCTGCTGGAAATGGGGCCTATCTAGATTTGATGAAAAATTACTTTTTTCAAATAGTGATGGTCAGAGGTGGGTAGAGTAGCCAAAAACTGTACTCAAGTAAGTACAATTACTTCAAAAATAATTACTCAAGTAGAAGTAAAAGTACTAACATAAATAATTAATTGAGTAAGAGTAAGAAAATATCCCAATTAAAAGAGTACTCACGTAGTGAGTAATGTCCTGGTTACTTCCGTAACCTCTATTCCCTGATGGAGGGAATGAGAAGTTGTGTCGATGTAGTGAACCTGGGGTCGCTCTTGAGAGCCCGAGAAACCTCTGATCTTTGTTAAAAGGCCAATTCGTTCCCTCCATCAGGGAACGGAGGTTATGGAAGTAACCAGGACGTTCCCTATCTGTCACTCACTCGATATTTTGTTGATATAGTGACACTAGGGCTCCCTACAAAAATGGCACAGCAAGCTGAACTGTGTTACTTGGATCGGCAGTGCGAGATGGGCAGCCCTTGTGAAGGGCTTCTGCCCAAGGAAGACACAGTTTCCCAACAGGGAAACATTTTCTGCAGAATAAGTTACCTATGGGGAACCAGAACATGCGAAGCACCTATCCCACTACAGGGCTTAGTTAGCACAAGACCTGAGCCGGCAGCATGTTTCTCCGCAAACTCGCCTGCAACAGGTCTAGGAGGAAGTCAATCAGGGAACACATTTGTGAATGCTACTGGGAATCAACAACGCACATCTTCAGCTCAAGTGAGGTGAAACCGGATCAACTCAGAGATTGTAAATTCTCACAAAGGCGCTGCTCTGCAAATGTCTGTTAGAGAGGCACCACTGGTCAGAGCCCAGGAGGCCACCACACTCCTGGTGGAATGGGCTCGTAGCCCTAAAGGGCACATGCTGAGCTTAGTAAGCAATAGTTATGGTGTCAATGATCCAGTGGGCAATTCTCTGTTTAGAGACAGCGCTTCCTTTCTACTATCCACCAAAATAGAAAAAGAGCTGCTCAGAGATATTAAAGCTCTCCGTACAATCCAAATAGATGCGTAAAGCGTGCCCCAGACACAGCAATGCTAAGGCTGGGTTTGCCTTCTCCTGGGGCAGTGCTTGCAGGTTCACCACTTGTTCCCTGAATGGGGTCGTGGAAACCTTGGACACATAGCCCGGTTGGGGTCTCAGGATCACGTGAGAGTAGCCAGGACCGAAATCCAGACACATTTCACTGCAGGTCCACTACCCTCTTGAAGGAGGTGAGTGCTGTCAGGACGGTGCTCTTCAAGGAGAGTGCCTTAAACTATACTGACTCTAAGGGCTTGAAGGGAGCCCCTTGTAGGCCTTGCAGGACTACAGAGTGGTCCCACAATGGAACGAGGCGCGGTCTGGAGGCATTCAACCTCCTGGCTCCTCTCAGGAACCTGATAATCATGTCGTGCTTCCCTAAGAACTTACTGTCCACTGTGTCATGGTGTGCAGCTATAGCAGCTACGTCCACCTTCAAGGTGGAGGGGGACAGCCATCTCTCCAACTTCTCCTGCAGAAAGGAAAGCACTAAGCTGACTGCGCATCTCTGGGGGTCTTTGCGTCAGGAAGAACACCACTTAGCAAACAGAGGTCACTTCAAGGCATACAGGTGCCTCGTAGAGGGGGCCGTAGCCTGAGTGAAGGTGTCTACCTTGGCAGTTAGTAGGCCACTGAGGTCTTCCGCATCCCGTCCAGGGGCCAGACATCAGGTTCCAGAGGTCTGGTCGCCGGTGCCAGATGGTGCCCCTGTCAGGCGTGCCATCATCGAGATGAGATGCATTTAACCAGGAGGAGCTTGCTCTTTTCCCAGTTGACCTGAAGCCCTAGCTGGCTGAGGTACAAGAGCAGAAGGGTGGCGATTTCAATGCGCAAGGTGACGGTGTTCTCTCCCTTCACCGAGGTGAAATCGGACAGTCCAGGTCAGCCATCGCAACAGGTTGGAGAGCGTGAGCCATGCGTCCAAGCTCCGAGCAAGGGGGACCAAGGAAACAATCTCGTCGGACGTACTGGTGGGTGGGGCCTCGCAGCGGGGTGGAGACAGGGAGGCCACATTGACGGGACTTGAGCCCTGTGGCAGTGCTGAGTCAAGGACTCGAAGCACTTACCTGACTCCTGATACTCACCAGCGGATCAGTCGAGGAGGGGGGAGAAAATGTTTGTGCCACAGCTTGGTGCACACGGGCAGGGAAACCGCCGCCAGGGCGCTGGACCTGCCAAAGAAAAATGGTGGACGGTGGTCGGGGTGACGGCCGTACACACCGGTTATTTGACCCAGGGAATGAGGAAACTGCTCTTTTGTTGACTGTTTGGGTACCGCAGCTACTTGACCGGGGGATGGAGTGGTCTGCGTACCAGCTCCAGAAAACCAGGTCTTCTTGTCCCTGGGTCACCCATCTCAGGGGTGCTTAGAAGTCTTCTTCTTAGCAGGCGGGCATGAGACGGGTGGTGTCTGCTTCCTGCGGGGGACTCGACGCTGAGGTGGAGCCGGTGCAGCCGCCACTGGGAGACGCCCTTGGCGAAGCTGAAACTGCCCCCTATCCACTATATAGAGAACTATTTCTGGTGTCTGCCATTTTTGGGGGAGTGTCTGAATTCTGACTGAGTTCACTCATTCTTAACCACAATGAACTCTAATTTCAAGTGCACACTTGATGTACATTCAACAACGGTTAATTTCCCACTGTCCACCATGGGGAAGACGTACGAGCTGGGAGTTTACTGCTTCCTTCACTCCTGCAATGTTTTATTTCATGCTGTATGTAGTAAATTACTTTTTGACAAATCATTACTTGATTAAAATAACATAATGATGAAATGTGTTTACTCTTTATATTAACACACAGTATATATTAAAAATGACAAAGAGAAAGAAGATTTATTGTATTAATATATTATTTAATAAGAATAACAATTAAGGCACAAGTATTTAAACATTTAATATGTGATCTTTCTGCGACAGCCCCAGAGCTCCGACACTCAGTGTATACGTCAGCATCCGAAATCACTCACTCATTTTGTTCACTCACTGCTGAGATATAGTGCACTAACTGCCATTCTCTATATAGGAAATAGTGCATGAGAGAATGACCCCACCCTCTTTGCCACACGTTTGCCTCACGCCTGCACATCTCACACGCACCCACCCAACGCACCTCACTATGCATGTGCAGAAATACTGGGCATGAGCAGCACGAACAACTGTCTGTCGCCACTGGCAGTGATTTACACTTAACTTGGATGTTTACATGGATTTATACAGTTATTCCGCCTGAAGTAGCTGCGATAGTCTCCAGTACCCCCGTGAGGGCACAGAGTAAATGCATAAATACTGTTTATGACATGTGGGATGCGGGACAAAGTGCACTGATATATTGCTCCACTGATTTAAAAATGTACACTTAAAAACTGATGTCATAAGAGCCCAGTTACATTATCACCCTGAAAATGACCATCTCATTACACAGAAAAGCCTGCTTTATCATTAGAGCCAAAACTTACCTCAGCGTGCTGCCTTAAATTGGAGCCATGATTTTAATCTTGAAATATCAGCTTGTCTTGGTGTTAAATGAAGGCATTGTATGACGAAAATATATATTTTTTTCATTGTGAGGAGGGAAGAAATTGTTTCACTTTGAAGAGTTTGATGCTGCAGCAGTGATTGAGTTACAGACTGTGACAGCGGCTCAGCATGCACAGCTTTGTGAACTTCTGCTATAATCTCTCAATAAATTACACATTAATTAAAATAAAAACCAGTAATGTAACGACAGGAATGCCACCCATTGTAAAGAAGTAATAGTAAAAAAAAAAAATAGAAATTTACTTGTGTGAGAGTAAAAAGTATCTACTTTTAAACCTACTAATTTCTTTCAAAAGGTTACTCAAGTAAATGTAGCACGTTACTACCCAACTCTGGTGATGGCGCTGTTTTTTACATCAGTAGTGTCCTGACTATATTTTGTGATCAGTTGAATACCACTTTGGTGAATTAATTTCCTTCTGAAACAGCTAAAACTGTACATTATTCCAAACTTTTGGCCTCCGGTGTATATAAATATATATTACTAAATATATAACTTACCAGACCACATGTCCTATTGTTGCATCCACCATGAGCAGGATGTGGGAAAGAGTTACTCAAGAGTTATAGCTGACCATGACATTGTCTGATTTATTCAGGATTATAAAAAAGAATATGATGGAGCTGACGTAAAGTGAGGACACAATTTTGATAGGCAGTTTTTTTCTGGAAAGAATAATCTAAAGTTTACTTTATGAATTGTTTGATATCTTACAGATCCCTACCTTTCATTCCATATTGATATTAATTAATTATTTGCATTTTTAAACACTTTGTTTGGCAGTTTAACATTGTGACCTCTTGCTGAGGACAGGTTAAGCTGCTTCCAAGAATAGCATGTGTTAAAAAACATTTTGATGTTTGATTTTTAATAAAGAGGACTTTTTATGTAGGACTAGGACATGTTTTGTCCCTTATCTTAAGAGTCAGTGTATTGAATTTTCACATGGGCTACCGATTTACACTCATGTACTTTTATTACTATGCGACTACTATAGGTGAAGTTACTGTATGTTGTGTTAGAATTTATTAGATTTGAACAAGCTGTTTACAACATTAGGTGGCAACTACCTAAGTTCACATTCTGAAATTTTATTTGATTTATATGTGGGTATTTTTTGATGCTTAAAAGATGCTTACAATTTTGCAAAACCTCGAACAGGAAGCCTGGCACATACCCCTGCTAATGAGTCATGCTAATCCATGCTGATTTTTCTTGCTAAACTTCCCAGCTCCTTCTGTCTCAAATCAGATCAGCGAAACCGAGAAAGAGTGGGAGGCTTATCCGATCCACGGGATGTGACACGGCCCACTTTTTTCTCTCTGCCCCCTTCCCATTTGCTCAATGAATGTTAAGGGGTGGGGGTGGGGGCACTTCTCTAATGATTGTTATTAGCTTGTTTAGTGGATTGATTGGTGGTGAGTGTATGAGTGCCAGCTTAGACCAAGACCCAATGAGGAGTGTTTGCGGCATAAATGAAAACATCACGGTGACTTTGGAACCTTGCAGGTTGATTGAGAATGGACAGTCCTCATAAGTGTCAATTCGATCTTCAATCAATTGCTCCAACCAAAATCCTAACCATTACCATTAAGAGAAACACAGCACTGGAGAACATGCAGAAGCTCTAGGCTTCTATGAGCATCTTCCCTTAGAGAGACCACAGACTGAGCAATACAAGATTATTTCCTCTCTACAGCAGACACAAAGACAGAGCTGTTTCTGCCCTTTTACAAGCCCCAAGCACCAATCAATTGACATTTCGCAGCACCCTAGACATAAACAAGATAAATGCAAAGTGCTAAAATTCCCGTTGAGAGTGAAAGAATAGAGTTATCAGTTTAAATGTTCAATCGGTAATGCACTCACATATGTTAATGGTATATACATTTATGTTGTATATAGTGTATTGCCCATCTATGGTAATCAGAAATGGAGCTATCAGAGCAAATCATCAGATAATATCCACTGTGATGACAGTCCAGCAAGAGTGAGATAAAAATAAATTGTTTGAGACAGTAATATTGCTCGGACAAAGGCATATCATATGAATGTCAGAGTCTATTCCATCCCTGTTCAGGATCAGTGAGCCACATAGAGCAAAGATCAATATGAGTATTGAGAGGACTCATCGTTTTATAAAAAAACAAAAAAATCAATGTGAAAGCTTTTGTTCAGACATGTTGTTTATACTACCGTGGACGATCAGAAATAGCTCTTGATGGTTATTTTATATATACATGTAACATTCAATGTGGTGATTGGATCAAAACAGTCCTGATAAAAAAACTGTGTATGTTCTATTTTGAATGCTGGTCCACAACACAGGGTGCTGATGCTGTTCCAACAAGGATTTCTAACTAGTATAACCAGCAAGATTTTCATGGTTAACCAGCATTACTATAAAAACCATACTGGTCGAGTTTTGCTGTACAGTATAGTTTTGCTGGCTGTACTGGTCCACCAGCTAGACCAGCACCAAACCATCATTAACCAGCATAAACCAGCCTGATAGAAATTATATTATAGAAACTGAATTGAAAAAAAAATTATATATAAAACAGTCAAATACTGTTCTATATGATTATAGAACACAAAGAGGTTATTTTGGGGTGTGGGAGCCTTTGCCTCTTGGATACACAAAGTAGACAGAGGAAAGGAAATTATTGGGGAGAAACAGTGGGGGACAGGATGGACTTTGACCAGCATCACCTACATAAATATCACAATTCCATTATGTCAAGAGCACATGTCAAAATGCTTTTCATTGCCAAATATATTGACACGTGACATTCATGCATGTCATGTGTGGGATGCCGTCAATAACACATAGTCTAATTCTTTTGTTTCTTTCTGTTTGGATAACAAGGGTAACCAGGATTTTATTTCCCTCATGACCAAATAAATATGCACTATTACTATTGATGAACAAAATAACTATTGACATGTTCCACTTAAGTTTGATTATTAGGTTGAATGGTTTATTTATCAACTCTTTTGGGTAGCCTTCCACAAGCATCTCACAGTAAGTTACTGGAATTTTGGCCAATTTCTCCAGACAGAACTGGTGTAACTGAGTCAGGTTTGCAGGCCTCCTTGCTCGCACACGGTTTTTCTGCCCACAAATTGTCTATCGTATTGAGGTCAAGGCTCTGTGATGGCCACTCCAGAACCTTGACTTTGTTGTGCTTTTTTGACACAACTTTGTAGGTATGCTTGGGGTCATTGTGCAACGAGAAGACCCATTTGCGACTGAGCTTTTACTTCCTGGCTTGTGTCTTGAGATGTTGCTTCAATATATCCACATAATTTTCCTTCCTCATGATTCCATCTATTTTGTGAATTTCACCAGTCCCTCCTGCAGCAAAGCACCCCTACGACATGATGCTACCACCCCTATGCGTCACTGTTTGGATGGTGTTCTTCAGCTTGCAAGCATCACCCTTTTTCCTCCAAACTTATCGATGGTCATTATGGACATTTTGATTAATCAGACCAGAGGATATTTCTCCAAAAAGATCTTTGTCCCCATGTGCACTTGCAAACTGTTGTCTGGCTTTTTTATGCCAGTTTTGGAGTTTTGTTGAGCAGCCTTTCAGGTTTTGTCAATATAGGATTAGTTTTACTGTGGATATAGATAATTGTCCTTCTGTTTCTCCCGCATCTTCACAAGGTGCTTTGCTGTTGTTCTGGGATTGATTTGCATTTTTCGCACCAAACTACATTCATCTCTAGGAGGTAGAATGCATCACCTTCATGAGCGGTATGATGGCTGCATGCTCCCATGGTGTTTTTACTTGCATACTATTGTTTGTACGGATGAATGTTGTACCTTCAGGTGTTTGGAAATTGATCCCAAAGATGAACCAGACTTGTGGAGGTCCACAGTTTTTTTTTCTGAGGTCTTGGCTGATTTCTTTTGATTTTCCCATGATGTTTAGCAAAGAGGCACTGAGTTTGAAGGTAGGCCTTAAAACATCCACAGGTACACCTCAAATTCAGTACACACCCCATCAGAAACAAAGTAGATGTCCTAGCCGACTTGCCAAAACTATAGTTTGCTAATATTAAATCAGTGGAGTGTGTAAATAATTTGTTTTAATGACTTCAATCTAAGTGTATGTAAACTTCTGACATCAACTGAATGTTTATATAACAGCCATCATTTAGTAGAGGCCTGTGACTTTTTTCTCTGTAGAACACAAAAAAAGGTTAGGGGTGTTGGGGAGAATGCTAGGGACAGACAGGCTCAAACAACTTTGGCTTTCTTTGAATGGAGAAAAAAAAATGACTGATGCTAAAATTCTGCTTCTGCATAAAATCTCCTTCTGTTTCCACTGAAAAATAAAAAAGAAAGTCATGAGGATGAGTAAATGATGACAGAATTTTCTTTATACGAGTAAACTATTCCTTTAACTGGATTCACTGGAGTGTGTCAAAATCTATTTTTACTTGCTTCACTGGCCACAAGAGGTGATGTTACTGTATGCTACAACTATGCATCCCTGAAGTGAGAAGAGAGAAATAATCACATCACAAGACAATACCATTAAAAAAAATCCTGTCTGTGCAGAAACACTATAGTACTAATTTTAAGACAAATGCCTTGTTCTGAATGATACATAATACGTTAAATACAACATAATGATTCTTAAAGAGTGCCTATTTGTATGAAGATCATGCTACCATACAAGATTGCATAAACCCTAAAATATGAAATACTTTCACTGTTTTTGTCAGTGTGACATGAGAGTCTGACTTTCATATCGTATGCTCTTCAGATGAAATTCATTGGAGAGAAAGAACATCCAAAAATGAAACATCTATCCCTGATGCATTAAAATATCGAACTATGATAGTTCAAGAGGCATCCACTCGAAGTTAATTGAGGAACTGAGTGACATTTACCTGTGCGTCATGCAGTGATCACATGAGACATGAAAAGCTAAAGAATTTGCTATTATTACAGCTGAGATAGGGCACAAAGTCAGGACAATAATTAAAGTTCTTTCAGCCAGGTATGAGGTAGCTTTGCTTCTTATTTTACCACACATCTACTGAATAAAAAAAGGACTGTTCAATCATAGATTCAGTTTACTTTCAGTAATTCCTGTATATCAGCATCTTAAAGTTCAACCAAAAATCTAAATTTAGTCATAATTTATTTACCCGTATGTCAATCTTTAATTTTTATGACTGAAGCAGTCAATCTCGAATCAGCACCATCAAAGTACCAAAAAAGTGGTGCATACAACTCATGCACTCTATTTCTTATGTCATATGATGTCATCTGAATCTTTGCATGAGGAACAGACTATAATACAAGCTGCCATATTTGCTATATGCATTTTGATATACTGAGTTATACTGATATCACAGTGAAACTGGAAACAGTAGGTTGACTTACCTTCAGCTAAAATTGTTCTGTGCTTACCAAAATTTGAAACACTACTCCCAGTGGCCAAAGTGGGTAGTTTTGTTTGGCATATGTGCATGTGTCAGCTCCATTTTCCAGGTGAAATGTCCAAAAAGGGCCGCCAAAGAGAGTTGTAAAGCAAGTTGAACAAGGCTGTAATACATTGAAGAGGAATAAATGTTTTGTAAAATGTGCCACCCAATCCAAACCCAAAACCTAAACCTAACCATCAATGGAGTGAAAATTTAATGTCAGGGTGAAATTGGCAACCTCCGAAAGGCGCTTGTTACTGATTATGCAAACGTGTTTACTTTCTAGTTTCAATGCTGAATGCAAACCCAGGCCTCCTACACTGCTGACGTAATGCTTTCTGGTCGTGCCACAAGGGAAGGTAAACACGTGTGAGCTGATGCAAAATGTCTGATGGGAGATGCCACTTGACAGTGAGTTGGCATAATGTGGCCGATCCTAGGGTACTGCTAATTTTGGAAACAATATGCAGAATTCCCGTGTGATCGTGTTGATTTGTATTGGCTTCAGAAGACTTAGAAAAGAACACACAATTTGTATGAAGCACTTTTATGACTTACATGGTCCTTTGTTGTCATTTTGTAGTTTGTTAGCCCCAAAACTTGTTCACGTCCATAATATGTAAAAGATACTGGTCATGATATTCTTAAAAAAAATTTAATAAAAAAAATCACCCTTTTTCCATTCCACAAAATAAAGTCTCAGAATATTCATTTTTGGGTGAACTAATCATTTAAATACAGGTTTGAAGGGAAAGGACAACAGTGCCATGACTTCCTGTTTTCTCCATCCCTGCTCAATCACATTAGCTGGCAGTAAATAGTTGGATATTGCTTATCTGTCTGCATTTCATGTCGAGTTATTGAACAGATGCTCCCTGCTCAAAGCAATCTGATGTGTCTTATCAGACTGGCTGTAAGATGATGTCCGTGTAAATCAAACAGTCATCTTCCACAATCATCACATTATTTTACTTAGCATATCTAATATATTGCAAAATATGTGTGCTTATGTGCTCTACAAGCCTCAGTTCACTTCTACCACAGTTAATTAAGTCTACACTCTTTTGTGAGACAAATACATCTAAGCAAGAGCAATCAAAAATTACATATTCTGCACACATTTAAAAGAACTGTTAAACCACATAAATTATTCCTTTGCCTGGTGAAAGTAAGAAATGCCTTTCCATTGTGTGACATTCACTTCTTAGTTCATCTCCAACTGTTAAAAAAAAAAAGGCATTTCTGAGATACTTCATAAAAAGACAGGCTCCCTATTAGTGGTGATTGAGGAAACATATACAGTCATTATCACCATGGCAATGAAGTTATAAACCAGGCTGGCTTGCTCTATGTTCATCCCTATTTATAAACTAGCATTTTCCTTTACCTCACGTAGTCTCTTAGAGCATTTGCAAATCTATGATAAATGTTCTTTAGGGCAAATTTTAATTGTAAAATTGTGCAAGATTTGTGAATACTGCTAAATACTGCCGATGTTGTAATAATGTAAATGTATAGTATAGAAACCAATTTATGTATAGTAATGTATACAAATGTATGTTCACAAAAGCAACCAAGAACTAGATTTGCAATTCTTGAAGGAAATATCTGCTCTTGCAAGGCAGCAAATAGATATGTACAGTATTTGAGATAAGTGTTGAACTGAAAAACAGCGAGTACTTCCGTGATGTAAAGAAAATTCATACTGATTTCATACTGAATTTTTGTTCATTAATACATTTTAAATGTCTGATTTGTATGAACTGTCTGCTTTTGAATTTGCATAAAGTATAACTGACATCATCAAAAAAGGATTATTTATCCAATAAGAAAAAACTGTAATGTAAATTCTCTCTGAAAAGCAGAATAGATCATTTCCAGAAATCATAATGTGATGTGAGTTTTGCTGCAAACAGGGAATAAATGATGAGTGCACACTTATTTTATAATCTGTAAAATGAATTTCCTATCTCTATTCATGATATTTTACAATAAATAAATAAATAACAGTGTACATTGAGATACAGATACTTTTTTAAAAGAATCTGAGCCATTTTAATTTCTGTAAACATGGAGTCTATAGACAAAACATTAACAGACAATTTTATGAAACAACAAAAAAGTTAAAAAGAGAAGGCTTTTGCAACATAAATTGTCATTTCGCAACATTATCCAACATGAAACATTATCCATTAGTAATAACCTAAGTCATTTATATTAAGCATGTAGTAGTCTCCGCCTCAGATGGCAGTCCACAGTCCTTCACTGATCATCTGATGCATATTATGCACAGCACTGGAAAGGACTTTCAAGATGTAATCTGATTGGCTGACTATGCACAACTTCAAGGAAAAAGGGAACAGTGTTTTTTTTTTTTTTTTCATCAGTCCACCTGGAAACAAAGCTGTGTTTATTGGTTGATACAATGAGTACATTTTCCACTTCCCTTTTTTCTATGTTTTCTGTTTAACCATTTGCAGAGAGTGCCATGCCATTTTTTAATGAGTAATAATTCATCCTAGCATTTTTTCATGCCAGCCTGTTATAGTGCAATAATATATTTTTGAATGCGCATGACTTTATTTGTAGCAGTTTCAATGGTGTCACCCCTATTTTTAGGTTTAGTTATTGGTAAAGGTGCATGTCACATAATGCCATAAAATATATGTGTGTGTGTCTGTATATATTCTTTTGTGGTTACTTGGGATTACTTGTGGATGCCGTCACTATGGCATGTTTCTTTTCTTTTTCTAAATAAGAGGACCAGTTCAGCACTTGGACGACAGGGCTTAAAGAGAGCAGCCAAACCCACAGCATCAGTGAAAGCAGCAGGAATCACTCTGGGACTCAGCATGGAGACTTCATTTATTTAGGCTACTCTTCTTCCATCTGGGGCTCCTGCTTAAGGTGTTACAGATACAGCACATCTGCACCATCTGTCACCACCAGCTACAACCTCACCAGTGGATGTAAACTATGCACACAATAAGCAAAAGCCTTGTGAAAAACAAGGTATGATAATAAGCCTGCAAGGTTTAGCTGGTGATATATGTACAAAAACATTTAGAGATTATATTATAAATAGATGACAAAAAACGATGACATTTTCCTTTTGACTTGTTGTGACATGCCATTGAGCTGGCATGTTCATAAAGCTAGCATTCATCATTATTTCTAGGTATCAGAGCTTAAATATTACTCTTCAGACCATTTTCATTAATGTACTGCTATTAATATAAAAGCAATAGGCCACAAGAGGCATTATAGTAATTTTTTCACGGATGAGGGGTGTTTTTAGGCACAATGGAAAACAGAGTGCCTAAAACCCCATTTCCAGTGGTAAAATCGTTGTATCGCGCAGTCTCTTGTTGTTTATTGCTTTTATAAAATGGCGACAACAGTAGCATGTTAAAAGATACCACTGTCCATTAAGCGGAATGATTTAATTCAATTAAAAGATTATCAGGATAAACAATTCTTCCGCCATGATATATAGTTCATAAACCTAACTTGAGGCTGTGTGCACTTGCCAGGCAACGTAGAAACAGCACATTAATATGGAATGCTGTGTTTCCACAGCTACTAAATCTCCATCACCACAGCAATAAATAAATACAAATTAGGTTATGAGTTACGAGATAAAGAGTTGTACCATGAAATAACAGCATTCTGCTGGTTGTGCAGCATGACTAGTGTAGTCCGATTCACAAACAATTGACTCTTATGAACCAGTTCTTTTAATCAATCGCTCCAAACAACTCATCAACACCAGAGCTATTTCAGTTTTAACCAGTCTGATGAATCCTTTACTGAATTATGAGTCTTTACTTTCAGTTATTCTATGACTTGAAATGAATGAAGAACTATTGTGTGCACTTAATCAGTTCTTAATCAGTCAACAACATGTAGTTACATATAAACATAAGCAACACAGCTTTTTTGTACTAAGATATGATATTAAAAGTTTTGTTAAAATAATATTGTAACGATCAAAAACGGGAGAGGATCTATGTGCAGCATTTATTGAAGCCAAAAAACCAGACCACTAAGAATAACAAAATCCACAGGGGAAGTAATGCAAAACAAAAACATGAAATAACAGACAACTGGACAGGATGGAAACAAGGGCTTAAATACACAAGGGAAAACTAGAAACACCTGGGGAAACAATCAGGGCATGAGAAACAATCAGGGGAAAACCAAATCAAAAAACAGAACTACAAAGGACTACAAAAACCAAACAGGAAACAGGAACTGAACCGGAAACTTCAACATAAAAGCACAAAAACAAAAGACAACAGAGAACATGACAACTACAAAGGACTACCAAAACCAAACAAGAAACAGGAACTTTAAACAGGAAACTTCCACATAAAAGCACAAAAACAAAAGACAACAGAGAACATGACAGAGCCCCCCCTTTAAGGAGCGGATTCCAGACGCTCCAAAAACAAACAAAAAACAACAACAAAAAAAAACAAAAAACATTGTCCATAGAGCACAAGGTAAACAGATAGTCCAGGGGGGCACCAGGGGCAAATAGGCAGTTCAAGGGGACACGAGGGGCACAGAGGGACAAGACTATGACAGAACAGGTGGGTGGCCAGGAGACAGATAGGGCAGGGACTGGGTCAGGGGGTCTAGGGGATGGCCACAGGGCCAGGAGGTCTAGGGGATGGCCACAGGGCTAGGGCAGGGTCAGGAGGTCTAGGGGATGGCCACTGGACTAGGGCAGGGTCAGGAGGCCAGGGAGGCGGCCATAGGACCGGGTTAGGGGGTCTAGGGGATGGCCACAGGGCTAGGACAGGGTCAGGAGGTCTAGGGGATGGCCACTGGACTAGGGCAGGGTCAGGAGGTCTAGGGGATGGCCGCTGGGCTAGGGCAGGGTCAGGAGGCCAAGGAGAGGGCCACAGGACTGGGACAGGGTCAGGAGGTCTAGGGGATGGCCACAGGGCTGGGACAGGGTCAGGAGGCCAAGGAGAGGGCCACAGGACTGGGACAGGGTCAGGAGGTCTAGGGGATGGCCACAGGGCTGGGACAGGGTCAGGAGGCCAAGGAGAGGGCCACAGGACTGGGACAGGGTCAGGAGGCCAAGGAGAGGGCCACAGGACTGGGACAGGGTCAAGGGGTCTGGGGAATGGCCACAGGGCTAGGATAGGGTCAGGAGGCCACAAGATAGGGTCAGAAGGCCAGGGAGGAGGCCGCAAGACAGGGTCAGAAGGCCAGGGAGGAGGCCACGAGACAGGGTCAGAAGGCCAGGGAGGAGGCCACGAGACAGGGTCAGAAGGCCAGGGAGGAGGCCACGAGACAGGGTCAGAAGGCCAGGGAGGAGGCCACGAGACAGGGTCAGAAGGCCAGGGAGGAGGCCACGAGACAGGGTCAGAAGGCCAGGGAGGAGGCCGCAAGACAGGGTCAGAAGGCCAGGGAGGAGGCCGCAAGACAGGGTCAGAAGGCCAGGGAGGAGGCCGCAAGACAGGGTCAGAAGGCCAGGGAGGAGTCGAGGAGGACTGCAGGGGCGGTGCCATAGTAGGCGGAGCCATAGATGGCGGAGCCATGGAAGGTTCAGGAGGCGTAGCCGCAGAGGGCACTGGAGGCGAGGAAGGCTCCGGAGTAGAGGAAGGCCCTGGAGGCGGAGACCTGGGGAGCTCAAGATGCTGAGGCCTGGTAGGCCCAAGAGGCGGAGTACTGGGTGGCTCGTGAGGCGGAGCACAGGGAGGCGGAGCTCTGGGAAGCTCGGGAGGCGGAGCTCTGGGAAGCTCGGGAGGCGGAGCACTGGGAAACGGAGCACTGGGAGGCTCGGGAGGCGGAGCTCTGGGAGGCTCGGGAGGCGGAGCTCTGGGAGGCTCGGGAGGCGGAGCTCTGGGAGGCTCGGGAGGCGGAGCTCTGGGAAACAGAGCATTGGGAAGCAGCGCACTGGGAGGCTCGGGAGGCGGAGCACTGGGAAGCTCGGGAGGCGGAGCACTGGGAAGCTCGGGAGGCGGAGCACTGGGAAGCTCGGGAGGCGGAGCACTGGGAAGCTCGGGAGGCAGAGCACTGGGAAGCTCGGGAGGCAGAGCACTGGGAAGCTCGGGAGGCAGAGCACTGGGAAGCAGAGCACTGGGAAGCTCGGGAGACGGAGCTCTGGGAAGCTCGGGAGGCGGAGCTCTGGGAAGCAGAGCACTGGGAGGCGGAGCTCTGGGAAGCTCGGGAGGCGGAGCACTGGGAAGCTCGGGAGGCGGAGCACTGGGAAGCAGAGCACTGGGAGGCTCGGGAGGCGGAGCTCTGGGAAGCTCGGGAGGCGGAGCACTGGGAAGCTCGGGAGGCGGAGCACTGGGAAGCTCGGGAGGCGGAGCACTGGGAAGCAGAGCACTGGGAGGCTCGGGAGGCGGAGCTCTGGGAAGCTCGGGAGGCGGAGCACTGGGAAGCTCGGGAGGCGGAGCACTGGGAAGCTCGGGAGGCGGAGCACTGGGAAGCAGAGCACTGGGAGGCTCGGGAGGCGGAGCTCTGGGAGGCATCGAAGGCGGAGCTCTGGGAGGCTCGGGAGGCGGAGCTCTGGGAGGCTCGGGAGGCGGAGCTCTGGGAAGCAGGCTCGGGACGGTCGAGGCTACAGGCACTGGCTCTGGGACGGTCGAGCCTACAGGCACTGGCTCTGGGACGGTCGAGGCTACAGGCACTGGCTCTGGGACGGTCGAGGCTACAGGCGCTGGCTCTGGGACGGTCGAGGCTACAGGCGCTGGCTCTGGCTCTGGGACGGTCGAGGCTACAGGAGCTGGCTCTGGCTCTGGGACGGTCGAGGCTACAGGCGCCGGCTCTGGGACGGTCGAGGCTACAGGCGCTGGCTCTGGGACGGTCGAGGCTACAGGCGCTGGCTCTGGGACGGTCGAGGCTACAGGCGCTGGCTCTGGCTCTGGGACGGTCGAGGCTACAGGCGCTGGCTCTGGCTCTGGGATGGTCGAGGCTACAGGCGCTGGCTCTGGCTCTGGGACGGTCGAGGCTACAGGCGCTGGCTCTGGCTCTTGGACGGTCGAGGCTACAGGCGCTGGCTCTGGCTCTTGGACGGTCGAGGCTACAGGCGCTGGCTCTGGCTCTTGGACGGTCGAGGCTACAGGCGCTGGCTCTGGCTCTTGGACGGTCGAGGCTACAGGCGCTGGCTCTGGCTCTTGGACAGTCGAGGCTACAGGCGTTGGCTCTGGCTTTGGCACTGAGGACGGGGCCCTGGAGGCGGAGACCTGGGGAGCTCAAGATGCTGAGGCCTGGTAGGCCCAAGAGGCGGAGTACTGGGTGGCTCGTGAGGCGGAGCACAGGGAGGCGGAGCTCTGGGAAGCTCGGGAGGCGGAGCTCTGGGAAGCTCGGGAGGCGGAGCACTGGGAAACGGAGCACTGGGAGGTGGAGCTCTGGGAGGCTCGGGAGGCGGAGCTCTGGGAGGCTCGGGAGGCAGAGCTCTGGGAAACAGAGCATTGGGAAGCAGCGCACTGGGAGGCTCGGGAGGCGGAGCACTGGGAAGCTCGGGAGGCGGAGCACTGGGAAGCTCGGGAGGCGGAGCACTGGGAAGCAGAGCACTGGGAGGCTCGGGAGGCGGAGCTCTGGGAGGCATCGAAGGCGGAGCTCTGGGAGGCTCGGGAGGCGGAGCTCTGGGAGGCTCGGGAGGCGGAGCTCTGGGAAGCAGGCTCGGGACGGTCGAGGCTACAGGCACTGGCTCTGGGACGGTTGAGGCTACAGGCACTGGCTCTGGGACGGTCGAGGCTACAGGCACTGGCTCTGGGACGGTCGAGGCTACAGGCGCTGGCTCTGGCTCTGGGACGGTCGAGGCTACAGGCGCCGGCTCTGGGACGGTCGAGGCTACAGGCGCTGGCTCTGGCTCTGGGACGGTCGAGGCTACAGGCGCTGGCTCTGGCTCTGGGACGGTCGAGGCTACAGGCGCTGGCTCTGGCTCTGGGACGGTCGAGGCTACAGGCGCTGGCTCTGGCTCTGGGACGGTCGAGGCTACAGGCGCTGGCTCTGGCTCTGGGACGGTCGAGGCTACAGGCGCTGGCTCTGGCTCTGGGACGGTCGAGGCTACAGGCGCTGGCTCTGGCTCTGGGACGGTCGAGGCTACAGGCGCTGGCTCTGGCTCTGGGACGGTCGAGGCTACAGGCGCTGGCTCTGGCTCTGGGACGGTCGAGGCTACAGGCGCTGGCTCTGGCTCTTGGACGGTCGAGGCTACAGGCGCTGGCTCTGGCTCTTGGACGGTCGAGGATACAGGCGCTGGCTCTGGCTCTTGGACGGTCGAGGCTACAGGCGCTGGCTCTGGCTCTTGGACAGTCGAGGCTACAGGCGTTGGCTCTGGCTTTGGCACTGAGGACGGGGCCGTGGAGGGCGGAGACTGGTGAGCGGAAGCCCTTCCTCTTCTCCTCCTCTTCTTGGCAGACGAGGCTGGCAACGCTGGCGCTGGGACGGACGAGGCTGGCAACGCTGGCACTGGGACGGACGAGGCTGGCAACGCTGGCACTGGGACGGACGAGGCTGGCAACGCGTTGACCGTGACAGGCGTGGGCGTTGGCTCGTTGGCCGTGGCAGGCGTGGGCGTTGGCTCGTTGGCCGTGGCAGGCGAGGGCTCGTTGGAGGTACCCACAGGGGCAAACGTCTCCAAAACCAGGTTTACATACCTCTCCCACGTATAAACACCAGTCTCTGGGAACTCAATCCACCCTTGGGCCAGGAGGCCGAGCTGGAAAATGGATTTGAGATGCCTATCAGGAAAACTAGTGCATCGGGCAACGGTGCAAAACAGACGTGAGTATTCTGTTAACGGGAGGTTCGCTCGGCTCAGCTGAAGAAAGATAGCTGCTAGATCCATGTTTGAGCGGTCTGTTATTCTGTAACGATCAAAAACGGGAGAGGATCTATGTGCAGCATTTATTGAAGCCAAAAAAACAGACCACTAAGAATAACAAAATCCACAGGGGAAGTAATGCAAAACAAAAACATGAAATAACAAACAACTGGACAGGACGGAAACAAGGGCTTAAATACACAAGGGAAAACTAGAAACACCTGGGGAAACAATCAGGGCATGAGAAACAATCAGGGGAAAACCAAATCAAAAAACAGAACTACAAAGGACTACAAAAACCAAACAGGAAACAGGAACTGAACAGGAAACTTCAACATAAAAGCACAAAACAAAAGACAACAGAGAACATGACAACTACAAAGGACTAACAAAACCAAACAAGAAACAGGAACTAAACAGGAAACTTCAACATAAAAGCACAAAAACAAAAGACAACAGAGAACATGACAAATATATATATATTTATATATTAGGATCAAATGAGCAGATTCAATTCATATTAAGCTATATTGGCAAGAAAAACTTAAGTGTATATATGCATTATTATTAGAAACTATATATACAGACATAAAACATATTGAATGCTGAAGTTTAATTTGCTGAAGTTTAAAATCTTAAAACTATTTCTTTGCTGCTGTTCAGTCTCTATAAGTATACCTGGCTGCAGCTTGCTGAACTGTAAGGTCCTTCTCTATCTCTATCACGCACACATGTTGAGTCTCTATTTTGCGGTTCCGCTTTTGAAACTGGTTCAGAAGACAGTAGTTGAGCATTTACAGGCGATGCAAAGAGATACAGCAGCTTACCTTTACTTCTCGCATGCCTGGTTCACAAGAAGACTCCATTCTCTGTACAGTAAATACGCTCAAGTGTTTATAAATTATGCTTTTTGTGTAACAAAACATGTACAGCTCCACACAATTAGATTCTGTCCTAAGATGTGCAGCCGTGCCGAGTGTGAACCTCCAGAAATGTATACTGTATATGCCAATTAGCAACAGAAAGTGGGGGAAAACATTTGTGAAGTTTGGCCTATTGTACAAAGGTGCCTCTGTTTGTTCCAGGCAGACAGTAGATGCCATAACCGCACCCCCAACCTATTACAAATCATATGGAGCCAGTAAAGCTGAGCAGCCTGCAAGAAACAACTCTCGAGGCACCTTTCTACAGAGCTCACAAGATCGCAATGGGAGAAAGATGTCCCAAATCGTGCCACCCCAGCCCAACACAGAGCTTGTAAGATCGCGATGGGAGAAGGTGCCCCGACAGGCTCAGCCTTAAAGGCTCTATATGGATGTTCATAATGTATTCTTACATTATCAACAAATATAAGATAACCATGATAACAGTAGGCCTATATGTAGGCCACACTTTGATACAGGATCTTCTTAGTTGCCTTGGAATTATTAGAATCAACCATGTGATTGGGCAGACATTACTCAATGACAAGTCAATGATGATTTTGGAGTAACAGGGTACATTTTAAATTAGGGATTAGTTGTAATAGCACAGATTAGCAGGAATCTGTAATAATTCTGCCATATAAAGGGATAGTTCACGATCTCGCCTAGGGCACCATGTAAACCAGAACCGCCACTGGGGCTGCAAAAGCACTTATGGCCACAGGTGAGCTTCAAACACAGCTCATACAACCAGCTATAGAGTTGGAACTATCCATTTTATGAACTGCGTTATTTGCCATTATTAAAGCCTGTATAACAAGATATTGTGTCTTTATTCAGTATGATGTAGCTGTTTCAAACAGATTATTGTTACTCTTTGAACAAATATTAGGCTCTTTTGCTTTTATCGACTCTCATAGCAGCTTTCAGAACTGAAAGACTTTTTCAAAACAAAATATCCTTGTTGGACATCTTCAGAACCACACAGAATGCAGCAATATCATGACTTCCTCCTGCATTAACCTGGTTTTCCCAAAAGAGTTCCTATCCGAATATAAAGCAGGCCCAAACTTGCTTAGCTCCAGCAAACTTTACTACTAATTTTTTTTCCATTATACTAATTGGCGTTACAGAGATGACATCTGCATTTCTCCTCTTGAAATTGTGAGTGCCTCTTCTGCTTGTGGCCAACCTTATAAGATTGTGGCATTTGCAGTATGGATCTTACACAGACATCACAGATTTGGCTTTAAAAACTTTTTAAAGCCTTTTGAATGATTACAGATTGCAAGCTTTCACTCAAACAATTTCAAATCAAGCATGCACTAAAAAAATAATATTAACCTAAAAATGTGGTGACATAAATCACATAAATCAAGTCAAATATATATATATATATATATATATATATATATATATATATATATATATATATATATATATATATATATATCAATCACATCACTAAATCAACCTGAATACATAATAAAACAATTTTAATGGTTATATCAGGTAGAAATAGCTATTTAAAGTAACAATTGCCAGTTACCTCTTTTTAAAGTGTGGAGGAGGTTTCCTTCTTTTCCCCTACAACAATATTTGCATGTTTTTAGTCATAGTAGACAAAACATTGTTGTTGACAATGTTTTAGTGACCATAATTGACCATTGCAACTGAAATTAAGTGCACACCTTTATTTGAATTGTGACCACGTTCATACTGTCTGTTCTGCTACACACCTTATGTAGCTTTGGAATAATCATGAATTAATTTTACCGGCATTAATATTCATAGAATTTGTCCTTTAGTTAAGAGTTGAGAGGGAGCTGATGAGGTCATTGCTGCATATGTGAGTGTGTGCGATTATGTCATCCCTGCCTGTCAGGTGCTGTCATTCTATGTAATTAGATCTCAGCTAGACTTGGAGACAGACACATAACTCCACGGAAAAGCCTGACGACATCCCAGAAATAGCACCCTTCAGTTACGACAAAAGAGGTGGAAATAGACATCCATTGTCCGTACCCTCCAACCATACCCACTTTATCATTCTTTTTTTAATCTGTCTTTCTTTATTTACCTTTACCTTTATTTACCTTACCTCCCCCCCCCACCCACCACACACACAAACATTGGGAAAGATCAAGAGGTTAGGTTTTGGCTAGTTAGCATGGTTTAGTTAGCCCCTGCACTGTCAGAAATGTTTTGAATAAATTGTACTTTTAGGGGTACTAAACTGCTTGTCACTGGGGCAGTACTATCAAAGGTCCAGTCACTGTACACTTTACATGTATGTGTAAAGAAGGTACAGTGGGTGTAGCTTTGAGGGTACTAAATTACTTTGCAGTCAAAAGTAGTGTAATATGACATTTTACATTTGTGTAACTAGCTTACTGACCAACAAGGAGGAAATATAGATTATTTTGAATGCTGAAAAACAAGAAGTCTGTGAAAAGATTAGTAAAAAAGTATATTAAAAGTAAATTAATTAGTAATGTGGTTACTTTTCCAGTAAAATAATGAGCAGTAATCTGATTACAGATTATAAAAAAGTATTATAAAAAAGTATTTTTGTAGTGGAATGACTACATCATTCTTCTGCCAAAAAGCATCTTTCTCCATTGATGGCCATTTAAAAGCAGTCATGTATTCTGATGAAAAAATAAATAAATAAAATCACAATAAATCATTTAATTTTGATATAGTAGATGATTTGCATATGTACATTCATAAGAGTGAAAATCTAATTCCATTTCTTCATTTGAAAGATGCTTTTATTTAAAGCGACTAAAGGGTATTCAAGGTATACTATTTTTTAGCAGTATGTGTGTTCCCTGGAAATCATACCCATGACCTTGATGTTGCTAGTGCCATGCTTTACCACTTGAGCTACAGGAACATAATTACTGCACTCTTATTGTATCTTATTGTGTCTGATGTGTTTATCTGCTCCTTTCAAATTAACAATGTACCATCTGCATTATTAGCACTGCAAGCATGCACTTGGACAACATCCACGTCCATCTGTTCCACACACTTTGCGACACAAATTATTGCAATATAAAATGGATTCTGTGTTAGGTGGCAGGCATAAAATAGCATGAAGCATTTCAGGAAGCATGATTCTTAATTCATTTGCTTCTATAATGTAGACATGTTGAATTTACATGTGTTTTATAATATGCACAACATGATTGTCATGAGCAATAAGCTAAAATTATTCAGGTCTGCTTCCATATCACAAAGAAATATTATAAGAAAACAGATAAAATAAAGTAAGGTATGTCATTATACTTATTTGTTGTGTGTGTGTGTGTGTGTGTGTGTGTGTGTGTGGATCAAGATTGTTTCTAAGAAAGCATCACAGGGGATATTGTAATACAGATGACTCATCCTTTTGTGATATTAAGATTGCTGTATGCAGTGTGTTCCATATCTGTGTTCAGTCTATTCACATAAGCTCCACCTATTAACAATATGCTTCTTTCTCTATGTGTACACTAAAAGCAGAATGTGTGATGTCATATTGGTGCTGTCTCTTTCATCACTGTGCAATTTACTTTAGTTCTCTATCAAGGAAAAATATATATATATATTTATATATATTTTTACCTGTTAATGGATTTCCTGCCTCCCTTTCATCCATGGTTTTGCTGCTTTAGGATAAGCGAAACCTGATTGGATCTGAACTGATGGACAGCTCTGTCCTGTGCCTGTTTATGAAATAAAGCACCTAAATATTATTATCCAACTAAAATGACATATATCTTCATCTTCAAAAGGTTGTTTTGATTCAAATTATATTTATATATTATGTAAAGGTGGCAGGGGGCCTTTTACCCCAAACCTGGGATAAAAGGCTCCCTCGCTTGGGGCAAAAGTTCCCCAGGGAGGTTACAGTAATATAGTGTAGTTATCTGTGCAAAAAGTTAGAGGGGTTATAGGGAATAATTTGTCAATTATACAAATACTTTTGAGATAGCAGGATGCTTTTTTAAGTAACAAATTAAGATACATATTCAAAATAACCAAGGGTGCATCATTTCTTATTCATCAATGACATTTTACAACATCTCAAGTACTCTATAAACAAATGAATCTCCATTGTGAGTGGATCAGTAAATATGAGTCCACTTTGAACATTCTTCATAACTAATCTATTCACCCCACTCAATAAAAACCAATGTATTTTAGAGAGGCCTTTAGCCCTTCCAACAGGGGTGCTTTTTACCCCAAATACCACCCTTTCACTAATTGGACAGTTATTTTTTTTTTTTAGTTAATCACCTTGAACAAAATTGAATATGATAAATAAGTATTTTGTCTCAAAATAAATGTGATAATTTCAGGGATTTTCATTATCTACATACATGTACAACATTTTAAAAATTGACATTAGACATTACATGCAGCGATTTCATGGATCATGAAAATTTTGTAGTGCATAGTGACAAAAAGGTGTTTAGGAAAGTGCTGTGGTAGTTTTTGTTGCAATAAAGTGCTTTGGGAGAAAATAAAAGGAGCCTTTTACCTCGGGGGCATTTATCCCTGTTTTACCCTACTATTGGTCATTGTTAGTTCATGTCAGTACACATTGTATTAACTAATTGTTAACATACAGTATGTAACTTTTAATGTTAAAACTGTATTAGCATATGTTGAAATTAGTGCTGTTGATTTAACACATTCATTTAGTGTGATAAATAAAATAAAATAAAATATGTAAAAAACATTAAAGCAATTCAACATTCCTCCAGACCGCTACATAAATTACGTAATACAATTATTATTATTTTTTACCATCGGAGCAATTCAAGCTTGAAGTACATGTAACTTTGTTTTTTTAATTCATAAATCTGTCCAAGTTAATTTTATTATAAGGGCTTTTCTAAGAATGCTTCAATGTACACTTTTGGATCGTCTCACTTTAATTGCGCGACGTCACAAACACAGCTTTTTAGGTCACCGTGTCAAGTTAAACGAAGTTTGAAACGTATAAAAACACGTCTCGAGATCCCTGCATTTGGAATCGCACTCCATTCAGCTGTGTTTGAATGCAAGAATGCTCTCTATATACATAATATCCAATATACAGTGATAGTACAGAATATTATAAAGTGAATGGTGACTGAGGCTAACATTCTGCCTAACATCACTTGTTGTGTTCCACAGAACTATCCCTTTCACATACAACCCTATTGTAAAGTGTAACCAAAATATGCAACATTTAATCTCCAAACAGACAGCAATCGATTGCACGAAGGAGATAAATCATGGAGTAGCCAAATATGATGGTGTTGATTTATTTGACCTGATTGGATGAGAACTGACCGAGAGTAGAGCTGAATGCTTCAATCCCCTCTCAGCTCTCTCATGCTGCTATCTCTGATAGCAGACCTGCTTATTCCTGCTGGGCATGTCAGCAGGTGAGAATACAGCCAAACCAAATGGTGGGCCTGAGCCTGGTGGATTATCAAAAAGTAAACCATGCCTAGGTAGGAAGCATTTCTGCTTCCACATAAAAAAGTCCTTTAGATATCCTGGTTGGATACATTTATGAGCAAGTAAAAAGCTTTTGATAACAAACATCCACATCAGCATCAATCTCTCTTTGTGAGTGTTTCAAGGGGTCTTTTTGAATTACGTAAGCATAGATGCATTCATTGTTCCCTGCACCACGCAAATGCACCCTCTGACACAGTAAGAACCATAGTCTAAAAGGAGCGTGGGCTCTGGTATGGAAAGGGGCTTCTTTATGAAGTTTGGGAGCAGTCTAATGGCTCTTATTGTGTGGCCTCCACAGCACCTTGCAGCTCAGGGCAACAATTACTGACTTTTCATTTGAATCTGACATGAACAATGTTATACCTGCAGGTCCATTCACCTCTTGCAAAGATGAGTTATTTAAACACAGCTGCTGTAGATGTTTCTGTCCACAACATACTCTTTATCCTCTTAATGTGCAGCACAATGTTCCAGAAACCAGATTGGAAGTGTAAAAAGACTCAAAGCAACTATACTTCAATAAGGAGCCTCTTCACCGATCAAACAAATATTGAACTAAAAACATCTTGTTTTAAATGCAATATGAGAATAAACCTTGCTTTGCTGTTCTTGTGGCAAATGCATTTAATTTATGTTCTAGCTTATAAACGCTAACACTGTAGAGAAGATGCAAATGAGCTCTGACCTCATCAAACCTGCATACAGACTGTCTGTTGCAACATCAAACATGAAAAACAGAAAAAACATCCACTACTCACTTTCCCACTCTTAACAGCAGAGGAAGTGTGTTTTAGTCAGACAGCACTTGCGCTGCCTAAGACGTCATAGCAACAGCTAAGGGTGCAAACCAAAGGCAGTGTGATGCTCTCTAACAAGCTGACACACACATGTGCAACACACACAAACACGCATACACATACAAAAACAAATTAAACTGATACATCTTCCCTTTTGCAAAAAGGACATAACAACATGACCATATATATAGTCTTCATTTTGTGACGTTTGTGATTCAAAATGTGTACAAATGTAACTGACAGTGTATCTATATTTATCTTTTAACATCTATTAACATTTATATCAAAACGTAAAATGTAAATATTGCCCAGTAAGTGTACTTCAAAGACAGAACATGATAAAAAAATATATAATCTCCAAGATGTCATGTTTTATGTTGCACTGGCCAATATATCAGTGGTTTTGGACTTTATACTGACACATAAAAGAGTTGATGCATCATAATACAAAATAAATGATTTCAGTTACCAATGCCATTGTAGAAATGCCCTGTTCACAGTCAGCCACAGTGAATTTATTCCATGATTGAAAGTGTCTAATAACAGTGGGAATAAATCCAAGAAGTCGTATGATCTAAATATGTTGTCCTCCCTGAGGTGTCCCGCTCCATATAGAATAAAACTGCTTTTTAGGTCACTGATATTAAATACACTAATATAAGTGTATTTAAACTAGTAAACACTAGAAAGTACTATTATTTTCTTTATGTGTAAAACCTTTTAATGACTAAAACAAATTAGTGTACCTCTAATGGTAATCAATAATTATAATGTTACAAAGAGGTAGAGCATTTCACATACACTTTAACAGATATTATTCTAATCAATGATTAGAACTTCTTCATACTTTTTGAGTTTTAAGTGGACAGTAGAAAGACTGTGCAAAGCAGATGGACCGTCCTCTCAGGTTGAGACGTCCCACTGTAAATTTCCGATCAAAAGACGCACAATGTTTTTCAATGGCCGTAAATTTCTCATAATCTACACCCCTTAGGCTTCCGGCTTCATTATGAAGAAAATTGACGTGAATCTGGATATGCAACAGAAAGACATCAAAGCACCCACTCTGCAAAATGAGCAGCAAACTCCTCATTAGATATTCACAAATCTCCTAGGATACAGCCCACCACACACAATAATCACCAAGTAGGATTGTTGCCTGTATTCTAAATACATGCAACAGGGATGAGAGCATTGGTCTGCATAAGAGACTCCAGAACCATCTCCAAGCTCCAGAATCAGCATTCCTCTAAGAAAAAAGCAAACACTTGCTTGATTTGAGGGCATTAACTGTATTTCAAGTATGTGTGAACATGTTTTGTGTACAGCATACAATATATTGGTATCAATACATTAGAATCATGATCTCAGGGAATGGTCTACATGTGGGTGTGGAGACACAAGAGGAGGGCAAGAGAAGGCGACATAGTGCTGCAGTGAGGTTTGCGCCAGTTCATAGCTGTCACAGCCCACACATTCGGCTGATACAATCGTTGAGACACCAAATGCCATGAGAATGTCAGGCTCGCTTTTTAAAGAGATGCTAAGCTCTGGAGCACACAATCAAAAGCAACATCCAATATTCTACACCACAGCAAGAATGGGATAGACTGCATGCTTTACGCACAAGCATGTTTATTTGTTTCTTTGGGTCTGGAGAAGAGTAGAGATTAGTCATAGTGAGTTGGGGGTAAAGAAGATTAAACATTGCATGATAGAACATATGCACAATCTTCACTTGCCAGCATGCAATCTGTGTCTTAAAAACCTCTCCAAGACAAAGGCAACAGTAGCAAGCAAAACCTTCAAAAGATGTTAAAAAATAATTAAAGAAAATAACTAAGAAATCTTGGAGGGAACCAAGACTTAACTGGGGAAGCCCTCCTCCTTTTTAAATAATAATAATCATTTTCTGAATTTTAAGAACACTGATGGATGATACAAAACACTTTCCCATTTGAACAACAACAACAACAACAAAAATAAGGTCTGTTTAGTGTCCCATCTCTTCCAACAGTTTAACTGCATTCTCATTGTAATTACAAAGGCTTAGGAACAACATCTCATTCAGAAATCAAAGTTCTCTGCCACTCCACTTCATGCAAAGTGATGCAAAACAAACATCTTTTTCAGGAGTAATTAAAGACTCTTTTTGATTTTCACAAAGGTATAAGTATAATCAAATATGCATATAGACACAACCCATTGTATTACCTCTTTCTCTGAGCTGATGTTAGAATAAAATTAATGTGCATAGTTGATTGATTCATAGATCAAACATTATCTGGATAATGTATCGCTGAATACCTTATTTAATCTTTGTGATATTTGTCTTTTTCTCTTTTCACACCAGGATTACATGTTGCCACGGGAGACAAAAATGATCTTTGATTTCCATAATTATATCTGTGGGTCCCTTTGATCATGGTCCACCCATTGCTATTGTTCCCATCACTGTGGTGAAAACAAATGCAACAGAATAGGCCAACATCTGCAACTTACACTATTCTACCAGAAAAAAAAATTAACTGTTTTGCTGTCTGGAAAAGATAGCATCTTTAAAACAAAGGTCACTTTGTCATTCCATAAGCTTTATTTGGTAAATACTTTATTTAAGAAATCACTCAACAAGAATGCTCTGCAGGTTTTACATGACTTAATGGTTTTGCAACAATTATTTCACAAGAACAAATTAGAAGTTTGCCCATGGTTAACAAATGACATGAGAGCTTTGTGTACATATATAAGATTAAAAACAAATCTTCAGTCTATACCTAAAGTATTATAATAAACCATGAAGTAGGATTTCCAAGTTGCTTCATGAAAATCTCAAGATGTATTTCAGGCACCAAATATGTATTCCTCCTCTCTTCTAGTTACTCTATCCCTTTGAGTGACCACCAATCAATGTTTGTCTTTTAATTTTGACTCCATAAAGAAGTCTAGGCTTGCTATTGGCTAATGCTATTTCAATGCTATTTTAAGATTTGTGCCACCCAGGAATATGTGAATGCAGCAAGGGCTTGAAAACTGGCATGCTTTAATTGGTCTTAGCCTCAGAAAGTTCATCCAGTGAGCAGAATCTCTAGCTGGAACCAGAATCTTGAAATGATTAATTATTTGTAGTGACAAAACATTTGAATAATGAAAGAAAGACAAAAGAAGAACTGAATAATCAGAGTCAAGTCATGTCTTAACGCACGTATTTAAAAATTAAAAAGAATAACAAAGAAAAGAAATGGGAAAAAAAACTTTCCAAAAATTAGAAAACATTATTTTAACTTCAAAGTTTTCTGGGAAATAGACAGATTTAGAAACTGAAATGCTTGTACCCAAGAAGTACAATCATACTTGTAAAGAAAGAGAGAGAAAAAGAAAAGTGAGAAAGATTTGGAGAGAGAGAGAGAGAGAGAGAGAGAGAGAGAGAGAGAGAGAGAGAGAGAGAGAGAGAGAGAGAGAGAAAGAGAGAGAGAGAGGTTATATTTAGACAGAGGCAGCGCATCAGGTGCAATGTACGATTTCTGAAAATGGAAACAGCTCCCAGGAGTGAGAGAGCTGAATCTCAGGCGCTTTCATTATTTATTTTTAATCTAAGACGTTGCACTGGGAAAATTGCATGAAGAGTGCTGATGTCCCTATAGTTCCCATGTTAATGAACATTCCTAGTCATAAAGTGCATCCCTGAGAAACCCACGCCTCAAAAGCACACTGTGATTGCCAAAATAACCCACTGTGTTTAAATATGTCAACGCTAAATCGCAGCACGATATGTCACGTTCTAAGCCAAAAAAGAACTATGTAAAAAAAAAAAAAAAAGTACAAATTCCAAAATGCTGATTTTATAAATTTTGCTCTGGAGTTATTGTCAGGGACTTGCTTAAAAGACAATGTCATGTCAATGGAGAGAATTTCCAAATTTGCATACTAAAAAGCAAGTTACGGTAAAGATTGGAAGATTAACAGAACAATAACAGGCATTCTGTTGCACTTATCTTCCACAACACCATCCACCCTTAGTTTGGTTGCTTAACAACACTTGTTACATTAGAGCAGCTCTTTATAAAATAGCCTACATATTAAAGAAAAAGAAAAGAAAATGCGAGCCCCACCACAGATACAGAACCTTGATTTACTCTCCACCTTTACTTACTATGGAAACTTTGTAAAGATAAGTGAAGCATGGCTGGAGAGCTTCTAAATCACACCATTAGCCAGCAGAATGAACACAAACATGGAGGCTGGCAGTGCCCTGCAGTTTCATAACTCTCAGAATGATGATTGGGTAAATAATAATATTCCCCTACATGATCAGAAGTGCCATCATCAGCAGACAAATTAGGGATAGTCAGTCATTCATGAACATTTATTTTTGTTTTTTTTGCTACAGTAGAAAATAGGGTTCATGTGAACGGTTTATATTAAAAACATTGGGGGAGAAAAGATATGGGTCATTCCAAAACAAAAGTCTTCCATTTATATGACAGTTTAGCATAAGGATGATTTAGCATCACAATATTACTTGCAAGTAATAGTTTGATATATTTATAATCTTTATTATTTATTAATATTTTGGGTTCATGCACCTCCCAGCACCACAAATTCTATCAGTCTCAGTCAGAATGTGATTCTTTGCTGTCTCATAGCAACCTAAAAATAGAACTGTCCCTATTATGCTATATATGGCTGAAATGGCTGGAACAAGTTATGGGTGTTTAACTGCAATGTAAACTCTGACACTAAGCAGTGGCAATGCTGTCATAGTCTATAAAAGGACGGACGGATAGATAGATAGATAGATAGATAGATAGATAGATAGATAGATAGATAGATAGATAGATAGATAGATAGATAGATAGATAGATAGATAGATAGATAGATAGATAGATAGATAGATAATCGATTCGAAAATTGGAAACAACATACAAATGTAATTATTGTCATTTAAAATGTAACATCGTCCTCACACTAAATTTGCACCAATTAATCTAACGGGTTTATATATATATATATATATATATATATATATATATATATATATATATATATATATATATATATATAATAAAAGGTGTTTGTACACATCATAACAACACCAAGTGACAGGTTCTCTCAAGACCTTATTTATTTTTGAAGATTCTGACGTCTGTCAGATTCACGTTTATTTCACGAAGTGAAAAAGAGGAAAGTTATTTATAACCTCAGCGTCTCAGTGTGATTCTTGGGTGCGCAAATAGGAATGTAGCGATTGGACTGGTCTCTTGAGTTTCAGTAACAAAAGCAGTGAAGCTGCTAGAGCGTCGTGGTGCCTGCACGGCAGCACTGAACCTAAAATAGGACAGTTCTGTTGGGTCTGAACTAAATAACTACACAAACAGTGCTGAGAATTATGCCTCTCAACAGCTTTTAGAGAATACTGGAGCGTATTACCGTGGAAATATTCTACAATGACTAACCTTTGCGTCAACCAGGTAAGGAAACGTTATAACTTGAAACCATTTACATGGCGTAATTGCCTGAGAAACACATTTGGCATTAAACGTTTGCATTTGTTTTTTTATATATACATATATAATGATGATGCAATATATTTACTTCTTATATGAGCAATGTTACAACTGGGGTCTTGTAACTATATGAACAGAGCACAAACACTTTTGAAAAAAAGAAAATGCAGGTTAATGTGCACAGATTAAAATTGTGATGTACATTGTAGTAAATGGAACTGGTTCTGGAATTCTAACTTTAATGCAGCACCAATAGCCTCTGCCACTATAGTGGAGAGTATTTTATCCCTCCATAACAGATGTGTACTGAGAAGCAATTTCTCACATGGTATCAGGACCATGGACAGTGCTATTTGGTGAACCCAGTGATTACCAACGCAAACGTGTGAATCTATATAGGCGCAGCAGATCTGATATATTAATGAATCTTATAACGCATTATTGAACTATGTCAGACTATTTCCTCTTATCACATGTAATCAATTAACCGTTATTAAAACCCTTTTCTGTTTTAGAATAAGTCTGTTTATTTTCAAACGGTTATTTCAAGTAGGCTAACTGGTCTGATTAAATTGTTAGGTTCGAGAACTGGAACAAGAAAACGAGGACGACTATTTATGCCAAAGCAACTGATTAAAGAATGCATATACAAAAAGACCATCTTTGAAGCATCGCGCTTTTCATGCATTTGATAACGTAGCTGAATGGAACACGAATAGCGTAGCTAATTAATATCGCCCTTTCATTTGTAGTTAATTGAAGAACTACGCTCTTTTTTCGAGAGGAGTCACACACACACACACACACACACACACACACACACACACACACACACACACACACACACACACACATCCATTTAATTCATACAAGGAAATGCTATACATTTTTATACGCACCACATTCATAGTTTCATATTATTTAATATCCAAACGAACAGAACTGCGCGAAATTACAATTTAAAGTTTCACTCGCACCTGATCCCCCTGTCAGTTTAGAGTCTCTTCAAATAACTAATTCTTGGGTATTCAGGCTGCCACCTGGTGGCTCTTCAAAACGAAAGACTTTGCGATTGTATGCGTGTGGAACAGGTGGTTGTGGGCTTAAAACATCTACATCATCTCTTTTCTTCAACAAGTGAAGTGTTTGTGAAATGGAATGGAAATGTCTCTGGAATCTGCTTGATGACTGTAACAGCAGTCTGTTATTGCCTTGCAGGACTGAGGCTGCTTTGGGTCCAGCCTAGGTGATGGCTGACATGCTAGAGCTCAGGACTGATGGGAACTCTCTTCTGAAGGCAGTGTGGCTGCACCGTTTGCGCCTTACAAGGCTTCTGCTGGAGGGTGGTGCATACATCAATGAGAGCAATGACAGTGGAGAGACGCCACTCATGGTGGCTTGCATGTCCAAACACTCTGACCAGCAGAGTGTGAGTAAGGCTAAGTTGGTCAAATACCTACTAGACAACAAAGCTGACCCTAATATCCAAGACAAAGCTGGAAGGACGGCGCTCATGCATGCATGCAGCCACAGGGCAGGGCATGAGGTGGTGTCTCTTCTACTGTCTAATGGGGCTGATTCAAGCCTGGAGGACTGTTGTGGATCCTCTGCTTTAGTCTACGCTGTCAATGCAGATGATAAAGAAACCCTTAAAGTCCTCCTGGATGCCTGCAAAGCCAAAGGCAAGGAGGTCATCATCATTACCACTGACAAATCTCCGTCTGGAACCAAAACCACCAAGCAGTACCTGAATGTTCCTCCCTCGCCTGAGTTTGATGGGAGAACTTCTCCTGCACCTTGTGCCTCACCTTCAGAGATAGATCTTCATGCATCATCTCCCAGCAAAGAGGAGGAGAAAGACACTGTATTCACTTTTCAAACCAAGTTTAAGCCAACCTCAAACACAGCGGCCAAACTAGCCAATGGACTTACCTCTCCCAGTAAGAAGCCTGTAAACCCCAAAAGGGCTCGTCTACCCCAGCTGAAGCGACTACAGTCAGAGCCCTGGGGTCTAATTGCCCCCTCTGTGCTGGCAGCAGCCAATGAGGTGAGCAAGAGAGCCAACTCTGATGAAGATGTTGTTGCAGGTGTCAATGGACTGAGCCTGTCCAAAAGAGGCACTTTGTCCCGGCATAATAGTGTGGATGGAAAAGACATTCTGTTTCCAATGGTGGGTGATCAGACTACAAAAATGTCCTCAACATCTCTTCCTCCATCTTCCAAAGTGTCCTATGAAAGATCCCTGGCACAGCACCAGCCCCTGGCACGACGTAGCACTGTCCCCACTGAGCAAGAGTGCTATGGAGCAAACTTTGGGCCATCTAGCCTCAGAGATACAGTGCACCGGAGGAGATTGGGGAACGAACACTACGACTCAGACTCACAGCTGTACTCAGATTCCAGCATGCTAGACTCTCCTAAGGCACCTATGGAGAGGAGGAAGCTTAATACATCCCCTCTTGCTATGCTCACAGGCTCAAGAGAGTCCTTGGACAGCAATCCCAGTACCTCCTCCCCTAGTACAGCCAGATGCAGACCACAAGGTCTGTTGGAGCGGCGTGGCTCTGGAACGCTCTTGCTGGATTACATATCCCACACCCGTCCAGGCCACCTCCCCCCACTAAATGTCAACCCTAACCCTCCTATTCCAGACATAGGGGCCAGCAGCAAGCCCTCGTCCCCACTTGCAGCAGGAATAAAATCAATAGCTCCCGCAGCACCAAACTCACCAAAGAGAGGTAACCTCAGGATGAAGAAAAAGCTTGTGAGAAGGCACTCTATGCAAGTGGAACAGATGAAGCAGCTTTCAGACTTCGAAGAGCTCAATCATCAATAATGAAACTCAATCTATGTAGACGTAGCAACTTTAACATCATAAAACATTTTGTTGATGCTTACACAGGTGGGAAAATGTACTTGTAACAGTATTTAAAGGTAGTTAGCACTGAATGTAGCCACTTAGGGCAAAGGGATATTCTAACAAAATGGTTTTGTCAACATGGTTTTAATTTGAGGAAAATTATAATTTTTTTTTTTTGAAACAGCACATTACTTAATCTATCTATGTCAAACAGAGGGGAAAAAAATCAGGTGTTGGAAAAGCATAAATGGCTTATTATGTTGTTTCAAAAAGGTATATAAGGTATAAAATATTCCAAGATACAACCTAGCTGTTAAACGTAAATTTAGATTTAATATATGATGCAACATTGTAGTGTAAGCTTAGACTGGAAGTTCCCACCCACAGAGCTCATTTTCAAAATTAATTTATTGGTAGAATTGTTATTTACAACACAGTTACAAAAATACTACAATGGAGTGTGTAATTTTACATTATGCAACAAACGTAGTGTTTGTCCTCTTAAAGAGCAGGTGAGAGAGTGTGCTATTATTCTTGCGAATATAGATTGAATTTGACAGCTTGACTAAAGCTAGCTCTAAGAGCACATCTTCAGCAGCAAATAAAAACAGAGACAAAAATATCTGTAATGTCTTCAAAGTCTAGACATCTCTCTCTCTGAGATTCATTAAGGCAGACCGAAGAGTGAATGCAAAACCAGACTGGCAAAGACGGAGCAGAGAGGTCACCAGATCATACCCATTAAAAGACAGCATTTCATTGGCTCCTGATTAAAAAGCTGGATAGTCCTGAAACCAAATCCAGTTGAGAAGTGTAGCAGAAGAGAGGAGGCACAAGAGAAATATCGGCTTACAACATTCTCTGCTTAGTATACATACAAATTTTTAGCTTTTAAATGTTGATGTTAATGAGTATGTGTAGATGTGTCGTTACATGCATATCTGATCTAGATTTTGCGACAAACACTGACCATCTGTGAGCTAATGATTGATTGTAATTGATTACATTCTACACTGTTTGCAATAATACATACATTGCAAATGTAATTATAACTTACTCTTTAACACACAGATGATTAATATAGTCATAGAGCCCTTAGTTAACCTCACTAGGTTGCCAGTCTTCACCGATATATAGAGTCTGTTTATTCTATGATGAGGTTGAATGTTTGTAGCTAATTAGTTTATAGTGCCTTTGAGGGAGAGTAAAAGGTGTTCTGCAAAACAGATTGTATTGAATAAAATTTTATTGAGCAGCATTTGATTCACAGTTTTAGAACCAGAACAAATCACTTGGTTATAGTATAATGTATTATGATGACAACAATTTACAAAATTCAATAAATAATACTTCACAATTTGATAAGAGCATATCAGAATAAATTCACGTAAAGCCTGTAGCGGAACATGCCTTGTGATAAACCAATGACTATTGTACAGAATAATGTGTACATAGGTTTATCTCTTTGTCAGAAAATGTTACGTGGTAGAATAATGTGCCCATGTTATTTTTTGTGCAAATGCAAAGTGCTTCAGATTCATTGCTGCTATAAAATAAAATAGTCACTTGACAGAATAAGGCTGTCAAATAATAAATGTTCTGTAGTATTAGAGTTAGCGGGCTAACTCCTCACAAATTTCCCCAAAAGTAAGACATTAACCAAAAGCAATCAGCAGATGTGTTTAGGCTTTTGGTCTGTGATTATGAAACATATATAGACATATACAGGGGTCAAAAAATAAAATAATTAATGAATTTAATATTTGTTTATTATTTCATTCATAACCGCAGGCACTCAAGCAATTCAGTAGTTGCAAAGCACTATATATATATATATATATATATATATATATATATATATATATATAATTATTATTTTTATTATTGAGCCCCAATTGAGATAATGTTAAAAGATTGTATCACAGCTGTCTTATATCAAAACTGTGAGACAAACTATTGTTCGTGCTCATGTTTACATTGTTTTATGCATAGTATTTTTGTATGTAGTATCTTGTATATTTTGAATAAATGTCTGTAACAATCTGTACAATCTTTATTGTCTTTCTAAACTGAATGTTTATGGATGAAATTCCTATTTCCAAGTGACTGTGTATTCGTCCTCTCCGGTCTGGGATTTTAAATTTATCTTGTGGTGAAAATCAGCACCTGTTATTTTAAGCTGTAGGTTCAACTAGGACAGACCCACCATTTCAGCATTCAGCATATGCAATATCCTCCTTGCAACATCATTCTACTGCTCTACCGAAGCCACTGGTTTAGGTTAGCGGTCACTATGGTCATAAAGGTTGAATTGATTTTATTTTTCAAAGAAGCAATAACATAGACACCTACTGAGGTGAAACCCTGACCTGTAGTAGACCAGTTTCTTTTTCTAGACCTAATCCACAATAGAGTGCAAAGTCATAGACTCTTAATAAAGTAAATTAAGGTATTATAGTAGATCTTCTTCCAAAGGTGGGTTGGGCAAGAAGTGTTTTTCCAACTTTGAAGTAATGATGCCAGATTCAATAAATAGGTTCCATAATGCCTGAAAGAATAAATCATTCTATTTTCTATTATATTACAAATATTCAGACAAGCTCTGAATAATTTCCATCATCCTCAGCAAAAGCGTTTTAATGATTTATTGCTGCCCCCTGGTGGACACATTAGTACCAATTGATCATGAGTATGTCGTCTCTCTTCTAGAAGAATTTACTTATAATATGGATGCAACAAAAAAGGAATATGAGTTCATTATGTTATAAATTGTGCACAAATGTTACATAATTAGTAACAAAATTATTAAATGAGTAATATTTATTAGAACTAAACCTTCAAGCAATGTAAGGTGAAATACCACTTTACTGTAACGATGCAGTCTTAATGTCCACCAGGTGGCACAGTATAATTTATTTTTAAATGTAATTATTACTACATGCACTGTTATCGTCATCATTCTGATGGTCTTACCTGATAGAGTTAAGACAAGGAAACAGACAACAAATTAATTACTTAATTTTAATTTGACTGCAATGAACTCATGAGAAGTAGAAAATTATATATATATATATATATATATATATATATATATATATATATATATATTTACCTAAAACAACCTTGATCAGCAGACTAAATAAATAAATAATAAACACATATTTTCATATTTAATGCTATTACATTTATTGTCTGTGAAAGACTATGTATATTCAGGCATCCTGGTATTTCTGTTTTTGCCCCAAACCACCATTATATTCACATGACTGAATGTTTTTAACAATAGTCTACTGTTCATGTATGTGCACAGCAGTAATTCAATGGTGGTGAACCTGGTCAGCTGTGAAAATTATTGGATTTTTTGGGGCCTTTGACCTATGCAGACAGACTGACGACTGTAAGCAGACCAACATTGAAAAGCAAATAGTTTGTTTGAATAACACACATTTCAGACCCCTGAATGATAACAGAGGTCATGTTGGAAATGTAGTGTAGAGTAGCAATGTTTACATGCTAAATTCCAGAATAACGTCACCTAGCTAAATTCCAGAATAATGTCACCTAGACTTATAATGCAGACATAAACAGTAAAGGATAGTGATGTTACAAAGTCACGTTGCATCTTGTCTTAATCATGTGGTAGAGAGAAGAAATTGTCTGAATTTCAATTGCAGCCAATAGTCTAATTAAAAGGGCCCTAGATTGCCTGACAGAAGTTGACAGATGAATTTAGCCCCTTCCATTATAATAAATGACATTATTTTGTTAATGCATCAGTGGCACATATTAACACTATAATTTGATTTTTGAGCGACTATGAGGAGAAACCTTAATCTTGAAGTGCATATGAATGGTCTTGCATGACTTTCCCTTGGCCTAATCACACCAGCTTTCAACGGTCCAGACACTAGTTCTGCATTTTGGCACCTTGGAGTGACCTGTCCTTCAGCAGCAGCTCTAAAACGCATGCGCATGTTCCGCTCGCGCACCTCCCCTTCTTTCGCCCAGTATGGTAACCCACTAAAGCTAAAATTAGCTCAGCAACGCAATGTGAAGAGGTTTATTTGCCAGATCTAAATAGCTTAGGCAGTATGTTCCTTGTGTTTTCTGCTCTTAAAGAAACAAACATAAAACACTAAGCCTACCAATTTATACATATGACTAATATACACTGATAATCCTTTTAGAAATTAAAGCATATTTATATGTGAAAAAGACAACTTAAAGAAATGGGCTAAAGACCAGATGAGGTACCAATCAAGAAAACACTCCAGTAAAGGGTTAAACGGAAACGAAAGGAAACCACTGATCTGTGTAGGAAACGTGCACTCTGTGCGTTATCAAAAGTCACCATAATGTGGAAAGTCGATGTGCAGCGCATTCGAGTCTGATTGAACGCACGCCTCATCGATGATTTTTGTAATCCCTCCTACTCATCTAAATGTGACGCTGCACGCAGGCGGAGAAGAGCTGCGTTAATTGCCGAACGCTCCGATTCATTCGCTCATTCCTTCGGTCGGTGTGAAGTTGGGCAGCAATCTCTAGAGTTTTCGGCGAATAAAAAACATGGCAGGTTACCTGAAGGTCCTAAGCTCTCTCACTAGGTCTGCCGCCACGCTATCCAAAAGCCCCGCCGTTCTCGCTCCAGCTTCTTGCCAGAGTTTGCAACAGAGGAACTGTGAGTTTTTTTCCAATCAAAATAATCTGTAGCCAATAATGCCTCATTAACAGTGCTTTAGTATATGTTAATTCTTCGCTGAGACTATGGGAAAATACATTGAAATCTACATAAACTCCTGCCACTAATATCCTGCCGGGCTGTCTTGTGTTTTGAATGAGTCGGCTTGCAGAATTCCACTCTTCCGTTTCGATCGCTGTCAGTAGTTTTGTTTTCTCTTCACGCGCTGCTTTACTAGTGCCTGCACAGAACGTTATTTTTGTGATGACGCTGTATATGAAGCGGGAATCGCGCGGCCGCTGAGGCAGAAGTCGGTGCGTGGATAAAAGGTTCTGTAAGATCGCGCTCCATTGTTCCCCTGCAGGATGATGCTATTTAAAGGGCGAACGCCACTCAATAATTTAGTCTCGACTAATCCAGTGCGATTAAATCACCACCGCAGTTTGAAATGCAAATACAGTCATAATTACACCGTTACACCTTTATACAAATTGGAGGCGTTGTAAGAGAGAAGGCTGAGTGTATTTTTGGTGTGTGAATCGCACAAATAGACAAGCAGGCTGAGGGATGATGATTTATGAACCCATTTGCTTTTTGAATGTATGTAATTTGCTGTAACATATATCCCAATCACTTGGTGAGATAAAAATGATTTAGGTACCAGTTATCACGAGTGTTCAGGCGGGGTTTTATTTGTAGTTTGCTGTTGAGGCATTGTAAAATAATTTCAAGGTCATCCGGCCCGGTCAGGACGCCATCATACACTTGACAGATTGCAAATCATTACTATATATGTAAATTACCAACATGCATGCTCTTTTGATATGTTGTTTAAAACAGTGTTTGTGAAGCTGACATTTGACAACTATAATCGAGTACATTATTTTCACCCTTTTTAACTTATTTTTAATGCACAAACTTACTGGTAGAGTTGGGTTATCTGAGAATCATGCTTCTCAGACTGTTACTTTGAAACCTGTACGGGACAGTTGAAGGGCAGAACTATTGACTTCACCCGCAGCTGTCTATGAATTAGGCTTTTAGTGTGAGGCCCTGTTAGGTTGTCACTGGCTGTCATCTATGTTATGTAATCGGTTGTCAAGGAGTTTTTTTTTAAACCCTTAAAGGCATACCTTGGGTCTTTAGTGACCCAGGCCGTGACCTCATACCACCCAATGTACCTCTTATGTTTTACTGAGTTATGCCTACACCTCTTTAGTATTCCTTAACCCCTCTCTTATAATTAGTGTAACAAAAGTAATGAATTGCAAAATTGCAATAAATAAATTCAGAAAAAAATAATATGAGCACTATATCCATACAAATGATTACTGCATGTCTGTTTTCTGTGCAACAATGGTGAATTTTCAGTATCCCATATGCAAGTACACATACATATTATACATGCCATTTCTTACTCAATGTGGCTGTGATGGAGTGCCTGCGAGTTGGTCTAAACTTGGCGTAAATATAGGTGCACACTGTCCGGACAGTCTTGACTGTTCTTGCACTCTTTTACAGGTGTGTGTTAATTGGTGACTCCAGCTGGACAAATAATGAACTGAACAGACTGATTATAAACTCTGATTTTCATTTAATTCACATTTAGAATAATAAAGTATGTAGCATTTTAAACAGAAGTAATCATTATCAAGCCAATAGTAGGCTATATTATTTTTATGTAACTAACTGAAAAGGCATTAAAATAGAAGCTGTAAAAGGGATATATGTGTTTGGGATGTGCTGCGTTTGGAGAACTTCCCATGTCATCACATAGAAGGAACATACAGTAACTAAAAATGACAGCGAAGATTGACAATGCTGCACAAAGAATTGTAATAATTTTCTTTTTGTTTCCAGTTTTACAAAATATTTAACTTCTCAATAAAAAGACACTTAAAATTATTTAAAATGTTTTCTGAGAAGCAAAATTGTGTAGGTTTGATTTATGTCTGCAAAGATAAAAACATTTTGCCAAGGGATATTCAAGATATAATCTTTGAAAACAAGTTAATATCTTAATAAATAATGTTTCTTCATGGTGCAGCATCTAACCTTTGGGCACAAGTGACGTTTTCAGTCTTATCTCTTATAATACAGTTTCTCATATACTGTTAAATGCAGTAATCATGTGTCTCGATGGTAAAATGCATATGGTAATTGTATGCAGATACTCCTTTAGCACATTAGAATGATTAAGATCAATACAAGTATTGCAATACAACCTTTTGCTCTTGAGGCATGCCACATTAAAATTTGTACAGACAAGTGCATTGCTATTGACATGTTATTAATGAGTTAGTATCTTTCTAAGGTGGTTTAAGTTATTTTGTGTCTTTCCATTAGATCTAATATGTGAATATCAGCCACAATTAATGCAGTGCATAACTTTCTCATATCAAGGTGTTTACTTGCATTTCCGATTGACTTTAGTGACACAAGTTCTGGAATAAAGTCAGGCCCACTTACAGTACTTGCATGACCACTCTCATTAAAGTCAAAAGGTTGGATTAGACTCTGCCAAGAGGTTTTATGGGTTGCAATGAGAGCAGAGAATACGCACATTGAGAACCCATGGTGTTCATGTCTGATCTTTATTTTGACATTTTCTGAATCGTAGATTATCCAATTCCTGTATTGTTGTTTTTTATAGTGACATTAATTTTCTTAGTATGGATTAAAGATTTTTCCTTTTAAGTATTGAGTTTTTTTTTTCCTATTTATAGAAATGTTTGAACAACTGTGGTCAACCAAGTTGGTTGGTTGTCTCATAGTTTAATTTTGGGTTCATCCATGGTGCAGCATCTTGGTGAAATATACTTTTCAGTACTTGTCCTCTCTGGTTTGCTCTTGCTTGTTTTGTAGGCCATCAGTAGAGTATATGAACATTAGCCCAAATTATTTGGGAGGAGTCCAGTGACTATTCCTGGCTTGACCTTCAATTGCTTAGCACAAGTGGACACTTGTTTCCAAATGTTCTTGAAAGCGAATAATTTTTTTTTGACAATGAGCATGATTGCTTGTATTTGAAATGCTGAGTGTGACTAAGCATTATGTGTAGAGGCTAAGGATGCACCAATAACACTTTTTATATTCCAATTCCGATATCGGAAATCTCAGTATCGGCCGATAGCAATAGCGATCCTGAAGAAACACAAACCTGTAACTACACATTATTTCAATATAAATATATAGCTTATTAAGAACAATTTTGTTGTTAACTAGTATACTGGATAATGTAGTAGCAACATTAACAGTAATTCCAGTATAAGTCATCAGTAGAAAAGAAGCCATTTTTTTTCAAAACATTTTCAACTTGTATCTGGACTTCAGCTCTCTTTTTTGTTCAATTTAGTTGTAAGATATCAGCTCACATTTCATTCACACAGTTATTTTTTGGAACCCATTCAACTTAAATAGTATTATAATTTTTAAACAAATTATAATAATAATATATTATAATAGTAATATATTTAAGCAATATCACACGAGCAAGAGTGCGATATGGCCCTACATCAGCACTGCCGCAGGCCGAGTGCCTTAGGTAATTACAGCAGTGCTGATTTAGGGCCATATTGCATGATTGCGAGTGTGATGTTGCTTATATACAACAGTTCAATGAACAAGTAAATAAAAAAAAAGGAAAAACTGAGTATGGTCATAAAAAAAGCATTTGTGCATGGAACTACTTTCTACGTGACGGATCAGAATCTGCCGTTGCTGGTTCAAACCAAATGATGCGTCCCATTCTTCGTTAGTAATTAAAAAAATATCACTTCAGAAATAGTATCACGTTTTTTCACAACTTGTTCTAACAAGTTCTTGGATAAACAAGGATGTGTGTGTGTGTGTGTGTGTGAGAGAGAGAGAGAGAGAGAGAGAGAGAGAGAGAGAGAGAGAGAGAGATGGAGCGTATGGCCTCACCTGTTGCAACTCCCAAGCAGAGATGCTCTTAGTTTTCTGAATATCAGCTTTCTCGGTGAAAAAATAGCATCAAAGCAGGGGTATTTCTCCCTATTTCGCAGTAGCCGGTGCGCAGGTGTCGATCACTATAGAAACCGCAATGTCCTCCGCCATTTTAAACAGCACCCATTGTGTAATTAATCAGTCTGTTGTGTCTCTCAGCTGTGATGAGCCGTAATGCTGAAGTTGTTAGTTTAAAGCTGTTTAAAGCTATTTCCCAGTTTTAGTAGTAGCTGTTAGCTGGAGCTGTTTTATGTTTTCACTAGCTGACGCGGATTCACTTAACATCACCTCACGAAATATGCTCATATAACACACAAAAATGATCTTTTGCCACTACCTGCTGGTTAACATATGTAATAGGGCTGCACGATTTGGACAAAAAGTTATACTGCGATTATTTTGAAAAATAATGCGATTGCGATTTGAACTGCGATTATGATGGTAATGTTTTCCACATGTTCTACTGCAAAAGGGCTGTTGGGGTTTTCACACTTGAACCCTCTTAAAAAGAACCAAACTGAGACCTTTTTTTAGTTCAACCACAAACAAATACATTTATAAACAGTGAAACAAAGTCTTCTTCATATTCAAATGTTACCGTCCACCATTTACCTGTTTTTGTCCATTTTGTGATCGGGTCTCAGCCCACTAATAATCATCATTAGTTTTAGAAACACAGTCAACTTGAATATTAGGGATGCTCCAATCAGGATTTTAACATCCTATACCGATCTCCAATTTTCTTTTCATCTCATCAATCGATGCTGATCATTTAACTTTTATCAGCAGCTCTGTCAAAACTGGTTATATGTAAGCTTTCTGCTCAATGTCACTGTTAACTCAATTACCCTGTTGGGGTAACATAGTTGTTGCCTAGTTTTTGCTGTCAAAAATAATGTTGGTTGATTGAATAATGCAATAAACACAAAATATAATTTTAAAATATAAAAGTTACTCTTTAATCTAGGACTTAAAAACTAGTTGGCTTATACAAATTATTCTTTACTGTATATAAGATAGTCCTAAAGAATGAGGCTTAATGTCAAACTGAAGTTGAACTGATAACCCATTGGTGTAATTAAACTTAAAGTGAAAGTTTTGGTTAGTTTGACACCATTTCATTTCATTATTTTTATTCATTATTTTATGATATTTAATTTAGTAATGCATTATAGTATAGTAAATAAATATTTGATATAGATTTATTATATGTATGTTCCTTCCTTTTCATTTTGTTGGATGATGGTAATATTAGTTCCGCTTTCACTTGTTTCCGCGGAGAGTGTAATAAGGGCGACGCGCTCTCTCCTGAAGTAAACATATGACGGGAGAATGAAGAGAAGTTTCTGGCCTCTACAGGTGTTACTGTTAATGCTGTTTGCTCAGCAATCATTTAATAAAGATGTTTGAATTATACCCCATCTTGTATTCCGCATTATTATTATGATACCTGTGCCTTGCGGAGACTGAGATGCTGCTACCGCAGATAATAATAAAAAATAAAGCGTAAGTGTAAGTGTAAATAAAGCGTTTAGCGCACGTAAGCAAACAGAACCGAACTCAGAGCACTTCTGTTACTCTAAGCATGAGAGGGAGTTGTGGAGCATAGAACCGGTCTGAAAACACGACAATGCTCTAACTTAATATAGACTGCAGTGCAAATAAACTTTGATGAGAGCAGAATATTTATTTATTTAATTAAATCGCAGCCCTTCCAGTTTAATAATCGCACAAGGTCATATCGCGATTTTGATTTTATTTCGATTAATTGTGCAGCCCTAATATGTAATGTAAAAAAAAGACAAACAGAAGCTCTTAACACGTATGCACTGCTCTTACACTTTAGTTTATAATGGCATGAACACAAGCAGAGTGATGCACACAGTGAAGTGTCGGAGTGCTGATGGTGTCAGACCATCAGTGCTCATTGAACATCTCTCGTCCAATCAGTTTCGAGGACCGGTACTAACTGTTGAGTCTCTCTGCGACACCTTTAACTTTTAAACCCTCACTCTTTTCTTTTGGCATTCTGAACTCTCCAGGAAGTCCTGTATGTGTCTGTTTGTAGGAAAGTTCACAGTAGTTTAATTCGCTTCTTATTCAAATTCTGTAAAAAAAAAAAAAAAAAAGCACATCCGGTGCTGTTCTAAATGCCTTTATGCAGTCAAGAGAAACGTATAAACAAATCAGAAATGCATCTGATTTTAATAAATTTTTTATCCTCACAGTAATATGTATTTTTGTCATTTTGATTAATCAGCAAGTGATCGGTGTGTGTGAGTGTGTGTGTGTGTGTGTGTGTGTGTGTGTGTGTGTGTGTGTGTGTGTGTGTGTGTGTGATGAGTTTTTTTGAGAATTTAAACGAGTGTAACTCAAAAATATCACTGAATCTTATAGAAGCATTAAAAAAGCATAAGACATTGCAATTCACTAGTTTCACACTAAAGACCCTTCAACAGAAGTGAAGTGATCAGCCATTTGAAGACACGCATTAGCTCTGTGAATCATGAAAGACTGTTTAATAAGTAAATATATAAAATGCACGCGCAGTGTCAGTGAATGGCACTGCTCTGTTTACACACGCTCACAGCTATTTTTAGCCTTCACAGAGGTACGCAATATTTGAGCGCTACTCACGAACAACATCTCAGATGTAGATGCTCAATAGTTCGGTTCACTTATAATATGCATTTAGAATGGCACCAGAAGAGCATTTTAACAGAATTTGAATAAGAAGCAAATTAAACTACTGTGAACTTGCCTACAAACAGACACACACAGGACTTCCTGGAGAGTTTGGATGGAATGTCAAAATAAAAGTGACAAAAAAATAACAAAAAAAAGATTACAAAGTGCACAACTTAAATATATTACCATTGTATTTAAAATTAAAAGTGAATAATAATAATATTAATAACTATTTATTATTATTATTATTTTCATCATTTGTATTTGTTTACAATTTATAACAATATTTAAATTGAATGGTTTCCAAAAAATAACTGAGTGAATGAAAAGTGACACACCACACCAACCGGGGAGGGTGAGGTTGCCCAGATGTAGGTTGAAACATTTTTTGGGGAAAAAAAAAGAAATAAAAATAAAGCATTGGTTTCTTTTCTACTTAAGACTTGAAGACTTTAATTTCTGTTAATTTTGCTTCTACATTATTGAGTATACTAGTTAATAATAAAGTGTTTCTTAATAAGCTATACATTTATATTGAAATAATGTGTAGTTAGAGGTTTGTGTTTCTTTATATATTAAAGAGTACCCCCAATTAGTTCTACACAATAATGTAAAGATATTCTAAACTGATTTTGCAAAAAACAACACTGGTATCGGATCGGGATCGGTATTGGCCGATACTGAGATTTCCGGTGTCGGAATCGGAAGAGAAAAAGTGGTATCGGTGCATCCCTACTATAAATGTTGTTTTTCATTCAGTATCGGCCGATTAATTGGCTATCGGCTTGTCTTCCCAACTTGGTTATCAGTATCGGCAAAATCCAATATAGGTCAACCTCTACTTTGAACTATAATAATCGATGGTCACTGCAGTTACTAGCTGAGTTATAGAAATATGCTACTGTAAATGCTGAAAAAGATTTCTAGATTCACATTCCAGTTTATTCCATCTTGAATTTTAAATCATGCCAGTTTGGTTGCACCAGAAATTCTGTTTTAGGTCAAAGTTGGTCTATTGTAAATTTCTCATGTGGTAGGAGAAAAAAAGAAAGTCAGTAGCCACATTGCAAAGGATAGAAAAAGAGAATAGATGCCTGACAATCAGTGCATCAACCTTCAAGCAATAAAAACAATGCAATAAACATTTCCTTGTGATTAAGGTAAGGTATATAGAAATACACCAATCAGCCACATCATTACCCATCAACCACCTTCCTAATATTGTGTAGGGTCACAAAGATAATGGCCCTCTTTGGTCCTTTAAAATAGTAAAGGCTTTGAATTCAGTAATGTTCTGAATAAAGGCTTTAAATGTGACAAAGGCCCAAAATTTTATATTTTCACACAGATGTTCACACAGTACCACTGTGTCTACATTGCTAGCAATTTGCCTGTTTTAGTCATATTTTCTTTCTTTTTTGTGCTGTATCAAAGAATACAATTTGAATTTCTTTTCATCACTGATGTATCTGTAAAATGACATGACTGTGTCAGCTGCCTTGCAAAAAAAAAAATACACAAAAGTATTTACTGCCATCAAGTTGTCCCTCATTGTGTTTTTTCCCCGGTTGAATCTTAACACAATCTTTTATTTGAGAACCAGAACGCTGCTCTTTTCCATACAACACAAAGCCCCAGTTATGTGGCCCCAGAATGCTTGGAATTATGATGTCTTTATACTGAACGTTTAATAGTGTTTGTCCTTTTTGAAGGCCCACCAGCTCCTGCTCACTATATACTGATGCTCTATGGAATAGAGCGAGCTGCTTAAAATATCTATTTTTATGTTCCAAGAAAAAGTAACAGCACATAGTGAGTAAAATAATGAGTAAAAGTAAATTTTCCATTTTTAGGTGAACTACTCCTTTAACTGGTGGCTAATTTTTTGAGCACAGACATGACAAGGACATACTCAAAATAAAATGGTCTCTTTAAGAAAAATCTTAGGAGATGCTGTACACAATTCAGAATTAATGACAAGGAAATTATTTAGAAAATCTTAAATTGATTTTAAATTATGACCTAATCATATTTGCATTAAAAATATATGACACGGTCCTCGCTGAAACCTAAAAACTCAATTGAAGCACAAGTCACAGGTCTTACCATGTTCTAGTTTTAATCTGATGGTGAAAATGCTCTACTTTGATAATTTTACAAGACAATATCAATTGAATTTTCTAAAAAGGTACTTAAGAAACTTACCAGATAACCGCATTCATTCAATTACTTTGCGATATACACACAGTCGCTCTTTGTCTTAAGCCTGATGTGCTGAAAACGGCTCTGTTAATGTTTTTACATTCAAAATGTTTAATGACATACGAATCACATACTGTACATGACATATTTAAACTCAAAATGGCAAATTTCACCAAATGGTGAATATTTTGCACCAATGGAAATGACTGTTGGTCTGTACAACATTTCAATCTGACCATATTTGATTGTTGGGGGGGACTTCCCTCTTAATGTATACTATGGTTACGGCCTTGCCCCTCGTACCGCCAAAACAGCGCCAACCCACATCTCACAATAGCATTTTGAGATGCTATTCTTCTCACAACAGTTATACAGATTGATTATCTGATTTGCTGCAGACTTTGAGTTCAAACCAGTCTGGCCATTCTCTGTTGACCTCTCTCATCAACAAAGCATTTCTGTCCACAGAACTGCCACTCACTGGATGTTTGATTGATTTGGCAACATTCTGAGTAAATTCTAGAGAATGTTGTGTGTGAAAATCCCAGGAGATCAGCAGTTACAGAAATACTCAAACCAGCCCATCTGGCACCAACAATCATCCATGTGATTATCTAATCAGCCAATCGCGTGACAGCAGTGCAGTGCATGAAATCATGCAGATACGGGTCAGGAGCTTCAGTTAATGTTCTTATCAACCACCAGAATGGGGAAAAATGTAATCTTAGTGATTTGGATTATGGCATGATTGTTGGTGCCAGATGGGCTGGTTTTAGTATATCTATAACTGCTGATCTCCTGGGATTTTCTCAGAATGGTGCTAAAAAACATCCAGTGAGCGGTTCTGTGGATGGAAAATCCTTTTTGGTGAGAGAGGTCAACAGAGAATGGCCAGACTGGTTCAAACTGACAAAGTCTATGATAACTCAGATAACACTGTTCAATTGTGGTGTAAAATGGCAGGCAAAACTGCTAAAAAACATATAGATTTGCCCCTTGAAGGTCTCTGCGTTGTTCTGTCTTTTCTGAGCACTGAAGTAAAGCAATTATTGTTAATAATTTGCACTTTACAAATTCATCCCGTTATTAATTTTATCTCCAATTTTAAATTGACCTCTAATTTAGATTAAAGCTCTAAATACTTTCTGATCATTCTTTTATTCTAATCATTTAAGTTATTGATTACTCTGAATCCTCTTCTATTCATTTACCTTTTGATCAGTTTCTAATGAGACTCAAACTGACAGTCTTTAAGTGGCTTCCTCCTACATTAAAGCTTCAGTTATGATATAAATGATTCTTAAAATACTATTCTCCTGTCCGGTTCCTCCAGAGCGGTTTCTCCTATTTAAAAGACCCAGTATTAAATGATTTCAGAGGAATACAGAATAAATCAAAAAGTAACAATTTATTTGCCAGGTAGGATTTAAAACACAAGTTAACGAAACAAGTCAAAGAACATAGTTGAGAAAACTACATGTAATTTCAAAGCATGGGAGATCTGAATGCAGAGAACCTTGAGCTCCGGGCCAGCCTTCCTTAAATATCCAGACAGAATACACATTGTGTACCAAATGGTATTATCCTTTGTGTATTTGGGGGTGAATGGGTTTTTTGGCTTCCTGGTGTTAAACCTTCAAGGAAGGGGATAGACCTCCGGAGTTATTCAATATTTGGCAAAGACCTTATAACTTTGTTGTCATTAAGTTTTATAAACCTGGGGTCAAAATAATATACCAGACGCACTGAGACATTTTGAATGATACCAAACATGTTACACTAGTTACATTATTTGTATACATATATGGTCTTTTGTTACATACAGATAATAGGTGAGTTTGAAGTGATTCTGAGCTGAAGGGGAATGGATGAGGAGGAGAGGGGAGAGAATGGGACAGATGTGGAAGGGCAACAATGAGGTGTGAATTTGCAGTCTTCGCTCAGTGGGGTGCAGTGCCTCAGGAAGAGATGCTAATTGTGAGAAAGTTCATTTGTTGATTTTCTCGAAGAATGTCTTTGAATGTAAACACATTGGCACCCAGCCATGTGGTGAGAAGATTAGCATCTCAGAATGCTATATACATATCATTAGGAGTGGGCTCAATGATGCTGCACATGTGCTTGCCAATAAGAGTAACACCATTAAGCCCTTGTCATTCTTAAAATAAATTAGCAATACCCCACCCCCCCCCCCCCCCCCCCTTTAATTTAGATTAAAGCTCTAAATACTTTCTGATCATTCTTTTATTTTAATCATTTAAGCTATTGATTACTCTGAATCCTCTTCTATTCATTTACCTTTTGATCAGTTTCTAATGAGACTCAAACTGACAGTCTTTAAGTGGCTTCCTCCTACATTAAAGCTTCAGTTATGATATAAATGATTCTTAAAATGGTATTCTCCTGCTCGGTTCCTCCAGAGCAGTTTCTCCTATTTTAAAGAACCAGTATTGATATAAATGATTTCAGAGGAATACAGAATAAATCAAAAAGTAACAATTTATTTGCCAGGTAGGATTTAAAACACAAGTTAACGAAACAAGTCAAAGAACGTAGTTGAGAAAACTACATGTAATTTCAAAGCATGGGAGATCTGAATGCAGATTTCTGTTATTGAAGTTACACACAGTGAGGTGTGGGATCATCTGACTACAGAGAACCTTGAGCTCCGGGCCAGCCTTCCTTAAATATCCAGACAGAATACACATTGTGTACCAAATGGTATTATCCTTTGTGTATTTGGGGGTGAATGGGTTTTTTGGCTTCCTGGTGTTAAACCTTCAAGGAAGGGGATAGACCTCCAGAGTTATTCAATATTTGGCAAAGACCTTATAACTTTGTTGTCATTAAGTTTTATAAACCTGGGGTCAAAATAATATACCAGACGCACTGAGACATTTTGAATGATACCAAACATGTTACACTAGTTACATTATTTGTATACATATATGGTCTTTTGTTACATACAGATAATAGGTGAGTTTGAGGTGATTCTGAGCTGAAGGGGAATGGATGAGGAGGAGAGGGGAGAGAATGGGACAGATGTGGAAGGGCAACAATGAGGTGTGAATTTGCAGTCTTCGCTCAGTGGGGTGCAGTGCCTCAGGAAGAGATGCTAATTGTGAGAAAGTTCATTTGTTGATTTTCTCGAAGAATGTCTTTGAATGTAAACACATTGGCACCCAGCCATGTGGTGAGAAGATTAGCATCTCAGAATGCTATATACATATCATTAGGAGTGGGCTCAATGATGCTGCACATGTACTTGCCAATAAGAGTAACACCATTAAGCCCTTGTCATTCTTAAAATAAATTAGCAATACCCCCCCCCCCCCCCCCCCCCCCCCCCTCTTGTTTGATGCAGTCGCAATTGTTTGGACCTGATGGAATTTTTCATAAATTCTGTGCTTGAGGTTTTCAATGTCCATCAAAGCATGTTAGCTCATGCCTTGAAACTCAGCATAAATTCACAGTTCTTTGAAGGATTTATTCACTATGCAAATGACTGCTTAGACCTTGGTGTAAATGGGGCACTGAAGCATAATTCTTACATAATCCTGTTCGTACTCTTTATACCCCTTAGCCTGCTGTCTCATTTTCTAGTGAGACTAGTGAGATGATTCTTTTCCCCAGGATTCTCTGTTTATGTCATTTCTATTCCTGATCTCAGTCAGGTTTCGTACCAAAGGCCTTATCCATAATAAACTTTGGTTGAAACAGATTTGCGATAACTTGTTGTTAGGATTTTTTTGGTTATGTGACATCTTGAATTTGCAGAAAAGTAAAAGCCTTTCCTATTGAATTGTCTGTATTCATCTCTAGGTATTTGAGTTAGTATGTGTTGCATACAAATATAAAAAAACATTATTTTACTCCGAAGACTTAACTTTAAATGTAATGCTACAATTTAATTGAAATGTTCACATGGTGTACTTTGACTTTAATGACCTGGCCTGACCTGTGATTGCAATAAATTGTTACCCATGATGCTTATAAAGGTCATACCAAGCTTTATTGACAGCATTTAGACTTCTAAGAACTCCATTTTATTGGTTTTGTCTGCAACCTTTCTGGGTTTGCTGATTTGTAAGATTAAATGGTTCTCTAGCAAAAGCAGCAACTTGGTAAGTGGAACATATAGTCACTTGATTCTGTCTGTGGCTCCCCCACCTTCCTGTAATTTGCTCCTGTCTGAGAGAGTGGGAGAGTGAGATGACCTCTCCTTGTTTGCTGTAGTGTGAAGCAATAGCATAAAAAGGTGTATGCAACACTCAAGGAAGACTTTTTGTTCATGAAATTGAACAGGAAGTATATATATACTGTAGCCCCAGATTTTGAAATTTCAGATTATGACTTTCCTCTTCATAATTTTTGGGTGTCCCATGAGTGGGCTGAATTATGTAGGCAGTTATTCAGTTCCAAGCCTGAAAGAAGAACTGGCTTGTGGAATGACTGATTCAGAAGCAGTAGAAGAACAAATCTTTTTTTATGTTTTAATTGACAGATGCTGAAAAGCGTATCAAGGTGGCACAGCCGGTGGTGGAGATGGACGGAGATGAGATGACCAGGATCATCTGGGAGTTCATCAAAGAAAAGGTGCTTAAACACCAAGCGTGTGAGTGAGAGAATGAGGGGGAGTAGGAGAAGCAGTCTCTCTCTGGTCTATTTTTAAGTCAATGACACTCACACTCAGAGAAACAGAATGCTGGAGGGGAAGATGTAGAGGGCAAAGGAAAGCGAAAAAGGAGAGTGAAAAATCTAGACGGGCACAGATAGAGAACATAAATTGGTTTAGACAAGAGCTGAAAGACAAAAGGAAAAGGAAATTGGAGAGAGAGAATGTGATGGCATCTCTTGCGAGAATTAAAGATGAGGAAGATGTTGAGGAGTGATTGGCATTTTATGCAGATGTTCCTTTAAAGAATCTTATAAGCTTATAAACTTACTGGGAGAGTGTTTATGTATGAAGCCGAAGAGATTATGGCCAGATAATGCATGTGGTGGGGCCAGTGTGAGGTCATCACTGACTGGCCGTCTGTCTCTCGAAAGACAGCAGATGGTTGTGGTGATGACGTTTCACAAGCTGAAATTATTGTCTGTTTTCTGGAGAATCTGAATGGGCCCAGCAATACAACACCATTATTCTAAAGATTATTATAACTACAGTATTTAGGTTTAATTAAAATCTAAGCGATGGCACTATTATGGATGTGTCACAAAGGCAAAGGTTGACTAGTCAACAAGTTTATCTAGATTTCTTCTATAAATTATATGTAATATTTTAGCTGCTGGTGCTTTAATTTGCATGCTGACTGTGTGCCGTGCTTTTGCTGTTTGACAGTTTGCACAGTAAAACCTTCTTGGAAGAGCTGCATCTTTAAATTATTTCCCTTTTAAAGTACTGCTGCTACACTTTAGATGGACATCTTTTGGCCACTTCATAAAATCCCGCATTTTTGAGCATCACTCACTCAAGTGTATCGTTAAAGGAACAGTTCACCCAAAAATTAAGATTCACATCATATACTCTCACTCATGCCATTCCAGATGTGAATGACTTTCTTTCCTCTACAAAACACAAACTTTTTGAATTTTTAGAAGAATATCTCAGCACTGTTGGTCCATTAAATGCAAGTCAACAGGGTCCAATTGTTTTTCTGTTTTTGTTTTAAATGATCCTCTTTTCACAGTAGGTGCCGATTTGCACAGAGAATGCAAATTGTTAAAAACAAAAAAATAATTCTTAGGAGAGAAAGGAGGGCTGTTAAAAAGTGGAGATTTATTCTTAAATATGTATCTGTTTCTCACCCACACCTATCATATCAGAGCTGAAGATATAGATTTTACCACTGAAGTCGAATGGTACTCTAAAATAAGGATACATTTCAAATTCTCAGGATAGTGAAAATTGGAGGGCCAAATTGCTAAATCAGAAAGCATACATCTGTAATTTATGAAAATGACACTCTTTACACCTTTAACATGAAACTGTTCTGCCCAGCTCATTCTGACCAATGTGGATGTGGAGCTGAAGTACTTTGACCTTGGTCTTCCTTACCGTGACCAGACCAATGACCAAGTCACAATTGACTCTGCTTTAGCCACCCAGAAATACAACGTTGCTGTGAAATGCGCCACCATCACACCTGACGAAGCTAGGGTCGAAGGTACAACACACCCCATAAACTCTTTAAACATTTTATTTACCTTTTTTGGCATATTATTTGTATTAGTGAGAGACTGACATATCGGCCAGGCCTTAATCAACTGATATTTGACCATTTTGTGATTATCGCATCTGATGATAACTATGAACAGTTTGGCTAATTAATAGTACATGTAGTGATTAGGGCTGAAATGATTAGTCTGCCTTATCGACAACATCGACAATAAAAAATTGTCATCAAACATTTCACTCAGTCAGGTTTCGTACCAAAGGCCTTATCCATAATAAACTTTGGTTGAAACAGATTTGCGATAACTTGTTGTTAGGATTTTTTTGGTTTTGTGACATCTTGAATTTGCAGAAAAGTAAAAGCCTTTCCTATTGAATTGTCTGTATTCATCTCTAGGTATTTGAGTTAGTATGTGTTGCATACAAATATAAAAACCATTACTTTACTCTGAAGACTTAACTTTAAATGTAATGCTACAATTTAATTAAAATGTTCACATGGTGTACTTTGACTTTAATGACCTGGTCTGACCTGTGGTTGCAATAAATTGTTACCCATGATGCTTATAAAGGTCACACCAAGCTTTATTGACAGCATTTAGACTTCTAAGAACTCCATTTTATTGGTTTTGTCTGCAACCTTTCTGGGTTTGCTGATTTGTAAGATCAAATGGTTCTCTAGCAAGAGCAGGAACTTGGCAAGTGGAACATATAGTCACTTGATTCTATTGATTGAACTGTTCCCGGCTGAGTCACACTCTGTCGAGGGGACGCTCATCTCTCGAGCACGCATGCTTAATGCAGCTAGATTACAACGTGATGGCTCGAGATTTATTGAATCATAATATATGTGTCACTGTGCATTTATTATCGCATCAAGAAAATTGGCAATACGCAGCTTTATTAATAAGAGAGAGTTTGTTATATTGTGAGTTAAAGATGGATTGAATTGAACAAAAATGTGAGATAGGGTAGTCTTTGCCCCATTATACACTTTATAGTTTCTTTTTTTGGCTTGTTTTCCAATATTAATATCTAAAAATCCTTTAAAACATAAATTTTCTCAAGCAGCTATACTGCAGAAAAAAAATACACTTATATACAAAATACAGTTTATTTAAAATACATTCTATTAAAGCAAATCTAAATATCTTATATGTTGCTTCTCAAATATATCTTGTTTTATGGATTTTTAGACTATTTGAAATGTAAAACAGGACAAAAACACTTGATAACAACAGAATTTTTTGCAGTCAATTTATTTACTGAATTAAACTTACTCAAATTCAAATTCAGTGAATGTCATTTAGAGGTATTTTTAAAAGATGATTTAATTACTCTTTATTGTTATTAATCATTCTAATAATCATTAGATTAATTGATTGTAAAAATAATGGTTAGTTGTAGCCCTAGTAGTGATGCACATTCGCAATGCAATTGCAATTTTGTGTTGCTTTTATTTAATTTAGTTTTATATATTGGTATTATCACCCTGCTCTCTAAATATCCACATTGGCTACTTAAAACCATATTGGTTGACTCTAATGATAATAATGTGTACGAATGCTATTGATTAAGGAACTATACATGAACCATGTTTTGATGTCGATTTTCATAAACTTAAAAGCTTGTACAAAACCTTTTTTACACAATGTCTGGGTCAACCTCTTTAATCATGACTGCGTGATATAAATGTCATTATCATTTCACTTCACTTGCTAGAATTTAATCTAAAGAAAATGTGGAAGAGTCCCAACGGAACCATCAGGAACATCCTGGGTGGTACTGTCTTCCGTGAACCAATCATCTGCAAGAACATTCCCAGACTTGTCCCTGGCTGGACGCAGCCCATCACAATTGGCAGACATGCCCACGGTGATCAGGTCTGCTTTTCTTCGATGCCCTGGATTGTTTATTCACTGGATATTCTGTGTTTTACTTCCAGAGACCTGCAATCCTCTTTGTTACTTTACAGTACTCCTCTTTGTTAATTTACAGTACAAAGCAACAGACTTTGTTGTGAACCAGCCGGGCAAATTTAAAATAGTCTTCTCTCCAGCCGATGGAAGTAAAAACAAGGAGTGGGAGGTGTTTGATTTTCCTGCTGGTGGCTGTGGAATGGGCATGTACAACACTGATGAGGTGAGGAAGTATGCATATAATCAATTTTAAACATTGAAGTGAACATTCCTTTGATAATCTCTGGAATAAAACATTTAGTATGTTTACATTCACTTGTTTGATTTCAGTTGCACTAAAACAATAATTTGTCTTTTAAAATGTCGCGAAATGTCTGTATATTGTATCAGTCCAATTTTTGCAAAGTCGACTAACAGACCTAGGTAATGCGATTGTAGCTCGGCTTCGTTCAGCATGTATACACGTTAATCAGATCACAATTGGCCTTGCCCTTGCTCTGCGTTTTGTAGAATTCCTTTGATATCTATGTTTTGATACATCGCAATCTTCATTTGAAAAATTCAGATATTGATTCTAAAACCCCAAGTTTGATGTAAATCACGTGCAAATATGACCAAATTTCACACAATGCAACTAAAAATGTTTGTAATAAGCCACTGGCTGGTAAAATTTTTTGGGGGTCTATGCTTTTTTCACACATCGATAATCAAAAAAAATTCCCAATGATTATCCAACTGCATCTGCATTTCATTTTTATTTTATCAGATATAAATATGGCTAATCATTGCACAATAGTCTTTGTCCCTTCATTCATATTTCTCAAAATAACATTAGTAAAGTGTGAGTGGCAGGCTCCGGTTTAATTTCCTCTTACATGCTACAGAAAAAGGGACTTTCCACAACATTAAGTGGCTGCATATTACAGACTATAAACATAGCTACACAATTTCTTTGCATCATGGCCTGAAGTTTTTTCCTAGGGTTCGAAGCTTCCGCAATTGTAAGTTGTACCTGTTTGTTGCCTTTTGCTGTCATTCAACATGATATCTGTTCATATCAGAATCCGAAATAACTCCAAACTTTGCTTCTTTTACCCTTTACCCATTAGTGGTCGACCGATATATATCACTAGGGTGGTAGCCAGCGTCAATAATCGATGAGCTACCCAGACCCCAATATTCTGGATTTTTTCTTTATCTGCATCGGCCAATAAATTTTTCCTTTGGCTGATTTGATTCTTGAGGGTGCCGAGAATCACCTGCTTGTATGTGAAGCGACTGAGGCATGTAAACGACCAGTCACGGTTCGTTTTGTTGTTACATGCCATCGTGTTACTACAATAATAGACCAGTATGCAACACAGTGACATTTAAACGGTCCGCATATCAGAGCTTCAGCAGACACGTTTGTTTGAGCTGAAAATGTGTTTGTTTCATTCTCCCTCTCGCTCCTTAACAGTTCCCTGTAACTTTTCTAATGATATAAGGCAAATATCAATAAAACTTGCAAAAATCCAGATATCTTGTTTAAACAGATGTAATTCACAAACCTCACGAAAATCCAGCGTTTTCTTCCAGTTGAGCGCTCTTCTAATATCTTCCTCTGAAGATCGTATTCTATCAGCCAGATTCAAAAACTTATGGATCAGGAGCAAAAGTTCACAAATCATGATGGTCAGTCTGTGACAATCCAAGCAGGTGATCTAGGCCATTTAAACTGTCAGGAGATTGCTGCTTGTGCTGGATCCGCATGAGCGCATGAGTTCAACGTCAAGGTATGAGTAAATGCTATGGTATGAGTAAATGTCTCATTCGCTGTGCACTGTTTGTACAATTGGTTTGATTCTGTATTTTTTGAGAAAATGCACTTGTTAATGCGCACATGCCATCCATAGTTGCTGGACTATTGTGTGTTCTGTTATTTCCTTCTTCCTAGTATATTAACTATTATATTTCTTCATGAGCAAAATAAATGACTAAAATTTGATGACTAAACAGAAATCAGAAGAAACTGCTATCTTCCTTTTAAAATACAATATTATTATTTTTTACAAAATTAAAGTTTAGTGTGAAATTGAGTAAAAATAGTGCTATATAAGAGTTTATTATTTTTTTTGCCATTTTATGTTTATGTTATTTACTATATTAAATTGTGTGATACGTCGACATTGTATCAGCATATTGGCCACCTTGCTCTCTGGATATCGGCATCGGCCATAAAAAAAATTATCGATCACTACTTACCACACAATTTGTTTATTCTGCCTAACATTATCTACGACAAAATACTATGCAAAACACCAGCTGCACAAATGTAGGGGTGACAGCGGTGACAATAACTTACGTATTAATTACAGTTAAAGTTATATCACCCCCTTGTGGTCTCCCAAAGCTATTACGCCATACTATATTAAACAGAATGCCATCGGACTGTGAAAGCACAAAAATTAGGCTTCTAATTTAAACATTGGCTAATTTTAATATATTGTTGCCTCAAAACCATATCAAGAAAATAAGGTGCTGATCAATAATCGATGGATTGGTATTTTATGACTTTCCTACTCACCAGTGATTTGAGTAGTAAAGTGGCGTAGAAGTCCATCACTAAGATCCTTTCACTGCAGTTTGAGAATAAAAGTTTGGTTTGATTTGTTTTGTTTTGTATAATGTTTGTCCAAACACGAGATCCACACAATGACATTGAATAATGTCTCTTTTAATACCCTTTCTGTTCTATAGACCCTGTTTACACCTTGTACTAAGATGCAGCTCGGGTGATCCGATCACATGTGGTCTGGTGATACAATAATTTTTTACACCTGGTAGCTTAAATGCATCTCCTGTGGCCACTTGTGATTGGATTCGGAGAGAAATGTCACTGTTTCATGATGACATACATCAATCACTATGTCAGTATGTTACAGCATAACATTAAAGTGCTACAAATTCAGAAAAGACAAAGAAAGCGCAAAAAATGGTGTCAAAGCGCTGTCTCCCAGATGCATTTGAAATTCAATCTAAACACAAAAGCAACATTTTGAGCTAAATTGTCAGTTATTTTAGTGGGTTACCTGTATTAACCTGAGCCTCAGATGTTCATGCTTTTCATAAGTGTCCCTGCATGTTAGTATTGAACACACTATAGAAGATCTGTGAGGTTCTCATGCTTGTGCATGTATCAGTTTTTTTAATTTTCCAATTGAACGGCTATTTCCTTTTAAAGCGCTCATAATCTTCAAAGTTTAAACTCTCGTTTCAGCACAGCAGTTGATTGACAGTCGAGGGGTGGTGGTTCGCTGCTGCCGGGATGCATACAGGACGGATTAGCATTTATAGCATTTAGTGTTTTTGACCACATTCATGTGTGGTTTTCACATGTTCAATATGTTTTTAAATGTCACAAAACATTTAGACCTGCATTTAGCGCTGACCACATGTGATCGGATCACCAAAAAATGCATCTTGATACCAGGTGTAAACAGGGTCTTACAGTCAGTTTTTGATCAAAAACAAAAAAAAAACAAGCAATCACGCAATGCACAATGGAAGTAAAGAAGCTATTTGATGCAATATAATAATATTCAATTTCAAGACATCATATATATTGATGGAATAAATTGACATTTTTACATTTTTAAAAAGCTCAAATGTGACCAAAATGATAAACTAATGATCAAATAAAAAGTTAGAAGGTCCCCTGTATAATTATAGCATTAGCTGAGAGAGAATGTATTTTATATGGAAGCAAAATGGATATTATAATTGAAATATGCACAAATTAATTGAAATCAAATCGAATTGAGAGCTTATGAATCCGAATCAAATCTGTATCAATACCCAGCCTTAAGCTTGACTACGCACAAACCTGCTGTAGCTCGATTATAACTTTACATGCGAACGTAGTATTTCTTTCTTCCCATTTGTACTTGATTGATATGGTTACCACTCTGAAGATTACTTACAGAATTTTTGCTTGAAAGTGAAAATGAAATGAACCACAGCATTGAACTGAATCTCGAGCCACATTTGTCAAGTAGCTCAAACCTTTGGTTACCTGCAAATCTGCAGGGCCCTTGCTATTTTCAGCTGCAAATTAGGCAAACAAATGTGAGAATGTAATGTATCTTTCTGTTAATGAGATTATACTGTGGTGATCTAGCTTGAAGGTGTAAAAATAACACCTTAAATTAGAGATATTTTTAGAATGTCTCGTGTATTCTGAGTTTGTATAATTAAGGCCTTTTACTGACTTTTTTGGTGCTCCTATGGGAATGGTTTATTTGTGTTTAGAAGAGGTGTTTTCCTCTAAGGAGCTTCAGACGTGCTGGAGGTGGAGGTGGTGGGCTTTTTTTCTCCTCAAAAGATATTGTCCGAATGAAGTGTCTGTTCATTTTAGGCTGCCAATTGATGGTGCGGAAATTCATTTTTTTTTCACACCATTTCCACTTCACATTTGAAGTTATTGATTTTTGGTCTTATTTTGGAACTACACAGCCAGCCTTTTGAATCATAGTTTAGTTCTATGTTGTGATAGTTGATAGTCAATTTTTCCTGCTTGCCTGACCAGCTGTCTGTCATCTTTTTTTCAACAGTCCATTTCTGGGTTCGCTCACAGCTGCTTCCAGTATGCCATTCAGAAGAAATGGCCTCTCTACCTGAGCACCAAAAACACCATCCTTAAGGCTTACGATGGCCGATTTAAGGACATTTTTCAGGAAATCTTTGAGAAGTGAGATTCTCAGTGTTTTTTGCATCCTTATTATTTACACACTCATAAACAGGACATATTGCACGTGTTTCCATGTGAATATGTTGCCATGTATTATGAGATTAGTGCTTTGAAATGCTAGAAAAAAAAAGTATGTTACCGAACAGTCTTTTTGTTTTGTGTTTTGGGCAGAAACTACAAGCCAGAGTTTGACAAGCTGAAGATCTGGTATGAGCACAGGCTTATCGATGACATGGTAGCTCAAGTGCTGAAGTCATCGGGTGCTTTTGTATGGGCCTGCAAGAACTATGATGGAGATGTGCAGTCTGACATTCTTGCTCAGGGTAAAATAAATACCTAGATAGACACTAAAAAATATGATTGTCCATACTTCAGAGCATGATAAACACTTAAAGGCAGATCAGAGGAAAGCGATCTTTCTGCATGAAGTCAATCCTTTCTTTAATGGTGCTTAGAGCTCATGAAGGAGAGAGCAGGATATTTTGAGAAACCGTATTTTGGCTGCATCATATGAAACTGATTAAAGGGTGTCGAATGGTTCCACAGGTTTCGGGTCTCTGGGGCTGATGGCATCAGTGCTGGTATGTCCTGATGGAAAGACGATTGAGGCTGAGGCCGCTCATGGCACAGTAACTAGGCATTACCGTGAGCACCAGAAGGTTTGTATATTTCAATGTTTTGTTTAGCTTTAAACCATATTCAGCATCAAACTGGAGATTTCGGTTTGATACAGAGAGTTCACTGTTAAACAAAAATATAAAACATTAAATAAAGCAACCTGGAAATTGCATAACTGGATTTTTAGAGGGCTTCTGCCATCTTGTGGTGAGACAAATAATGACAGCTTTTGAAATAAGCATTTAGATGTTTATTTGGATTGACTGACTTTCAGGGCTCCTCTCTTGGTTTTTGGTTTAGAAGCCAGAAGGTTTTTTTAAGACTAGAAGGTTAATTTGAGTAACTGGAACATAACAATACAATATTACATATGCTTGAGCATGCATATAAAAACTATATGAATAATTTTCAAACACATTACTTGAAGGGTTAGTTCACCCAAAAATGAAAATTATCTCAAAATGTACTCACCCTCATGACATCCCAGAAGTGTAAGACTTTTTTTCATCTGCTGAACACAAATGAAGATTTTTAGAAGAATATTTCAGCTCTGTAGGTCCATACAATGCAAGTGAATGGGTGAAAAATATTTTGAAGCTCCAAAATCCACACAAGGGCAACATATAAGAACTCCAGACAACTCTGGTGGTTAAATCAATTTCTTAACTCATAAGTACTCATATCACCTCCTACTGGTCAGGGAGAAGAATTTATAATAAAAAATTATATAAACATTGATTTGTTTCTCACCCACATCAATCATATCATGTTTGAACACATGGATTTAACCACTGGAGTCATATGGATTACTTTTATGCTCCCTTTATGTGAAATATATATATACTCTAGACTGTGGACTTTAGGAGGAACACCCCAACACTGACCCCCCTCACCATTCTAAACAGCACTGTGGCAGCAGTGGAGTCATTCAGGTTCCTGAGCACTACCATCTCATAGGACCTGAAGTGGGAGACACACATTGGCTCCAATGTGAAAAAGGCCTGTCAGAGGTTGTACTTCCATCGCCAGCTGAGGAAGTTCAACCTGTCACAGGTGCTGTTGATACAGTTCTACTCAGGAGTCATTGAGACTGTCCTCTGCACTTCAGTAACTGTCTGGTTTGGTTCAGCTACAAAATCAGACATCAGAAGGCTACAAAGGACAGTTCGGACTGCTGAGTGGATTATTGGTTGCCCCCAATATATATATATATATATATATATATATATATATATATATATATATATTCCAATTTACATAAAACATCATTCAAACCCCAAGTATAATTAAAAGTATCAAGATCTCCAACAATTTTATAATATTTGAACTCAACAGTAAGCCGGGCAGATATCAGACCTCCTTAAGTCATATTAACATCAGTAGAAACACCCCATTTATCTTTGCTTTTCTTGTAAGCCACACAGCTAACTTTGCTATATAGAAAATTAATTAACGCATCTATTTTTCTATTTTGATACTTATATTTCAGGCCATAAATATAACCATTTAAAATAAATTCCTAATTAAATTTTTTACTCCATTCTTCCAACAATAGAAACATTGGCTTCAATCTTTCACAATACAAGAATAAGTGATACACATCTTCAGACTATAAACAAAATGGACATCCATCCCTTACTGTGGGATCAATATGTGCCCTATGTCTATTAGTAGTTATTGCTCCATGTATTATCTGCCATTGAAGGTCACTAGTTCTCAAATCAATAAGACTTTTATATAAAGTCCTCCAACTACTTTTAGGGGATACATCAAATCCCTCTATCCCTTGCCATTTAGAATCTAAAACACATTTTAATGAATCAAAATGCATCACTTTTACACAAGTATGATACAGTGCTCTCTTTCCAGTATCACCGAACAAATTAAGTTCTGGAGTTTTAAAACTCAACAACTTTCCTTCATCCTCCAACCATGTCTCCACAGCTGCCCTTACCCCTAAACTTGGAAACTCAACCATCTCATTAATACATTGTTTTTTTTCCTCATCCTTCAACAACTCTGTAAATGTTGATGGTATTACAGATAAAAAAATCATGCCTTAATCTTTCTGCAACACGGAGTGATTTAATACCAAGCTTTTCTGCAATATCCCTTGAAGACAACCATTCACTCTTACTCCAAAGATGAGAGACTTTTATAAACTGGGCTTTCACCATAGCAGCCTGCATTGAACGGGAGTTCAAAATATTCATAGGTAATGCAGGATTGTAAAGAAGAGGTTCCTCTTTAATCCATGATCCACTTACAATACCGTGTTCTCGAACAATTCTCAAAACATTCAACCAAAACCACATAATTTAAATTCATTAAAAACAATTGACGATCTAGTCCCAGTTGTCCTCCTCTCCTCAAAATACCACAGGCCACATCAGCCCAACTGACATCCTTCCCATACAAAAGCATCTGGGCAGCTTGTAGTCTAAAAGCAGCAATCACACATCCTATATCAATTACACCTTGCCAATGACCTGTCCAAAAGAAGTCAACTAGACATCTCTGAATGTCCTTAATGACAGAAGCAGGGTGGACCAATACAGTCATTGTATGCCACAAAGTTGAAGCAACAAGATTATTGACTATTAAGACCCTTCACCTATAGGACAGCTGAGGAATTAGCCATTTCCAGTTAGATAACCGGTGACATACTTTTTCCAATATTCCTTCCCAATAATTTTTCTTACATATCTCAGAACCTAAAAACACTCCTAAAAACTCAAAACCATCTTTTCTCCATATGACATTATTAGGTAGCTGTGGGACATTCGACCTCTCTGAACCACACCAAAATTCTTCGCTTTTTGTCCAATTTATTTTCGCTGATGATGCTCTTCCATAGTATTACAAATTTTCTAAGACAACTTTAATATCATTGCTGTTCCTGATTATTACAGTTACATCATCAGCATAAGCAGATAATTTCACATCATTTAAAATATTTGACCCCTCAATATGCAAACCAGTCAACTGTTCTCTTAATTTCCACAGTAGGGGTTCAGTTCCAAGACTATAAAGTTGCCCTGAAAGAGGGCATCCTTGTCTTATTCCCCTCTGTACTTCAATAGGAACACTTAAACATCCAGCTATTTTAACCATACATTCAGCTTCATTGTACAATAAATTAACCCATGAGATAAAACCATCTCCAAAACCAAAAGCCTTCAGTAAATCAAACAAATAAGTGTGGTCAACTCTGTCAAATGCTTTTTCTTGATCAAGAGATATTAGCCCAAATCATTTTCGTTATACATTGCATAAACTATTATATCTCTCATTAAAAATAAATTATCTCTAATACATCGCCCCTTTAAACAATATGATTGTTCTTTCATGATTAATACACTCATATAATTATTTAGTCTACTGGCAATACATTTAAAAAAAATCGTATAATCCATACACATTAATGCGACAGGTCGCCAATTCTTCAAGCAATACAAATCACCTTTCTTTGGTAACAAAGACAACACTGCTCTATTACAATTTATAGGTAAAGACCTAGTCCGTATTGAATTTAAAAGCATTACAAAATAGACCTTTCCACTCACATGCCAGACATTTTTATAAAATTCAGATGGAAGACCATCTAGACCAGGAGCCTTCTCTGATGAAAGATCCTTTACAGCTTTTGTCACTTCTTGAAAAGTAATTGGTGAATCAATAAACAACTTTTGCTCAGGCATCAACTTCTTAAGACATGAAAATAAATCATCTTTACATTTAGGATCTGTGACATTGGCTATGTATAATACAGAATAAAAATCAACAGCAATTCTTCTCATTTCATAAGAATCATAGGTAACACCTCCTTCATCCTTTTTTAAACCCACTATAAATTTTCCTTGATTAGACTTTCGTTCTAAATTGAAAAATAATTTTGTGGGTCCATCAATGTCTTTATTTTGGATAAAACGTGCCCTTACAAGGGCACCTTTCACTATATCATGTAATAAAGAATTTAACTGAAGCTTTTTCTCTGAAAGAGCAATTTCCAAATGAAGTTCATTCCTCCACATCATTTTCTCCTCTATATCAGAGATCTCATTCTCCAAGTCCTGTATAGTGGTGTTTAATGTCCTTGTTGAATACAATGAATATTGCTGACAGAAAACTCTAATTTGCACTTTTCCAATGTCCCACCATTGTTTAATATCATCATAATTCCCTTTTTGCATTTGCCATGTTTCCCAAAACAATTTAAAATTTTCACAAAAAACATTTTGTAAAAGCTTATTATTAAAATACCAATACAAACTCGTTTACTGTACTTTAAAATTACAAAATCCATTGTTACCATTTTGTGATCTGAGATGATATTTGGAATATTATTAACATTGCCCACTCTGTTTCTTGAATCACGTGTAATATAAAATCTATCCAATCTGGCAGCATGAACTCTACCATCTGCAACTTTCACCCAAGTATATTGTTTATGTAATGGATTTTTCACTCTCCAAATATCATCAAAATGTAAACTTTTAACCACATTAGATAACACAAGCGCTGATTTATGGTGAGGTTCTTCAGCATTTCTGTCCATGTTAAAATTCAGATTTTAAAACGCGACCCAATTTCTCAAATAAAAGAACTCTTTCTGTTCCATCATTAGGGGCATACATATTAACAAAAAGAAAATTCATATTATATATTTCAACCCTTACTAAAAGTAATCTTCCAGGATCTACATCATATCTAGATAGGATTTTTGCTTTCAAAGTTGAATTAAACAATATTGGAACTCCTGCACTAACATTAGAGCCATGACTTAAAACATATTCTCCCTTCCACCACAATACCCATTCAGACGCATTGCTCATATTACTATGGGTTTCTTGAAGAAAACCTACTGCAAACCTACTTAATATTAAAATACTCCGAAACTAAAGCCTGCTTTTTCTCATCTCTCAGACCATTCACTTTTAGTGAACCTATTCTAAAAATCTCCATGAGATAGAAAGAGTAGAAAGAACAGCAGAAGAAAAGGAAAAAGATACACAGATACATACATAAAGCCATAATGTTTATTTAGCTTTTCCTTGAGTTCGTCTTTCATTCACATTCTGTTTACCCTGTCTTATCGTCGTTATATAATTCTTAAGTCTGTACCTTTTCTGTTGTGATAACAGAAATGATTTTACGTTTTACGTGCCCATACTACAGAAGCAACAAACTTTTCCTTATCAGGGAAAAAATCTTCTATTTCTACTAGAGATGTACCAATTCCAATTTTCTTGGCCGATTCCGATTTTTTTGCAAGTTTGACCTGCCAATACCGATTATTTCAGATTCTATTTTCTTTCTAAGAACTACTGACTGCATATACAAACAAAATCTACCTTTCTTCAATGCAAAATTTAATTTTCAGAATAAAATTAATTATTAAACATTACAATTTCCCCCAAACAAAGTTACAGGATCTTCTCTGACTTCTGATATATAAAGTGCTCTGTGACTGGAAAGAGGTAGAAATAACAATTAACTGCAAATGAGTTGCTTTATATAACAAAACAGATGTCATTTTCCACTATTTTCATAAATGGATCTATTTCTATTTTTTACTCATCTAACAAAACAATTCCAAATATTACAAGCCTATGAACAAAACTGAAGTGTCCAATACACTCAACACTGACATTAACCCATCTTCCACCCCCCTCCCGTTTTGTTATTTCTCCCGGGAAACTCCCGTAATTTGTATGGCCCAAACCATGTTATATGAATAAACACATCAATATATTATTCCAAGGTTCTCCAGTTGCCAGATATTGTATGAAACGCATCCAACTCACACAATCGACGCACCATACACATTTCTAATAATTTGTGACCTCAACCTGGCAACCAAAACCCAGCTGCTCTGTTGATATCTGCGCAGGCAGTAGATGCGAGAAGTTAAATCAAGCATCACCTTTAGATGGGAGGAGACTCAGCTGGTGCTCCGGCAGAAAAATAATAATAATATATATACATGTAAATTTAACAAAAGCTGGATGAAAGCATTTAATTTCATATCCCGAAGCCATATCAACAATACCCACGCCTTTTGCAAAGTGTGTCGCACTGATTTTAATATCGGACATGGTGGGAAAAATTATGTTACTCAGCACATTAAATCACAACGGCACAATTTATATGTATTTTAGCCTGCCTCTGTCATCCAGCACCCCCATTCACCTCTTCCCTGTTCCCAAATGTTGACAGGTAACAGGCTGCGTGTGTGACATGACACTACAGAGACTCCACTATGGAGAACGACTGGTCATGAATTCCATAATTTTCCTCGTAATTCCTTTGGTCTTTTTGCTTCTCATACCAAGGAAAGATAGGAGGGGCTGCTGACTTCTGGCTGGCTCTGAGCTCTGGCTAGCTTTAGCCGCTTAACTTTTTTAGCTTCTTTTATAAAAGCGTTATTTTCAGCTGGGTGAGGGTGTGTTAAGCATCTAATTAGGTTTGTTGTTCCGAACGTAATCGGGGTGGTTCCCCCATGGTATTCTTTAGCCTTACAAATATTACAAATTGCGAACTTTATGTATTTTTCACTCACAGTGAAGATCTTCCACACCAGTGTCATGTTTCCATGTGGCTGTGACGTTATTTCCTGCGCTGCTGGCAACAAAACGGACCGGCTTGGAATCGGAAAGATGTGAGACTGACCACTGGTCCGGGCTGAGCATGCGGAAAACCGGCTGATTCCGGTCCCTGGCCGGTCGATCGGTGCATCTCTAATTTCTACCCTTTTCCCATTAGTCTTGTCCAAAAAAGTACAAAAACTTGTATTCTACAGAATACAAGTCATCATCAGCTTTATAGAGATCTGACATATCCGACAAACTCTCATCATCCTTCATGTCATCCTGACTCTGCGTCATAATATCAGAAACAGCATCATCCTCCTCCATACTCGCACACCACTGAGGTGTAGGTCTGCGTAACTAGCTACAATTTGTTCTTTTACAACTGCAGTACCATTTATACTGCTACAACTAGGCTTTTCATTATCGACATGGTTTCAGTTACTCGCAACATTCTCACTCACCTCCAATTCATTGTCCTTAATCATCTCAGCCACATGATCTCCGTCCAAGCCTGACTTTTCCTCTCCTGGTTTCTGTTTCACCTCCACATCCTTACATCCAATGATTCATCCGATTCACCACTAATACTAAGTCCTTCCAAAATTGTTTTCTTAGGGCATGAGAGTCTTTTGTATCCATACTCCCCTCATTCAAAATATCGCAAAGTCTCCGTACTAGCAAAAATCATGTACGAGCTATCGCCATCTTTCACTCTAAACGATACGTCCAGTAATTTATCTGGAGACTTCAGAAACATAAACACTTGTCTCCTAAAAGACATCACATGTTTAAGCGCAGGATTTTTACATCCTAAAGAAACAGTTTTGACCGTGCTTACTACTTTTCCGAATCTTGCAAGTTCTCTCACTATGACTTCATTTTCAATGAAAGAAGGGACGTTTGAAATGATCACTTTTGTTGCCGGAGCAAACAGCGGTGTAGTATTAACGAAAATGTATTTCACCCACAATCCGTTTTCAATAACCTTATTGACCAACGCTTCTGTTTTTAGAAAAATAACCATGGCTTTATTCATCCTCGAAGCCAGGTGAGACGTGCAAAGCACAGAACCCTACTTACTAGAATGCTATATTAATGTTTTCAAACAATAAACTATAGAAATAAAGAAAGAAAAACACACAAAACAATAATAATATAATAATAATATAATAGCGCACGACAGAAACACGCTCTCACGCACGCACCCTTCTCAATCCCAACATGTACTCCGAGAGAGTGAGAGAGAGAGTACTGTGCAAAAGTCTTAAGCACATAAGATGTTTCACAAAAGCATTGTGTCAGTCTGAGATTGCATAAAAAGAGACAGAAGCAATTGAGACGAATTCTCCAAGAAGCTTGGAACATCCTATTTGCCAACAACCAAGAAAAACTGTGTGGAGAACTGTGAGGAGAATTGGTGCTGTTTTAAAGCAAAGGTGGTCACACCGCATATTGATTTAGCTTTTTTATGTTCACTGGACTTTGTATGACATTAAGTGATAAATGAAAACTATTTATGTCATTATTTTTGAAGACATCCTCACTATTTTGCTCAGTAATGTGTGTGTGTGTGTATATATATATATATATATATATATATATATATATATATATATATATATATATTGGGGGTGCATCCCAATAATTTTCCACATTTGCACTAATTTGACCTACACATTTCAAATTAAAAGAGACACAATGTAGAGCCTTGAACATCAAACATTATTAAGAGGCATTCTAATTATTTCATTTTATTCACTTCGCAGGGCAGGCCAACAAGCACTAATCCCATTGCCAGCATATTCGCTTGGACCAGGGGACTGGAACACCGTGGCAAACTTGATGGTAACCCAGACCTGATCAAGTAAGCTAATTTATTACTGCTATTTTACTTATGCAGTCATCTGTACTATGGAAACAGGATAGTTTTATCCTGTAGACTTTTCATATTGGTATTGTTTAAATGGAAGTATAACTTTTAATCATTGTCTTGTTTCTCCACAGGTTCTCTCATACTCTCGAGAGGGTATGTGTGGAGACTGTGGAGAGTGGCATTATGACCAAGGATCTGGCTGGCTGCATTCATGGTCTTGCAAAGTAAGTCAGCAAATTTTTTAGTAATGTCTTTCACCTCCATTAAGAGACTAGCCCTAATGATACAGTTGAAGTCAGAAGTTTACATTCACCGTAGCCAAATAAATTAAAACTTTTACTTTTAAATTAAAACGTTTTTCACAATTCCTGACATTTAATCGTAGAAACATTCCCTGTCTTAGGTCAGTTAGGATCACTACTTTATTTTAAGCAAATAATAAAATAAAATTTATTTCAGCTTTTATTTCTTTCATCACATTCCCAGTGGGTCAGAAGTTTACATACACTTTGTTAGTATTTGGTAGCATTGACTTTAAATTGTTTAACTTGGGTCAAATGTTTTGGGTAGCCTTCCACAAGCTTCTCACAATACGTTTCTGGAATTTTGGTCCAATCCTCCAGACAGAACTGGTGTAACTGAGTCAGGTTTGTAGGCCTCCTTGCTCGCACACGCTTTTTCAGTTCTGCCCACAAATTGTCTATCGTATTGAGATCAGGGCTTTGTGATGGCCACGCCAATGCCTTGATTTTGTTGTTCTTAAGCCATTTTGCCACAAATTTGGGGGTATGCTTGGGGTCATTGTCCATTTGGAAAACCCATTTGTGACTGAGCTTTAACTTCCTTGCTGATGTCTTGAGATGTTGCTTCAGTATACAATAATGTTCCTTCCTCATGATGCCATCTATTTTGTGAATTGCACCAGTCCCACCTGCAGCAAAGCATCCCCACAAAATGATGCTGCCACCCACATACTTCACGGTTGGGATGGTGTTCTTCGGTTTGCAGTCATCACTCTTTATCCTCCAAATATAACGATGGTCATTATGGCCAAAAAGTTTAATTTCTGTTTCATCAGACCAGAGGAATTTTCTCCAAATGTAAGATATTTGACCCCATGTGCACTTGCAAACGGTAATCTGACTTTTTTATGGCAGTTTTGGAGCAGTGGCTTCTTCCTTGCTGAGCAGCCTTTCAGGTTATGTCAATATAGGACTTGTTTTAATGTGGACTTGTCTATCTTTTTCCTCCAGCATCTTCACAAGGTAATTTGCTGTTGTGCACTTTTCACACCAAACTACGTTCATCTCTAGGAGACAGAATGTGTCTATTTCCCATGGTGTTTCTACTTATTTATTGTAGTTTGTAAAGATGAACGTGGTACCTTCGGTTTTGAAATTGCTCCCAAGGATGAACCAGACTTGTGGAGGTCCAAATTTATTTTGTGAGGTCTTTTTTTTCTTCTGAGGCTGAATTATTTTCCTATGATGTCAAGCAAAGAGGCACTGAGTTTGAAGGTAAGCCTTAAAATACATACACAGGTACACCTCCAATTCAGTACACCTCCTATCAGAAGCTAATTAGCTAATTGTCTAAAGGCTTGACATCATTTTCTGGAATTTTCCAAGCTGTTTAAAGGCACTGTTAATTTAGTGTATGTAAACTTCTGACCCACTGGAATTGTGATATAGTCAGAAGTTAAACATTCTGTCTATAAACAATTGTTGGAAAAATTTACTCATATAATGCACAAAGTAGATGTCATAAACGACTTCCCAAAACTATAGTCTGCTAATATTAAATCTGTGGAGTGGTTAAAAATTAGTTTTAATGACTTCAACCGAAGTGTATGTAAACTTCTGACTTCAGCTGTAAAACTGCAGACATCAGTTGTGATGTTTTCCCTTGCTAATGCCTTTGATGTCATTTACATTTGTCTTATTATGACCACAGCTGTAAACTGAACGAGCATTACATCAACACCACAGACTTCCTGGATGCCATCAAGACCAATCTGGACAAGGCTCTGATCAAATGAAGGACAATGGGTCTTTTTGTACCTCATTTTTAACTTAAAGGTCATATTTAAAAACGCAATGTATGAAGGGAGGTTTATAAAAACATAGTGATGTTCAGTTAAGGTGTTCTGTTAGCTAATAATCCTGCTGATGGGATCCACCATCTCTCCCCACTCCATCAGGTTCTATTTTTGTAAGATACTGTATGACAAATTCTGTATAATGCCATAGGAAAGGGTAATTTCAAAAACCCTCTAATAAATCTTTTGTCTCCTGAAGAAGTGTTCTTGTGTTTTTTATACACACAATAACAGTCCACAATTTTAAAGGCAAATAAATGTATTAATTTAGAATAATGTCCATAGCACAATGGTTAACGGACATGTATCAACATTATATTCACATTGGTGTGCAACAAAAGAATTGAAAGCTTATACAAACAAAAAACTCATGCCTAGATTAGACTAAAAGCCCAAAATGTAAGCATACAACACAATCCACCAAACATTTTGTCTTATGTTACACATTAACATTTTGAGTTGCCTACTGTAGCTAGACTGTACTATGTCAGTGTGAAGCTAAGCAGAGAGGGAAATAGAGAATACATGGTGAATTTCCCCAATCATTCTCTGCTGGGTCTAGGGCCCTGTCACATGTAGACAGACTGTCGTTCATCACTTCTGAGCTCGTCGCAGGAATGATGGATGAAACACTCTCTTGCACACACAAGGGCAGTTAATACTTTTGTCCAGTGTTTTTAGGGCATCCTCATCAAATCCAACCAGTACTGGTGACTTTGGGAATGATGCGGTAAATGTTACAAGGTTTTCTTTCCAAAGAGATTAAAATGGATGATGTTTGGAATAAGGTAATTTAAGCCACACACAAAAAAGGGCAAGATCTCCACATGTTAAAAATGAAATGGATTAGTAAAATGTAGTAAAGAACAGATTGTGAACTAAAGTGATATTCACAAAAAAACAGGATTTCAGATTTAACTTTTTAAACTGTTCCTTAAGCTTTTTGTCTGACACATGGGCTCTGTGAAATTGTACTCTTTAAATAGACAATTCTTAGTTTGTATTATTACATTCATCTAAAGTAAGCTAAAGAAATACCTTTTTTTTCTTCTCAATATTTTTTTAAAATTGAAATAAAATCTATTCATCTGGAACACTGGGTTTAAATATCAATGTATTTACACTTGTGAATGCCAAGACTTAATGAACAATAAATACTATTTGCAATAATTATGGTAAAAACAAAGCACTATGTCCAGAAGGCCATACAGCAAAATTGCATGGGCTGGCCCACAAAACTAAATCAGCCCACTGTGAGCTACAATCAATATATGTCCATCAAAAACAAATAAGAGAGTAAGAGTCTGAACAAAGTCACAGTGTATTTAAAGCTAACTAAAACAATGTTGGGGAAGTTAAAATATAACGAGAACTATTGGCACTTTGTCAGCTTTGGTTAAGTCCTATAAATAGTCCCTAACTTGATGGACAATAAAACCACCAACAAGGTATGTTCAATAATGTCAAAAGTTGCATCATAATCTTGGTGTCTTCAAATTGTAAAGAGCTATGGATTGTCTGTATAGAAGTGTCGCCTTATGTCTGTTTATATTGTTGACTCTGCAACACTTACTCTGTCTTAGAAATGATCTTATCTAAAAGGGATAATTCAGCCAAAAATTTACATTATGTCATCATTTAGCCCGATAATGTTGTTCCAAACACGTATTACTTTATTTTTTCCATGGAACACAAAAGGAGATTTAGAGAGAATGTTAACCTCAGTCACCATTCAATTTCATTGCATCTTTCTCCATCTCCTTCTGAGTTCCACAGAAGTGAAAACTTTTGTTTCAAAATGAACAGCACCTATAAGCATTGTCTCTATTTTTCAGGAGAGGCCCTGAAAATTACTCTTTTGTTCAAATGAACCTGCTATCAAGCTGAGCCAAAATGGCTTCCAGTGCACACCCATTCATGATGGCTATTTCCTCAGTGTCTAATGTCAGAGCCAAGAGTACTAAATAAATGTCCATGACAGCTTTTTTCCTTTAAACTGTATCTTAGTATCTCAGTCAGCCACTTAAGCAGTGTTGTAGCGTGCAGCCACCTTGGTGTAGTTGTAGTAGCTAATTTTGGCCATTTTGGCCAAGTCTTGTGCATTGTTGCTAGCTAGATTTTCCCTCTCGCTGTAATCAAAGCTCTCCTCCTCGTAATCTTCCTGACCCTCTACATCAGGCAGGGCATCTATGGAAGGATATAGAGACACAAACATGAGTCTATCCTGGACAACAACATTGTCAGTTTTTTGATTATGCATGCAACATGTTAATTAAAGATTGGGTTAAACAATACTTTGTCTTAGAATGTGATCACTGTCAAAAAGCTCAGAATCAGTACAATTTTGTCACAACTTTTTTTTATTTACACTGTAGTCTAAAAATGAAAACATACTTGGGCCACACTCGCGGAACCCTTTGGAGAACTTTTAGGCACCCTTTCAATCAGGATTCAAACCGAAACTGAACTGTAACTCTAGGAGCTTAACCCAAACTGAACCCGTAAGTTCCTGCAAGAACTCTTAAGACTGTCAATGGTTCCTCCAGTAACCCAATTATAAAGGAAAGGCTTTGTGGAGCTTGAAATATATGAAAGTTCCTTGAGTATGCAGTAGTTTACCTTATAAACTAAGGGTGCCTAGATGTTTTCCAAAAGGTTCCACTAGTCTGGCAATCTTAATTTTTAACATGTAGTTAGTAAACTAATTACACATTTACTTTTTTCGACTCTTATAAGGCATTATAAGCTCCACATTGATGCAGATTCACACAGGTCTTTATGACTTATAGGCTACTCGTGTAGTTTTAAACTGGAATAAAAAGGCAAATTGTAGAACTATTTTTTATATAACATTGAGAAGATAGTAGTTATGAGGCATGATGTGAGGAACTTATGATATGAGGCATGTTATGCATGTTCTCACCTTGTCCTTCAGTTGAGGTGTCCAGGATTCCATGTTTCACCTTCATGTGTCGACTAAGGTTGCCCTTCAAATTGAACTTGCTGGTGCAGTAAGGGCACTTGAAGGGTTTGCTACCAGCATGAAGATGCATGTGACCTAGCAGGTTATACATTCTGTTGAAGGACTTCCCGCACACCTACAGAACCAATTTGGCAATCATTAGTGATACAACATCTGTGTTTGATGTGCAGAAATATATGGATTGCTTTGAATAATCGTTGGACTCCAGCAGGTTTATTCATTAAATGGCCCATTTTGTGTAAAACTACTCTTACCCACCTTGCACTTGAAAGGTTTCACAGGCAAGTGAACAATCATGTGTGTTTTTAGTGTCTGTTTCTGGACAAATGTCTTGAAGCAGACATGGCACTGAAAAGGGCGCACGCTGGTGTGAATCAGCATGTGGCGTTTTAGATTGGCTGAGAGAGTGAACTCGCGCGAACACACATCACATTTGTATTCCTTCATACCCTGAGAGAAAAAGAGAAGGAACATGACAATGTATTTAGAGGCAAATCCATTTTGGCCATCAAATATATATAAATATAAAAATTAAAAAACTTGTAATTAGTGGTAGACATTGTACTCTTTTTATGTGAACAGGAGGAGAAATTATTTATTTGTCTTGATTGCTGACTAGAATTCATAATACTGAGCAAGAAAATCACACACACATTTATTCAATGTTTTTATCACAATGCTGCAGGGTGAACAGAGATGCTTACACTGCATGAGAACTCTGAAGCTCCACCAAGCAAAAATATTAACAAATAAAGAGGGTTAAACATCCTCTCGCCAATGAACATTTTCAGTTTATATGTGCTATATACAGTAGATCATCTAACTCATTGAAATCATCTACATAGAGTTCTCATACAAAAATAATAACGATTATGGTGAAATGACTGTTTGTTTTGTTTATAGCCTTGCAGACCTGTGACATTATGTTTACTGACACTGCAGTTTTGGCGAGATGAATCATAGTGGTGGAGAGTGAGAAATTAAAGGAGGAAGTATCAGTTTATAACTCACTTTGCAGCACAAAACAACCACTCCAAACTAGTGACTGGGCAACTGTCCACTGTCCATATGATTGTCAATATGATTGTTATGTTACTGTTCTTTATTGTGAATCATCCTTGAGCTCTGGAAAGGTGCTATATAAATTAAACATATTATTATTATTATTTTTGAAAGGGACATAGACAGGGCTGGGTTAATGGCAAGTTAGGAGGCAGACTAGATGGCTGCAGGGTAGATGGGAGGTGCTGACAGTTTACACTGAAACCTGTTGTGGCAATCCCTTAGACACAATCACGGGTGACGTTGAAAACAAGATACATAATCACACAAATGACTAATTTTTCCTACAAGTGTTTGTGATGCTTTAGTTTTACAGGAAAGTTGTGATGGAAAATGTGATTGGGAAAAGTCATGGGGGAGTAATAGACCCTTTTCACAGACGGTGGTGACACATTTCAGCATTAAGTAAAATTGTTAAATCTAGCTACATCTAATCTAACTTTTTTTACTTCATTTTTTTTTTTTATTTATTTACAATTACTGCACTATACTTTGTGTTATATTACCCTAGAATCAATAAAAATAGTCAACACTGCTTCAATGGGGTTTCAAAGCTGTTGAGGGAGTGACATCGTCCTCTCTTCTGACTTTCATAATCCCACTTTCTCTATTTTTTTTTTTGTGTGTGTTTTGGAAAGTATAATGTACACATAATAGTGGAACAATTGGAGCAAATAGGTAAGCGGAAACAATATTTACTATGGTCTCCTATTTACCACTATAGAGGTCCTCACAATAGTTTACTTTCACGTTCCAAACACAGAAATGTAAAAAGGGTCCATTATTACAGAAGTTTTGTGGGAAATTGCGAAAACGAATGTGGTTTAAGTACCTTGTGTTCGAGGGCCTGCTGTGTCAGTACCTTGTGTGTTAGCATGTGCTGCTTCAAGTGGTGGATCTGCACGAACTCCATACCGCACTCCGAGCAGACATATGGACGGACATTCTGGTGCTTCATCAGGTGGTTCTGAAGTTGGCTTCGATAGGCGAAGGACTTGTGGCATTCGGTGCACTGGAAAGAGGTTGGGCCCTGGTGGCTGACCTGGTGACGCTTGAGGTGGGCATGGGTGGGAAACTCCAGGCTGCACTGCGTACAGATGTGACAGTGTCCGTTCTCATGTTTGGTCTCGTGAGTGCGCAGCTCGCTGGGGTAGGCAAAGCCCCGACCGCAAAAGCGGCAGCTGTAAGGCTTGATGTCACTGTGTTGCAACATGTGCCGTTTAAGGTGGCTGGTTTGGGTGAAGGCCTTCTTGCAGACGGTACACTTGTGTGGCCGTGTGCCCTGGTGTGTAAGCAGGTGTGTCTGCAGGTGACTGGGCTGCTTGAAGAGCTTGCCACAGTGCAGACACTCATGTGGCTTGATGCCGTTGTGACCAAGAATGTGCGTTACTAAGTTGTATTTAGAGGTGTAGGACTTATCACACATACGACACTTCCATCGCTTGAGGCCTTCGCCCACATCGACGCAGTATGACTCGTCTATTTGCACATTGATGTCTAGGCGGTCAATCTGCATGCGTCGACCCAGTGAGTTCTCACCATCCGCCCACATCATGGCCTGACTGCTCTCCTCATAATCACCCGACAAGCCCATCTCGGTAGACTCATATGCCATCACACTGGACTCAAAGTAGCGCCTCATTACAGGGCTCACATTCTCCTTTGAGGTTTTCAGATTCAGTGCTCTCTCCTCCTCCTCTTCCTCCTCCTCCTGTTCCTCCTCTTTTCCAGGCCCTTCCTCAGAGGACTCTGCCAGTCCCTTTCCATGCCCTGCAGGGCTTTGTTGGGCCAGAGTCTGAGTGTCACAGTCAGCATCAACCTGTTGGCTGCTTGGCTCCCTCGGGTACTCAGGGTAGCCTTTGTTACACTCTTCTTCCTTCATCACCGCTCTGTTAGGAGCTAGGTCCAACACTTCTGGCTCGTTTTCTGTTTGCTGAGAACAGGGGCTAGTGAAGTCAGGCCTCTCTCCTTTCACCTGATTCAGTGTGTCTGGAGACCTCTCTGTGGAGTCCTCTGGTTCACCCTTACTTTGAGGCCTCTTGGTTCTCCCACGGTGCCTGCGCTCAGCCCCGTAATGTACTTCTGGCCTCCTGTGCACCCCATTAGGCTCAGACAGATAGTCTCCATTGGCCCCAATTAATTGATCTGTATATTCATACTCCATGGCTCCTCCAGAGGGAGGAGGACCGTCACGTGTCTCTCCCACGTAAAAGCCATTTGGGGCGATGGTGGCTCCGAAGATTTCGTTCTGCGATATGAGGCCCAGCACAGCAGCCTGGGCCAGAGACAGGACCACCACTGGGTCTGTCTGAGTGCCGGCATCCACTGCATGCTCCATCATTTTAGAATAGCAACGCACCAGAGGAACCTCTTGCTCTTCCTGTCAATAGAGAGAACACCAATTCTTCATGAAACCAGAATGCGTGTAGAATAAATCTGCCATTGCAACAATCAATACAATACAGTCATAGCTACAAAGTGTGGCTAGGGCTGTCATGGCAACAGTGTCAATACAACAGAACTAGCAATGGTATCAGTGCAACAGCACTATAAGAACAAATAAGTGCTGTTTAGATTAACTATGAGGATTTCCTTTAAAAAGTATTAATCAAAACTCATATAACGCATAAATCAGACTGGGTAATTTCTGGCAATTTATCTATTTTGAGCTCCTCTTCTATCTGATAAAAATTGCAAACATCATTAAAACTTAAATATAAAATATTTTATGATAAAATAGCTTCTGGTTTTCATAGAGTTAGTGAGAGCGAAAGACACTGTGACAACGCCTTGCCGCTGAGTCCAGCAGAGAATGCATTAGATATAGGAGATAAGACAGATCTGTGTGAGCGAAAAGCTTCCTTCCTTTACAGTCTTTAAAAGAACGTGAAGCACAAAGAGCGTCTGGGTTTGACCAGGAAGTCTACATCCATGGACTGTCCACAGCATTTCCTGCGAGGTCAAGTACTGCCACTGCTGACTATGAAAGGTTGGATAGTTAAGTTTCAGCAGTAATGACAAGGTAATAACACTCAGAGAGAGCAGAGAATGTGAGTCCGGTCTATTTGCAGACTTAAGAGATTGACTGAAGCAACCCACAAGATCCAGTAGCAGCAAATATGAGAAAAATCATTCCTTGGAGGCCGATGATTATATTACTTACATTAAGTATCATCAAGTGAAACTTGGTCACTCTCCTACTCAAGGTCACTTCCTATTTGTCACCTCTGTTCTAACCAAAAGAGACTCACTAGTGTATCATAACATTTAAATCAACGTCATTTTCACACTTTGAGAGCAACTCTGTTCAGGAAGTTGTTAAAGCACATTATCGCCTCTAATGAGCTGGTAACTTGATTTGCTGAGGAAAAATGCCACCAAAAAACATATTTCATCAGAAGCAAAAACAAATAAGCATACACAAGGAAGGGAGGCAGAGGGAGAGAGTCATGAGGACTGACAGCTGTAAAACTGAGGAAGAGAGGGGAACCTTGATGCCCTGATAACCATGACATTTATAACTACTGCTTTTAAAGTATTCAGACTGAGGGAGGGAAAACAGGCAGAAAAAAGACTAAAGGAGAGAGAGTGAAGGGAGAATGAGGGAGCAAGTGAAAGAAAGGAAGGAAGAGAGAGGAATAGGAGGGAGAGAACCGGGGGATGAGAGATAGACTAAGTGACTGAGTGAGGGAGGGGAGTGAGGAAAGAAAGATAAAGAGAGATAAAGAGCACGAGAAAGAGTGAAAGGAAAAGAGGGTGGGGGATGAGAGATGGAGAGAAAATGAGTGAAAGAGAGAGTGAATACAACAGAAAGATAAAGAGAGAGGGAGAGGTTGTGGGGAGTGAGAGACTGAAACTAAGAAGACACAGAAAGAGAAAGAGAGGAAAGGAAAGAAAAGAAAAAGGGAGGGGAGAAAAAAGAGGGTGAGAATTGACAAAGAGAGGGAGAGAAGTAAGGAAGGGAACAGTAAAGAGTAAATATGTAAAAAAGAGAGGCAGATGAAAGGAAAGACAGAAAGACAAGAGAACCAGTTGGGCAAGATAGCGGCCATGGCTCTGTTAAAAAAGGCTGAAGTGAATGTAAAAATACATTTAAAAGAAGAACAACAGTGCAAAGACTAGCACTGAAAGAACCTGTGAGTGTCTTGAGATAACAAGAGAAACAAAAAGAGAATATATGAGAGGCTAGACTATAAAAAGAGACAGAATAAAGTATAAATGACAGTCTTGCGGTATTCTGCGAGAAGGAAAAAAGTTATTTGATTTTCCCAATTCAGAGTGAACAAAGTCGCAAACTTTAAAACAACAATGAACAAACAGTTCAAATGAAATATCACTACAAACACAAGATGACACGCTTTGGGCAATGTGTGTGTTTGGGTTCAACACTTACCACATTACTCCTGGTGTGATGTTTAAGATGTTTCAGGGATCTCATCCTTCAAGAGAAGTGAGAGGAGCAAAAAACCCCAGCTCATATTTATAGCTGAGAGAAGTGGGGGTGGAGCCAAGCTCATCCTCCTCCTACTGTTGCTGTTATCAGAACTGACTGTGCCAGCCTCTCTCACACACATACACACACAAACCTATTTCTTCCATTCTCTTCCTTTCTTTCTGTCTCTCTACCCTCCCTCCCTTCCTCACACTCCCCCATCTCTTTTGCCTTTCTTTCTCTTTCACTCTCTCTCACACAAACACACGCACACACACACAAATACACATTTCACTATCACTCATTCTCATTCTCACGCACACACTCCATACAGCATGACCCTTCAACAAACAAATTTCTCTAAAAAGCTCATACTGACAAAAGGTTCTCACACAACCACAAAATGTATAGTGGCACACTTTGTCCTCCATTCACATGATTTAAGCCAGCATGTAGACACACACATACACACGTACATACACAAACAGAGTAATCTCTAATCGCCGGCACACTGAGAGTGGCTGTGGAGGTGTGTCTGTTGGTGTCAGACAGCCAGTGAGTGAGATATGCCGAAATGTTCCCAGAGTGCAGAGGAGTTCTACAGGTCTGTTTATTTGTGCATTGCAAATAATTAAGCTGCAAGACACTGTACAATGTCTGAGAGACAGTACACACACTCACACAAAATGAGTGACAAAAGAAAGAAAAGGAGAGAGAAAAGCAGTTTGGAAAGAGAGGGAGGGAGTGAGACAGAAAAGGGGGAGAGAGAGAATAAGAGGAAGAGGGAGGGGGGAGTGAGACAGAGAGAAATAGAGAGGAGGGTGTGGGGGGTGAATGGGAGAGAAATAGAAGAGAGAGAGAGAATTAAAAGAGGTGGGGGAGGGAGAGGGAAGGAGAGAATGCAGCAAAAAAGGAGGAAGAGCGAGAGATATACAGAGAGAGAGAGAGAGAGAGCAAGAGAGAGAGAGGAAAGGAGAAACTGGGGGAGGGAGAGAGCAAGAGCATAAGAAAAGATGAGGTCAAAGAAAGGGAGAAACAAAAAAGAAAGATTGCTCAAGAGGGGGTGTGGAGTGAAAGAGAGATAGAAAGTCTGAAAGAGAGAATGCAGTGAAAGAGTTTGAGCAAAGAGAGATAGAGAGAAGAAAAGGGGGATGGTGAAGTGCGAAAATAAAAAAGAGGAGTCCATCAGCGCGAGAAAAAGAGGGGGAGTGCAGAGTGAAGGGGGGCAGGGGAAAGAAGAGAGAGACAGAGAGGAAAAGGAAAAACAGTAAGGAAAGATATTAACTATTGAAGTTCCAGGACTCTTTAGAGTCTTCTTGAGGAGCGGTGTGATACTACCTGCCTGCCCAGTTGCTAGGGGTGTGCTGAGGTGCTCATGCTGATCCTAATTATTACAAAGGTATTGGATTAGTCTAACACTTCCTGTGAGCTTATTAACAGTTCGATATAGGCTGGCTGTCCTACAAAAGACCCTCTATTATAGAGTAGAACACACCTGAGTGAAGGACTGTGCTGTATACCACAGGTTTGTGAGAAGAGTGGAGGACATTTTTCATCACGGAGCAGGAAAGGGCAATTCATGACAGAAGAGAGAGAGAGAGAGAGAGAGAGAGAGAGAGAGAGAGAGAGAGAGAGAGAGAGAGAGAGAGAGAGAGAATGAGTGTGTGTATGTGTGTGTGTGTGTGTGTGCGCGCGAGAGAGAGATCGTGCAAGGAAGGGAGGGAGGGAAAGGACACAGAGAGAGAGAGCGAGAGAGAGAGAGAGATAGGGTAGGGAGCGAAGGGAAACAGACAGAGATAAAGAGAGATTGAAGGAGGGTGTGTGTGAGTGAGGGGGAGAGATAGCAGGATGTCTTTGAGAGAGAGACAGAGAGAGAGAGAGAGAATAGAAAGAGTGTAAGGGAAGAAACAAAGAGATAAGACGCAGAAAGACAAAGAATCGGCATGGAGGAAGAAACAACCAGGGACGCGTACATAAAACAACACTCATAGCTGGCCCGCCTGTGGGGAAAATGAAAAGAGGGAGAGACAACAAAAGTTGGGGAAAAGAAAGAATACACTGGCTCCCATCCAGGGCCTGTGTGTGTTTTTTTTTTTTTTTTTTAACCTGTCCTTTCCCCATTTGCCCAGCAGTATCAGACTTGTGCAAACCAGCCTTAAAACACACATGCACGCACGCACGCACACACACGCACACAAGGAAGAATACATGATGAATAATGAACGCCTACTTGTTTCTTACCTTCTGCGTTTGTGTGCAAGTTTGTCTCTCTACAGGTTTGTGTAGTTCTGCAAGGAAGATTATGCTATGTTTTATGAGTGTGAATGGAGATGTGTGTGATTTGAGAATCTATCTACAGGTTTTAGTTTAGAGTTTGAGTTAGAGTTTGTTACTTAACTGCTTTTTTCTAATGTGTGTGTGTGTGTGTTCATAAATTCTTTACACCTTTATGAATGAAACATTTACCTATAGTTTGTGTATTTCTGCTACAACGGAACAGAAGGAGCAAGCAAAAGACTGAATAGAGCTGAGGATGAGTTTTATTCCCATAGAGACCAACCAATCAACAAATACAATTTAAAATTGATACAATACAGGTATAACATTTTAGCAAGCCTCCTATTAAACAATTTTCCTGTGCCTCAATCAGCTCCCTATGTCATGAATCAGTATATCGTAAACACGAATTCGGGCACTGGTAAGGGTACTGATCCACTGAACATTGGGACACTTATGACTCAACCACCTGCGATACTAGCGAGCTCACGCATTGCAGCGCAGTTGTTATTAATCAGCACCATCACTGTATAAATGGACACTATCTTCATTTTTGTTGAAGATATTCAAACGTATAGTGTTATTATAACATATAAATGGCATAAATAAAGAAATACAAATATATTGCTGTGCATTTTAAACCTTTTAACAACTCAAATATTTAAAAGATTGTTTCACTTTCATGGTAATTATGAATGAAAGACATTACAGACAACATCTCTTTGAGAGAGCAAATAAGGCTTGGACTTCATAGTTTTACACTTGTGCTTGTCTTCTAATGACTTGAGAGAGGTCAGAAGACATGACTACGTTTCTGGTAAGGGAACATAGTGAGCAACGATGCTCCCTGGTTTTTATGGTACATTGTGGGATTTTTTAGGGAGCAAATATTTCATTGCAATGGAACAATTTTGCGAATGAGAAAATGGCTGACTCACTTATCAGTGTCATGACTACTGAACTAGGAAACTAATTGAGACACACCCTTTATTTTAGAAAGGAAATGTCAATGAACAAATTTAGTTACACTACAAATTTATTTAAGCAACAATAATGATGTCGTAATCCAAATCCCAATGTTTTCTTTCTTGCATGGTACACAAATGTTTTTTTCCTATTAATATAAAGTTTATTTGGGTAGGGTTTATGGTTTTGGTTTGGTTTAGTAAAAATCACAAGAACTCTTGTTCAAATCCCTGTTGTTTCTTTTTCTTCCCTGGTACACAACAGTCATTTTTCTATTTAAATTGAGGGTTAATCAATTTATTTCATAAATAAAATCTTAATAGTGTTGTTTGTTTATTTTTCTCTATGAAAAACTCTCTGTTTGTTTTTTTTAAATTAATAAATACATTTTTGTACAAGCCAACTCACTCAATTTCTAGTATTATGACTTGTCATGAGACCAACACTTTCAACTTACCAAACATCATTTTAACGAAACAAAAATGAAGAAACAATGACAAAAACTACTCACTGTTCAATATTACTGTTTTTTGGACAATTTTTATTTATTTATTTAATACTTTTGTAATGTACTAAGGTTCCCTGTATAATTTACATTAGCTGAGAGAGAAGCAAAATGGTATTAAACTGAAATAAACGTAATTAATTAGGATCAAATCAAATCAAGAGCCTGCTAATCAGAATCAAATCAGGAAATCTGTATTGATACCCAGTCCTAAGACCGAATATGATAGAGAGCACTTTTGCCTGCACTATTTTTGTGCTGTTTTCTGTGGCAGTCTGAGTGTATGATACAGAGGAAAGTAGGTAAGTAACTTATTACTTAGTTACTTACACTGTGAGTACTGAAAAGGATATACAAGCATGCAAATCATTTTCATCTCTCTGCAGTGCTAAAAACCCCTTCTGTGCTAATTTGACCTGAGACAAGACTTATACCTGAGCTCATCAAAGAGCTGTGGCTCATTCATTCACTAGTCCACTGCTGGAGACACCTTGGGAAACGTGACACCCATCAATAGTACTTGAAACCAGCTCACTCCATAATGATGCAAGGGGTGTAAATGTAAAAAAGTGGTCAGGTTTTTCCTCATCTAAAAAAAGAGGGCAACATTTAACACTTAGTTTGAAAGTGCTTTCTTTTATTTGGCGGGGGAGGGGGGGAGGGGGGGTTAACATGCATAATCATACCATGACTTATCACCTAGAAGATATCACATAAATAGGTGTCCAAAGAAATCACACTTTTCTGTCTGAGCACAAACTTCTTTAGCAAATCAGAAAACAAGCTATCTTAATCACTTGGGGAGTAGGCTTTTGGACATTTGCTTGAGGTTAGACAAACGTTAGCAAAACAGCTGAAATCGCCTTTAGCACAGTAAAACAAACACCCTCAAACAACACTCTGATACACTATAAGGGTTCATTCATAGGTCAGAGAATTCTTCTCTAAATGCACAGCATGATCAATTACATTTTAATTTTGACATTGAAGAATATTTAAATCAGTATTATACAATAGATAGTTCCGGTCCTCTAATTGAATTGGAAAACAGTACTCAATGTTTTTGTTTGTACTGCTTCCATTTTCTGTGTTCACTAGACAGAAATACAATTCTATGCTTCGCAACACTGTAGACAAAATATTTTTGTGAGCAGAGCAAACACAAACAATACAGCTGGATATACTATTTCTGAAATATTACTGGATATTCATCATGATCACACAGGAAATCAACATGTTATTTCTGAAAGTTCAAGTACCCTGAAATCAACGCCATTCAGTCTAATTACTTACAAGTGTTATCACCCATCAGACATTTTTGTAGCAATTCTAGCATGAACACATTTCCCTCTAGTGCTACAACTACCTTTGAGAAACGGGTTCTGATCCCATTGGAACCAGGAAGTAACAAGAGCAATTCAGAGGTAGAAGTTTGCTCTAAAAAATTTTACTCCACTGAGGGAAAGGGGGTACAGTTAATAAAATATGCATTCCTGCTGACTGTATTATATAATTTACAACTAAAAATACAACTCACTTATGGATATTTCACCCGGAAACTGCAGTTCACGCTTGCCTATACATTCAACAACACTTCAAGCTTCAGCCACTGGGTGCAGTGATTTGAATTTCCAATTCCATCAGCAAAATTTTCAACCTACTGGTGGCGAATTCACTGTTACCCCTTTTCCACCAACAAGAACCAGGTGCTGGTTCAGAGCTAGAGCTAGTGTCAGTTCGGAGTTGGTTCGACTGATGAGCCTCCAAAGAACCGGTTTGCTTTTCCACAGGCTAAAGAGCCAGGTCTTACTACGTCTCATCTTTCCCAGCAACGTTAGCGTGGTGCTGCCAAAAACAAACACACCATCAACAATGGCGGACGTTGCTTTGCTATTGATGTTCATGGCTTTGCGGACCTACATCGGCATCCAAACACGGCGGATCCAACGTGTTCGCGCGGCTCGCCATTTGTACAGACGGAGATTACAAGCGAGAGTAACGGTCCGCGAAGCCCCGTCTAACTTACTCTGGACTTCTGCAGAGGACCAGAGTGCAATAAAACAGCTTGTTTCCTCCTCTGACCACAACTGTTTTTGTTTAATAGCATCCATCGTGTTTATCTGCTAATTCAAAAATGGCGCTCACAAGTTTCTGTTCGTCTTGTTGGTCACGGTAACCCCGCCCCCAGCCGCTGACGTAAGCGGTTCTTACTTCTAGACCAGCAATGATTTGGTGCTACTTAAGAACCACTTTTACTGGTTCGGAGCTGGTGCTTTGGTGGTCGAAAAACAAAGAACCGATTTGAAACTAGGCTCTGGCTCCGAACCAGCACCAGCTCTGCCTTGGTGGAAAAGGGGTATGTGTGATTAGTCTGGGATATTGACATCTTGTTTATAGCGTCAAACTAAAGTTCCTTTTAACAGCAAAACACATTGAAATAGGCCTTTAAATATACAATTAAATTAACTTTTCAAAAAACTTAAAGGATAATCTAGCTTTGGCACTGATATAGCCCATATAAAAATCAAAAGCACATCTAATCTAATTGTAGGAATGTTAAAAGGTTGTCCAGTTAAAAAGTTGCCTCGTGATTATGATTAATAATTTTTTTTAGTGGTAGAGGCAGATGAAGTTACGGTGTCATCTTAATCTACATGTCTATAAATGATCATATCAAAAGCCTTTAGAATAGGCTGAACAAACATGCATGAAAACAAAGACAAATGGATGTTAACCAGTCTTTCAGGCTACAAGAGTTTAGCTGTGTGCTGCTATTATTGTGACTCCAAAAACTCTGCTGTAAAATTGGGTTTAGTGGTGGTCTTATGTAGTTTCTAAGAGCCCCCCCCCCCCCCCCAACACACACATACACAGCCACTTATTAATCAATCAATGGACACAACCTTTGACCCAAACACTGACATAACTGCCAGCAGTTAGATCCTTTCAAAAATAACTTCTAAATCATGTGTCCAGAGGGAAGGAGCTAGTTTCTCCAAGTGCCAAATACGGAGTTATTCTCTCACAACCTGGTCATCCACAGCACTTTGTGAGTAAATTCTATCCTGGATGTCTTAATCTCATTCACCCAAAGTTTCTGTTACTGAAACCCAGGGGCTTGAACAAGACCAAAAACATATGCTTCCTGCACACATGGCCCTGATGATTCAACACTTTTGATTTCAATGTTTGTGTGTTTTTATAGGGGCTTCTCAGAGTACATCACACTCAAACACACAAATACAGAAGATGCAAAGAGGCGGGTTCTTCGAATCCTAAATAAAAGATTACACCTCTCATTTAGTAATGGGGGTAAAGACAAAATGTTGGGACAGAATATTGGACACAAAAAGAGAATCAAGACTAAAAAGAGTGAATAGAAAAGAGAAAGACATTCAGCAAGGGGGATTTAAAAGGAACAGAGAGAGAGAGAGAGAGAGAGAGAGAGAGAGAGAGAGAGAGAGAGCGAGCTATGGAAAAACAGAGAGGAAGGGAAAGGGAGAGAGAAAAGAAAGGAGAGAGCATGAGAGTGTGGGGGGAGCAGATGAGAGAGCACGAGAGAGAAGAAGAGTGAAAGAAGGAGATATAGGAGAGAGATCAAGAGAGAGAAAGGGGGAGGGAGGGGACAGGGTAGGGTGGCTGAGTGAGAGATAGAGACAAACAGAAAGAGGAAAGGGAGAGAGAGAGAGAGAGAGAGAGAGAGAGAGAGAGAGAGAGAGAGAGAGAGAGAGAAGAGAAAAACAGAGGGGGGAAGGGAGGGATATAGAAAAAATAGAGACACAAGAGACTCAAAAACCACAGAATAAAAACCCAATGTCTTTCTCCAAGACCACGCAGATAGACAAATATGAATGTAAATAGGAGGCTATATTGTTTGCATTTGAATGAGGCAACAGTACACACCCTGCAAAACTCACTTGTGAAGGCTCAAGTTCATTGTATCGGGCACCACAGCCGGTACGGCCTAGATGCATTCACTAGCGCCACTCCTTTTGCTGCCTGCGTCTCCCTGCAGTCTGAGGTTGGGAGGTCAAAGCCTCGGCTGACTCCTACCAATGCCTTCAAGACAACAGTTGCCTCCTGCCTTCCCATGCCATTTCATCTCATAATCCTGCTAATGGCAGTTAAATGGACTGGTGGCACGAGTCTGACTGCCTTACCACGAGGGCTTCTGGCTTCACAATTACTGCCATAAGAGTAGGGCTAGTTTCACAAATAATTTTGACAAAGCAACAGCAGTGCTCTGGCATCTGTGCCATACTCCCTTCTATGCCCATAATACACTTTGGCTCCTGTAATGGTATGAGGCCTTACACTCAAACTAAGTGGCCTGAAAATACTCAGGGTCTCTGAAAGGCCTGACCGTATGCAAATTCTCATTTACATGGTCTCATAAATAAATGTCCTTCTATATGCCTGTGCTCTTTTGTATTTCTCCCTCACCTCACAGTAACAAATTTCAACCTGAATTACTTTTTCTTTCTCCCAAGTTTCATTCTTTTAAATCAAAACCCCTTTGTCTCTCTCTTGTTTTGTACCTTCTTCTTGTTTCCATGGTTACCCCTCTCTCTGCGCTGTACACTATCTATCTCTCCCTCCTTTTCCCTCTCTGTCTCTCTCACTCTGTTCTTATCTTTCTCATTTTGCTTTCATCTCTGCCTCCCTTCCTCCTGCTTTATCCCACACCCTCCTTACTCTGGCTTTTATCTCTTTTCACTTTCATCTGTCTTTCACCTTTCTCTCCCCTTCAAGCCTGCCATTCCATCATGCTGTTTTTCATTTCTTACTTATGGAGAGAAAAAAAGTTTCATCTGTTGCTCCATCAATTCTGCATTTTTAATCACTTCCCATTCTTCCAATGCCCTGTTCTGGCATAGCACAATCTCTGATTTACATGTGTGCTAGACAGAGTGGTCAGTCCTTGCGTGAATGCTCATCCCTGGGCTGCTTCTCTGTTTGTCGATCTTTTGGAAGAACATCTGACATGAAATTTTTTTTGTAACTATATTGGTATTTCTGGATTAATGAAATGACCCTTTTTCTCGATCCTGTTTTAACTAACGGAGAGTGAGTCTCCTATGCTTTGCAACCACCATAGACAATGAGGGGAACACGGCAGAAATATTATAGTGTTATAGAGATGTAACGCTTAATATGGTGGCTGTATTAATGGATGTCCCGTCTAACAGTCAGAAGAGCCATTCACATTTTGTTAGACACATTGCCTGTTAGTTTACTTGAGATTTGTGTGATTTGAGCTCAAGAGGTACAACAACCATTGTGGTCAGATTTTATTGCATAATCTTGACCATAAACTTTCAAGTTGATAGAAGGGGATGAAACTGCTGCCCGTAGGCATTACAAATGTGGCTGCCGAGTGACCTGACTTCTAAAAGGGTTTTTGGAACATGCCCCCAATTTTTGCAATATTGGTAAAACAAATATGGGTTTTTCAACAGCAGATTCTGAAACATTTGGTCCTCCAATCCTGAATATTTGTTAAGGTCTTGTTTGCCTCATCTAAGTTTCCTTTATGTTCCTAGATTCAGGTTATAAATGTTAATGTGCAACATCGCAGAATATCCTGTTGACTGTCAGCTCAGTGCTGTGATGAAGAGAGGCCTAAACACATCAGGAGATAACAGCCCTCACATAAAACTACAGCAGTTAACACAATGTGCCAATATATCACCAGTGGGTGACATCAAACCCGGCAACAAACAAAGCCAATGAGACGCAATGCCCCAGTACTTTACATTACATTAATCAAAATAAGTTTGGATGCAGAAAAGGCGCCTAATATCATTAGGACTAAACCGAGCACTTTACGTAAGTCAGTACACAAAATGCTCTCATAAAAGGTCCCTGGCATAGTCTGGTTGAGACTGACTGCAGTAGGAGGAAGTGCTGTGCTTGAGATCTGACTGAAACTAACCTCCCTCGCCTGCTCCTTCCCTTTCCCCTTTAAGTACCACAACTATTCAGAAAAGAGAATAAAGAAAACCTGAATAGAGGAAGAGAAGAAATAGAGGTCCCAAAGAGCTAAAGAAAAGCGAGAAAAAAAAACAATGAAAAGAGAAATAGGAATGAAAAGCAGCCAGAAAGGAAGAAAGAGACAGCGAGAGGGAGGGGGAGACAGAGAAAAAGAAGCAGAGCAAAGGCTAGCTCTTGAGAGGGAGCGAGAGAGAGAGAGAGAGAGAGAGAGAGAGAGAGAGAGAGAGAGAGAAACTGTCTTTTATCTTTTTTAAGAGATGGATTTTATGGTGCAAAACTAAAAGCACAAGACAATCTTAACCAGCCTACATACTTATGAGGGCAGAAATGAACCTATTTTGCTGGTTGAAATGTATTAATTTAGCTGTAAAGTCCATCTTACTTACACAGCTGTCAAAAGAATTAATCATACTCTTGACAGATAAATAAGGGTTAAGTATCAAGGATTCATTTTCCATGCATTATCCATTCAATTTACAGTATGTAAACACGTTGTAGAGGTACTGCAGGCACCATTAACTGAACAATTCAAGTGCGCTACTGCTGCTACAAATCTTGGAGAAATTAAATATAGAATTATCCCAAACTCCAATGCCTATATAGTCCCATATGCTTAAAAAGTCATAGAATTGGGAAGGTCACATTTTTGTCCTAGTTTAACATTTGCTATGAAAGCTGGTCAACTCTCCAGTCTCCATCTGGTTCCTCTCCTTCTACTGGCAGACATGATATTATGATCACAAATTTGATACTGGGTATAGAGGATCCAATCTGTAACTGAAAACAATGACCTTCCATCTGCACTCTGGCTATACTGAATGCTACCAATAATAATAGATGCTGTGAGATAAAATGAGGAAGAAAGGAATGAGGCAGCATTATATGTCCAAGACCAGCACGGCAGGGCAGTTATCCCCCATTCTATTTCACATAACATAATCAAATAAATTATGGATTACACAAGATATGTGCTATGTGTGCACCATGGTGGAAATTATTCTTATATGCCAGAACCTTATGGCTATCAACTTTGCAGGTCCCAAGATTTATGCTAGTCTTTACTCAGTACATAGGTGAACCTATATCACAACATGGGCACTACGGTGTTCTTTAGCAATCTTGTACCTATTCCAACCATCATAACTGAATTCATTATTTCTAAAAGCATTATTATAGTCTAACACTTAAATTTTAGTCTTGAGAGATGCCAATAAACCTTAAACAAGGTCATAAAAAAAAAAAAAAAAAAAAAAAAAATCTCAGGTGAAACCATTTTAGCCTAACAGGCCATACTGCAAAGTGTAGTGTATTTAAATTGCAATACTACCAACAGTAAGTCCTTAACTTAATATTCACTTACTGAAAGTTGAAGTCAGTATTAGTTTTTGCGAATTGCTCATTTAAACAGAAAATAAATTGTACTTTATTTATTTTTTAATCACTTCCAATTCTTCCAATTATTTACATTCAAGGGCGTGCCAAGCTAAGATCTTTACACCTCCAGCAGAATGATAGCCTACTATCTTTTGGAAATCCCTTGTAGTTGAACATTTTCACATCGGAAATCAATTAATCATGGCTGACTAACACGTCGGGGGCAAAAATAAAAAATAAATACAAATACAAATAAAACTAAAACTAAACGCTCCGCCGCGAATATAGCAAAGTATTTCTAAACGCATTTAAAGGTGTTGTAAGCGATTTTAAATTCTAGAGCACTACAACTTTCCGTTCTCCGCGTTATCAAACTTAGCGTGTATTTAAAACTGTCAAACTGACCACGGGTGTTTACAGAGTATCAATCACAGGTGTGATAATTCATTGCAACTATTTCATTTATATTTGTCAGGGGAATATGGACATTTTCTTCTTGCCATTAAAACAAAACAAAAAAACTTAAAGCTCATTTAAGCTATTTTAACTTGACACAACATCTAAAAATGCAGGGCTTCTGAGCAAGACTCTGAAAAAGCAGTGTAATGTCTCGCACACATTTTGGGAAAAAAATGAAAAAATAGTGCGGACGGACGCAAAAAACGGGCTAGGTATGATTGGGCCCTTACATGGTGGTTAATCTACGTCGCTATAAGTGCATTGAGCACAACATTTTTTTATTTATTTATTATTATTATTATTATTTTCAAATGATTGACTTGCAGAACCTGAAAGGTTCCTACAAAGCTCAACAAGAAAATTGTATGGGTCATAAAATTGCAAGTAGCCTACTCAATCATTTCTCTCTTTTGTACTGCAACTGAATTATCAGATATAATGCCAAAATTATGAGCATTAATGGTGCTATGTAATATTTTTACTTTACTAAATCATATAATGACCATAATATGTCATTAGAGAATTAGGAAACAAGCTTAGTTGAAATACTGGTTTCTCCGATAACAAAGCTACAGCCAGTATATTCTACTTTGACGTTTCTGTTCTGGACAGAATTTCTATTTCTATTTTGGCCTGTATGATCCCGCCCACTGCCCACTTTCACCAATAGTATTTAGACACCGCCGGGTTGCCAGATTCGAACAAGTTTGCAGGAAAACAACTAGTGATGGGAAGTCTGATTCTTTTCCTCAAACTGGTTCTTTCAGACTGGTTAAAAAATTTGATTCGCCAGATCATTTACGTAATCACGTAATGACGTCACTATATATCTAAGGCTATATGCCGCCGTCTCAGAATACATGCACAAACACATTCAATAAAGCTATGTGTAAGGGCATATTGCTGATTATGACATTTTATTTAATTAAGTTATAATAATAAGGGTGTTTATTGTCATCAGTGTTTCATTCAGTGATCTTGCAATAGCCTACATCCTACATTAAAGTTTTGCACCTACTAAAGCACCCAATACTGACACTGATAAACAAACGTAGATGTTCTACACATTGAAAGCATAAAAAGTGATTAAACTAGTCTTAATAAACTCATAAACTCATAAATCTGTGTCCTCGGATCAGTGTACTGTTGTTGACACGAGAACTGTTGTGATCGACACAATGTACTGTTGACTCAAGAGCTGCTGTCCTCGGATCAGTGTACTCTTGTTGACTCAAGAACTGTTGGGATCGACCCAATATATTGACTCGAGAGCTATTGACTCGAGAGCTGTAGACTGGATCATCTTCATACATTGATAAAACAGTAATACAATCAAGTCATAAACATATTTCCAGTACGTTTTATTTGTTAAACTCTTTGTTGTTCACCAAAATACACATGAAATCTAAATTTCACCCCTTAATCTCACACATGCTCAATGTCAGCATCACATCGGTTCTCAGTCTGTCGGACACCTTAGAAAGAGGCAATTCTCAGTTCATTGTACTGTTGACTCGAGTACTGTTAAGAGACTCATTGTGCTGTTGACTCAAGAACTGTTGCGACCTGAGCGTTCAGTCCGATTTGTGATCTAGTTGGAGCAATTGATCACAAAGAAGTGTTGGCAAAAGCAGATATCACCAGTTCTAAGATCATATTACTCCCAGTTACTGTCTCATTTTGATTCGGAGTGTCAGGCACATCCAAGAGACAGTTTATTATAATTAACTTGTGGATCAGTGTTGACTCAAGACGCAAACTGTTTCAAAATATTCTGTCCGTTTTGATGAACAAGTTCAACTCATTCACTAAAAAGAGCGATTCTTTCACGAACTGGACATCACTACAAACAACACTGTGCTGCAGCAATGGAAGCCAGCAAATAAACTGGATCAGAGATAACAGACTCCACCCAAACTAAAAAGCCTCGCCATCCGTCTTAAAACCAGAGGTGTAGCAAAACAAGGAGAAATATTGGAGATGACTTTGGAATAGTGAGACATCTTAAATCTCAAAAAAAAAAAACGTTAAAACTGATGCTAAATTGGCTAATTTGTGTGTCAACATTCTGGCAACCCGAATAAGCTTCGAGTCTGGGGCTAGGCAGACAACTCTCAATATTTTGAATTTGGACTGCAGTACCCATTTCAAACGTTTGTTGCGAATCTAATATATAGCACCTTTAAAAACCTGGATTAAGCAAATATGAAAATGTGGTTACAGCCTGTGACGTGCACAGAACCGGTTCAGCAGGGCCACAAATCTAAAGGTGCCCTTCTGGTCGTCCAGATGAAAAGTAGAACATTTTAATAATTAAATAAAAATGGTTAAATAAAACAAAATTAAAATATGGTAATAATCTCACAATTACAATAACAATGTGTTATTAGTTTCATTGTAAATTGCGGACGTATTAAAGAAAATTAAGCGGAGGTGCCATTAACAGCGCATGCGCCAGTAGATCGGGGGCGGATTCCAATCGCAAGTGATCCTCCCCATGCCCTACTCACTCGGAGGTGCAGAGCCCTTAAAGTGGGTACTCTAAAGGGAACACGAAATTACTGTATGAATGTGCCCTTCCTCTTGTGGAAGGGTCGATTAATTTGATCACTTTCATTTGAACAAGTTTTCGAGTGGCGTCCCCTCCCGCAGCTCCTTTGAGGGAGCAAAAAAAATGCCCCGGAGCATCGAAGTCGCGCCACAAAGCATCAGCTGTTTTTTTCATTCTGTTAGTGTTTCATGAAATTACAAGCGAAATGCAACAGAAGATATCTGTTTACAGCATATACACTCTAAAAGCTGTTTTTTTCTTCTCCAGGCCATTACATGATATTAATTTAATATGCGAGTTAAATAATGTGTTGTTTTCTATTCATGAACTTTCCGATCGGCACGATGATTTGATGGTGTTTGAAAGTTTGAGTAGAGTAAATAATCATATTTCATAAGTTGGAAACGAAACACTTCTAATTTGACAGTAAATTAAAAAGCACCTGGTAAGAGTTGGTTAGCCTAGGCTATATTGCATGTATGCATTGTAAAGTCTTAAAAATTACACTAATTATGTGTTATAGAGGCGATTAGTTATTAATTATTTTGATTACTCCCTTATCCTTTATGCCAAAACATGTTTATGTTATTATTATTTAAGTGACTCAAGAGCATGCATACAGTAATTTCCTAATGTATTTTCTGCCTGCAATGCATGCAACATGTAAAATAAATAATACGTAGCCTACATTTCAACAAGTTCCTATACTTTGAACTAATAATTCAGAAATGTATTAAATACTTAAGAATCCAGAAATTATATTGCTTGCATTGCTTTTGTTTATTTCAAAGAACGACGCTAACACACCAACTCAGAACTATAAATGCAAACCAACACAGGTCAGATAAAATGTCCACTCTATGTAGGCTATTGGTTTGTAAACTCATCAATAATACTCGATTGCTACCGCACTTCTGACATCACATGGCTCACATGCAGTGTAGACAGCTTAATTAAATATAGGCCTAATGGCAGCATCGTTTTAAGTGATAGACATTACATCTGTTATAGAAAACTGCCATTAACTGAAGAAGCTTTCTGATTCTGGCAAACCCAGTTTGTTTTTCATTAAAACTATTAGACTAATCATATCAGAAAAATACCATGGTATTATTGAATGAATGATTATATTCATAGTTCAAAGACTATGTCTGAAAAAAATAAAAATCTAATAATAATAATAATAAATATATATAAATTATATATACATACATATATATAATACAAATTTATAATACAAGAACAATGCTTAAATACTCAAAAAGCAAATAATTCGTTAAGTATGCCTATATATAAGTGCTACTCTTTAAAAATAAATAAATACAACAATCTGTGCCCTTTTTTATCCTTTCGCCCGTCCCTGCTGAGGTCTGTGGATAACAGCAATGGCGAGTGATACTTGTTCCACAGGCTCACCGTTTTCATTTCACCTCACCTGTAGGCTATGAGGGCAGAGAGTCTAGAGGCCATTCACATATGCATCCAGGTAAATTACAGGAAACTTGTTTGGTTGCCTTTATTGGTAAATGTACCACATGTGCTGTTCACGCATACCATCAATATGAAAATGTAATGATACAATTTCTCATTAAGGGGAATTGCCAGAGCAAAATTTACCAGTATTTTCAAACATATTGTGTAATTTTCTGGATAAGGCTGTGTGAAAAAGGGGCTAAGAATATTAAAAGTATATTTACTGCAAGATAACATCTAAGATATATAATATGAGACAATATCCCTGAAAGGCTTTTTTTTTTTTTTTTTTTTTTTTTAAATCCTTACTGATTTACTTTGTGACATATTTTATTTATGTGACATGAGTAGCACAGGGACAGGAAGTTTTAAATTGTAGTGTTGTAATGATATTTTTACCCACAAGATGGCATGCTTTAATCATGGGTTAGCGTTATCATCAATCTTACAGGAACATCTGAAAAAGTGTCACTGCTTTGTGATCCTGTTTCCTCCTTCATGTGACTATCAACAACAGCAGTCTACTGTATCTTCCGACTAAAATTTACAGTTCACGCATTTGCCAATAGATGGCAGTAAAATATTGACTTTCAATTTACCTCTGCAGTGCTCTTTCTTTCTTTCTTTCTTTCTTTCTTTCTTTCTTTCTTTCTTTCTTTCTTTCTTTCTTTCTTTCAAGATCTGCAATGTATATTATATGAAAGGTGTTGTCAGTCTCTTCTCAGTTCCTCTTTCAGTGACCTGCTGTTGTTGAGGTAAAATTCCCTGAGACATTTTGAAATTATATTTACACTACTTCTAGCCAAATGCTTTTGTCAAGCTGATGGCATTGTCAGGTTTGCCGTAATGCATGGGCTTATACAGGCGGAAGCCCAGGGGCTTACAACTCCCATAGGGCCCAGCTCGTGGGAGCTTTCAGCAGGAGACACAGTTGTTGACATGGTGACAGTACGCAACCGTTTAAGGCGTCTGTTAATGCACAGCAGTTCAACATCTCAACAACTGGAAGGTACCTTAAAACACCCCTTCCCTTATGGGAAACTCTGATCCCGAGTTTCCCATAAGTACAATGAGGGAGTCCAGGCCCCTTTCCTGATATTGACAGTTATAACGGAAATTACCTCCTGAACGTTTGGTAATGGGTAATACACTTGTCCAACATTGCAGATGGATCAGCTATTTGCGTGTGTTGAGTCAGTTTTGCTGTCATTTGCTGTAAATCCCTCTCTTGCACTCTGCCTCTTTAGGGGTCATATAGTTGTTCCTCCAGTAGGAATTTCTTGAATCCTGTAGTCATTCTGTTTAAGTAACAGAGTAGTGACTAAAGTGGTGAGAATTGAAGTTCTAGAGTAGTGTCTTGCATATGTGGGAGAGGAAATAAAAGAGCCTCCAGATGGAGCCGAGCGTCATCAGCTATCCAAATGCTTCTGTCGCAATCTTGTGGTTTTCATCAGATAGTCATCATTCACATTATTTTTTTTTTTTTATTTGAATCTTGCTTGATTTATCTTGTCCCTCAGACCTACAGCATGCATGGATTGTTCTTTTATGGAAAGGCCTCTGTTTTGCACCATGTCAACTTAAAGGAATATTGAAGTGACATTGAAGTGGCATTTGCCACTCCTTTAATTAATGGAAGAGAATGGGGCATTTTACATGTAATAAAATCACTTACCAACCTAATCCATATATATGGCCTATAACATTGTTAGCATGACGTATACAGCCGTGACACCAATTTGTAGGCAAACTGAGTATAATTTGCCATGGGTTCACTCAGGATTTTCCTATGGGGTTTTTCAACTTATGAGTAAAATAAGATCTGTTGTAAACATTACTTCAGGATACATGGATGTTTTATATGTCGTATAACAAAATGTCCATGTATCGTCAAGTAGTGTTTACCACAGACCTTATTTTACTCATAAATTCAAAACTCCCAATATAAAGCCCCATAGGAAAATGCAGAGGGTACACATGGCGAATTCTCTTTAGGGTTTGTGGACTGCAAACTGAACAGCTCTATAAGGAAATAAGTCTTAGTAAGAACAATAAATCAAAAGTTTAATTGAGGTGGTACTTTCTTCGATGACTGAGAAAAGCACATCTCCCACCCCCCATCCTCACTACATTCTATAGAAGGACTATTGAGAGCATCCTGAGAAGCGGCATCACTGCCTGGTTTGGGAATTGCACCGTTTCGGACTGCAAAGCCCTGCAGAGGATAGTGAGGACAGCGGAGAAGATCATCGGGGTCTCTCTTCCCTCCATCAAAGACATTTACACAAAAACTCTGCATATGGAAAGCCACCAGCATTGTGGACGACCCCACACACCCCTCACACAAACTCTTCACCCTCCTGCCATCTGGCAAGAGGCACCGAAGCATTCGGGCCCTCACGGCCAGACTGTGTAACAGCTTCTTCCCCCAAGCCATCAGACTCCTCAATACTCAGAGACTGGACTGACACACACACACACACACACACACACACACACACACACACACACACACATATACACACACACACACACACACACATACACACACACACACACACACACACACACACACACATACACACACACACACACACACATACACACACACACACACACACACACACACACACACACACACACATACACACACACACACACACACACACACACACATACATACACACACACACACACACACACACACACACACACACACACACGTGTCCTGAGTTGCACTTTAATTATTGTCACTTTATAACTGGCTGCTACGTCAATAACTACTATGTGCATAGAACACTATCTCATAGTATGTTATGTTTACATTTGGCATTTTTAGAAAGTGTCCACTTTTTGCAATACTCAAATTACAAATGTGTACTGGTCGGCGCTGCACTGACTCTCACTGTGCCTTTTTTCCTTTTCCTTTTAGTAATTTATTGTACTGTCTCGTACTTTTTTGCACACGTTTGCACGTGCAATTTATGTAGAAATGTTATTTAGTCTGTGTAGTCTCATGTTGTTTGTTGTTTTATGTAGCACCATGGTCCTGGCAGAACGTTGTCTCATTTCGCTGTGTACTGTACTAACTGTATTTGGTTGAATGACAATAAAAAAAACCACTTGACTTGACTTTAAGTAATTTTCATACAATTGCATTAAAACTGTGTGCATTTCTGACATATAGCTGCTGGTGAAATTCCCTTCTTGTGCTCTCAGCTAACAGAGCTATACCAGAAGCTCACAATACTGTGTCACAGAATCCTTTAGTCACACCTTGACCTAAATTAGAAAGCTGCGTTGAACTACAAATCTATATAGCCTAACATAAGCACAATAAAAATAATCATGAGCTGAGCTGAGAGATGGATCAAGCTTAAATGTCCTTTGTCACTTTACCCGTTTTCACCACATATTGTAAAATTTGCAGGATTTACAATCCACATTAAACATGAAATAAACTAAAATAAAAAGGAACTAATCTGAAATTACAAAACACTGAGAAAAAGAAAAATGAAACTAAAACTAATAGACAAATTGTGAAACATAATGAAAACTAAACTAAATAGAAATGAAAACTAAATAAAAAATCCAAAACTGTAATAACACTCAACACCATGCCAAGCTATTGATTTCTCAGTGTGACAGCCAGAAATTGCTTCAATTCAAGGAACCCACAGAGAAGTTCACACTGATTCTAAGGCTGTATCACATGCTGTATATTGTGATACACTTTGTCTAAAACATGCTTTTGTGTTTACACCCTCTTTTTAAGCTGCCCAGATTGGATTTGAAGACGAGTAAAACTACAATCTCGATTGAAGTTTACAAGTCTTCTTTAACCGCATCCCCTAAAAGCATAATTTCAATCATTTCTCAATGATAAATTTATTTTGCAAATACATACAGTATGTTAACTTTGTGTACGATATGTTTTATGTGCTTTAATATTGTTTTTTAAGCTGTTCGCTTTAGTGGTCAGAGTCCTCACTGGCTGGTTGTACTGGTCTTCTGGGACATTTTTGTCTTACAAGATCATTATGAGACACTATTTGTTAATTAATTTATATAGTATCTTAGTGGGATTTAGGCCAACATTTTCAAAGGAACAAAGAAGTTACAGAAAGAAAAAATAACAACAACAATATGAGAATCACAAAGGGATGGCTGAGGTGTTCAAACTAGCAGCTGGTTTCCTGTGGTGTCAGGTAAACCCTCCATCTTGTCATTTCTTGCTGTGCCAATCATACTTTATTCAAAGTCTGCACATGCACTCAATCTCTCCATGGTCATGATCTCTGTCTTTCATTAGGCTGTCTTTTGAATTTCCCTCTGTGGTTAAAATTATGTTTTACTGGTCAAACTGTAATCATTCCCAGAGCAAACATTTCTGGTGGTAATTTTATGACAACAAAGAAGACATTGTTTGAATGACTCACAAATAACCCAGCCAAAAAGAAGAACAGATTTTATATCAGTGCCACTAGACATCCCCAGCATTTGACTTGTGTTAGCCATTATTTTGAGAGTGCTTGTTTTCCCAGGCATTGTTCTTTCTAGATTCTAGTTTTAATCTAAAACTTTAAATTATTTTTGATTTAACTTTTGCAACGGGTAAACAATGGGCAAGGAGGAGGCAGGAACCAGCTGAACAGCAACAAACTTTAATGACAGAACTGAATTTAAACAAACATAAACACGCATCGTGTGTGTGTGTGTGTGTGTGTGTCTCTCTCTCTCTCTCTCTCTCTCTCTCTCTCTCTCTCTCTCTCTCTCTCTCTCTGTCTCTCAAACTGGCATCCCCAACTCCTCTTTATCCCTCTCCCGCTGATTGTGTTGAATCAGTGCCAGGCGTCCATCATTACGGCCTGGCCATGACCTCCTCTTCGTCACAACTTTATTGTCCTGAAGGAAATTTGTCTTGGAAATACACTGCATCTGTTGTTTGAAAACATAGCACATACACATTTGTCATCCATAATTACACACATAGCAAATCCACACACTTGGATTGCCACTAACAAAACATTGCATAATCCCTTCAAACAATGTAACTTAATCCGGAATTAATTTTTACAGAATAAGATTAATATTACAGGTCACCTACATGCTTTTATCTAGCTTGACGTTAAAGCTTTGATGGACAAGGGGACAAAAGAATTCTTAAAACCATTCAGTCTGCACTTGGGGACTCTAAAGTGTGTGCCTGAGGGTAGGAGCTGGTACTTTTCTTAACGTTAAGGTTTAGGAAGTGCTTGTCTCACCACTGTACAAACTTCTGGATCACATATTTGTATGCAGTTGTATCTATTATGTCTGATATGAGACCCAGGATAGCCTTGCCATCAGAAAACGTTATCATGTTTGTGCTGGCCATGCTGCATGTGCATTTATTGGTGTACAAGGTGAACAGGACTAGTGAGCTGACGCACCCCTGAGGGGCGTTAGTGCAGATGGTATTGGACAAGTTCCTGTTCACTCTGACTAGTTGAGTGCGATGGGTCATAAATGAATGGTACCATGATGATGAATGGTTTGACATTCATCTGCCGTAGTGTCTTCAGAATCACATGAGGTTGCAGAGTTTCAAAAGCTGTACGGAAATGTACAAACAACAGTCTAGCATAGGCCCTAGGTTTCTCAAGATGTTTAATCACTAAGTGGACCAAGCTGTTGATTGCATAACCAGTGCCTCTCTTGTGTGTGTAGGCAAACTGATAAGGATGTAGTTGAGGGCCTACATCCACTTTCAGCAGCCTAAATATGAGCTTCTTCATGCAAATCATTCAAACTGAAGTGAGAGAGATGGGTCTGAAATAATTGTTCTCCTGTGGACACGGTTTCTTAGCAACAGGTATGATAATTGCCTTTCCAATTTCTAATTTAAAACAGATACATTCTGCATCTGAAAATGTTTCATATTAAATGTTCATTTTGTTAATAGTAGAGTTTGGGTACTCGAGTTCATACTTGGAAATTATCGGGAAAATTTGTTTTTATTGCTAAAGCAGACTGCAACTCTGAACAACTCATAAACAGCTCCTATTAATTGTTTTTCTACATTAAAAGCATTGATGAATTGCTTAAAATATGCTCTTTTACAGTTTTTTCCACAATTAAATGCACAATGAAATATTAAGCTATTTTGGGCATCAAAATGTTTTGTTTATAATTTAATTATATATTGGGTGTGCGGACGTCCCAGTTTATTACACAGGACAGTCTCGGTTTTTGGTAGGGTCACAGATTTGTTCTTCTTAAATCTAATTAAATCATTGTTTATCTCGCTATTGTCTCTGGTAACGTTTGCAGAGAAGAAAATTAATTAATTAGTTAATTAATTGTTGCGTCACATGTTGATTTGATGATACACGTACATTCATTCTAGTCTTCAGCATATCAGCTGAAATGTATCTGGTTACCATGTCAATGACATCATGCACTTAGCGCTTGTGCTCTATGTCATCCTGTCAGAAGTGTAACGTCTCAGCAAGTTTTGACTCATTTTCTTCCCAAACGAGTCAGAAGATAGACACAAAAAAGAAATCTCAGTTTATATTATTTCTTTAGATAGGGATAATTTTAGATAAAACTAAACAAAATTGAAAGGACAAATTGCAGATTTGACTATCTTTAGTCTATGTTTGAGTGGAAGGAAAAAAAGCAACAAATAACTTAATTTTCCATAGAAATTTCAGCAGAGCATTTTGAAGGACAGTTTTGTCTTCATACACCTAAAACATATGCTTTCACATGAAACCATTTTGAAGTTTGATTCACACTTGACTCAGAGTCGACTAAGGTGGACTCGAACCCAACACCAGTTACTAGTGTAGTAACATAGTAAATATCATTGACTCAACACTCTCAGTGCAATATGTTTGGTTCATTTTAGCTGTGGCAAAATACAATGGTGAGCAGTCAAACCATTTTCCTTATACTATGTCATGTTTACGTTCATATTGCCCGCATTAGCCTATGACCCTAAAGAAAATAGGTTATCCAAACACTTTATTAGGAACACTACACTATGGTCCTAGTAAAATCAGGAGTTACAGAAATACTCAAACCAGCACATCTGGCACCAATAATCATGCCACAGTCCAAATCACTGAGATCATATTTTTTCCCCACAATCAAGGTTGATGTGAACATTAACTGAATCTCCTGAACTATATGATGTTATGCATTCCACTGCTGCCACAGGATTGGCTGATTAGATAATTGCATGCATAGATGTACGGGTGTACCTAATAAAGTGCTTGTGAGTGTATATTTCTCATTTCATTTAGTCAGACAATAGCTATAACTGGCAAAAAACTATGTATTTAAAATATAATTAGAATCTAATCTTTGTAAAATATAAGTTTAAAATATGCATTTTTTTTGGCTCATTAGCCCAGATAAAGAGTGAGTGCATGCTTTATTTTTTAAGAGCCAAAAAGCATAGGTGCACTTTTTAAAAACTGATATTTTGAGGTGTTAGCAAGACCTGAGGTTGATTAATTTTTATGGAGGATTTCATCCATCATAACAAGTACAAGTTGAGGATGCTGAGGAGGTACTGGCACACCTACAGTATATGGTACTGTTACTTGATGTCAATGTCAATATAAACAGTGAGTGCACTATTCTGCATGCAAGTGCCTTTTTTCCTGGATTGATCCAGTTTGCAGTAACACTTAATTACTGCTTAATTAATGATTCACGTTAACATTAGTTAATGCAATATTTAACAAAAACTAACAATGAACAGTAGTATTTATACATAAACATAATAGGGATGTTCCCACAAAACATTTATTTCTGTCATCATTTACTCACTCTTGCCCTTACAAAATCTGTATGGCTTACTTCTAATATTCGATATTAGGCAGAATGAGACAGCCTTAGTCTCTATTCGCTATCACTGAAAGGAAAAAGATGCAATGAAAGTGAATGGTGACTGAGGCTAACATTATACTTACCATCTCCTTGTTTGTTCCATTGAAGAAAGAGGGTCAAACAGGATTGAAACAAAATTAGTTTGAGTAAATAGATGGGTTTCCATTTAAATTTTTAATTTTTTTTAAGAGCATTTAAAAAAGACTTGACTGAAAATATGAATCGTTGTGCATTTCTATCCACTACATAATGTGCATTAACGTGAGAGAGCTTTCCATGTCATGATGGAAAATCTGAATGAGCTCCTTGCTTCGGGGAGAGGTTTATTTGCAGGATTTGAGCATTTGCACATCAAAATGCTGCCAGGAGATGTTGCAGAATAAATGTAATATCTGATATAATGGGGCTGAAACATCTGCAATGCCAACACGCCTCTAGTCTCAGCCTACCTGAGAACGGCAACTCTCAAAACTGTTCTGGCGGATTGTGAGGACCCACATTATCGACTAGCTGTGGGTTAAACACTTTTGAAAGTCAAGCACTATTTTCAAAGGATTTTGTGCCAAGGTCGGACCTTTAGGTGAGCCAGTCACATTAAGCTTTTGCACATTGCGGGAATAGTCATAACACATCATTGTTTTCCATCACCCTAATGTGCATTTTAACTAATGCGAAACTCTAGAAAATCGACCTCCTCCTGCAAAATATTTTAAGCAATATCAAGTCGCATATCAAGTGTTTCTATTCAGAATTTCTTAAGCACAATTTCAAAATGCTCATAAAAAATGGTTGAATGGAAACCCAGCCAATAATGACAGAACTGTCATTTTTGGGTGAATTATCCCTTTAGTTGAGTTTCCAACAGGTTGTTTCCAACAGGGCTTAACTAGAGGGAAGGCAGGGTGGGCAGCAGCCCTAGGGCTGGGGATGAGAGAGGACCCACAATGTTAGACCAAAAGAAACCATAAAAATGACCTCCAAGGGGGGGATTATTTTTTTTGCACTGGGGCCAACAAGATCCAAGTTATGCCACTTTTTACCATGTTTGCTTTAGACAAAAGTTGACTCAAATACTGTTCAATGTGAATCCCTGTTCATCTCCTCTGTGTGCCTGGCCTGCCTTGACATGTGTGGACTCACACCTGCTTCCTTATCAAGATTCAAGGGATGATTCATTGAATTACTGAAGATCATCTAACATCATAGCACTCTAACACTGGTGTTGCTGATAAAATGGCTGGTAATAAAATAGATATTTACATCTCTGAAGGTTTTACCAAAACAATGGGGATTCTGTAAGATCTACGACATGATTGTGTTTTGTTTCATTAAAGGGTTTAGTATCATGGGGTTTGGCAACTAAATCAAAGCTCTGTAAATTAAAGCTTGGCATCTCTGACTTTTCTCTGCAGCTGTGAACATGTCCTGTCAGGGTATTAAAGGTCACTCTGCAGTGGGCCAGCTGGCTGGTGTGTCAGCCTGCATCATGAAAACCTTCTTTGTAGTGAGTGCTGGAGACAGTGGGGCCTCAGAGGCCACAGCACTACCTGCAACTCTGTGTTAGAGTGGAGGCATGTCATTGCACACAGATGGCTGTTTCCTCCCCTGCACTAAACAGTTCTGTGTTTTACCACCTATTTGCCCCCTCAGCCTTTCTGTGGCTGTTGCTAGACTTGTTTTCAAAGAATATACTGTATGTTGCATTAAGTTTATATTCCTTACCTTATTCACCAATGGGGTAAGAAAAATAAACTTATTTCAAGACTTCGTTTATGTTTCATGAAAACAAGTCTTATTAACTTTTGCAATTTTTATTTTAAAGGAAACACATCTCCTTTTAAGGATGCTTAGATACATTACAATTTCAGAAAAAAAAAAAAAAATAAATAAATAAATATTTTTTTACAAATATTCTTTGGTCAATAAAAGTTAGGCTCAATCTACAGCATGTGTGGCATAATGCTGATTACCACAAAATAGTGTTGTCAAAAGCACTGGTACTTCGGTACCAAGTCGATACTAAAATAATAATATGTAATGGTACCAGTGTTTCTGCAATACCGATAGTACCGAGAACCGAATATATCCGGTACCAGCGCTCAGTATGACTGACACACACACACGACAGATTTAAAATTATCACAGACTTATTTTGAATGCGTGCTCTGTTACTTCTTGTACAATGAAACGGATAATTCATCAAATTAAAGTCGTGACATGCCCTAGTATGATTTATTAAACCGATAAAGGCTGCAATCTTACTGTGCAAGGGATGTGAACAAATCCAACTTCTCATTCACTAGAAATTCCACAAACATTCATACATTCAATTGAATAATTAACGTTGTATGAGATGACAAAGCAGAGTACTTATCCATTGTGAATAATGTAAAATACATATTTATGTAATTAAAATCACAGCATCTGCGCTCTAATCTCAACTCAGCTTTGCTTTATTTATATCGCATTTAAAACAACAGTTAACCATAGTGCGTCACAGTAATACAATTTAAAACATAACAACATTTCAAAATGACCACATACACAAACACCAGTAATCTAAAATACAACAAACACTCCAAAACTGTGTCCTGCATTTCATTCGTCAGACTTAAAGGCCAGTTTAAAGAGATGAAATTTCAGACATGACTTAAAAGTCTTCAATGATCACACTGCGCTGTGTAGCAAACTGTTTATCCAGAAAAGTGAAGCATACGACAAAAAACACGTCATAATAAAAGCACGATACAAAATAAAATCTAGATGCCTGAAATTGAATAAAGATATATTACAACTTTATAGTAAAATGTAATATTCTCTATAATAATAATAATTAAAGTAGGCCTATTACAAGCAAGACATCTGTTGAATAAAATTTGGCAAAAATAAAATAAAAGCAATGACATTGTTAAAAAGTTTTATGTTCACTTGTTAAAAGTTTTAAGAATTTATTGATTAGACACCATTTTGATGACGAAATTAAATTAAACTTTAAAAAAATGTTCTGGAAAGTTCTGGAAATAATAATAATTATTAACCTATAATTATTTAAATAATTAAAAATAACTTAACTGGTGTGTTCAATAGCACATTATCATATTAGCATATCTTTGCTGCGGTATTGAAATTGGTATCTTGAACTGTGAAATTTAACTGGTATCGGTATCGACTACTGAAATTTTTGTACCGTGACAACACTGCCACAAAAATAATTTCGACTTTTCTTTTAAAATAGTCAAAAATCTAGGTTACAGTGAGGCACTTCCAGTGGAAGTGAATGGGGAAGTGGAAGTTTAAAGGCGTTGTGAAGCTTATTACAGCTCGCAGAGCTTGTTGTCCAGAGATGGAAAATTTGCCAGTAGAATGCTGGGTAGTGGGGGACAATTTGCACAACGTCTTAGTGTGACGAGAACGCCAGCTCTCCTAACCCTTTTCTGGCTACATTTCCGCAGATGGGGAGCACAGACTAAGGGCTCCGCTGACTTGTTTGTAAACAGCGGGTCGGCATTGAGGAATTTAAAGTCCAATTTTTTGTGTGCTATTGCAGAACCAATGTCCAAAAGTGTTTGTCTATCGTAGACGATAAGGCAGACAACATCAAAGACAAAAAAAATTAAAAATTGTAGACAAAAAAAAAAAAAAAAAAAAATGCAATGTTTGGTCAGAGCTCACAACACAGCAGCCATACTCAGCACCATCTTGATCTTGATGGATTCAATTTCTGAAGAATGCGATATTAGTCCAAATAAAAAAAAAGCTTTGTTTGGATGATTCTTTCCATTTTTGTTTAGATATTAATTCAATGTTGCATTCTCGTTGTTTTTACCAACTTTTATTTTGAGAGAGCAAATGTTTGTAAATCAGAGTAATGGTTTCTTTGCTACTATTTAACATGTATATGCCATAGGATGTAACAGTATAAGTTTATGGTTGTACAGTATTGACAGTGTCGGCCAAAACAATACTAGTGTTGGCATACATCTTTGTATTTAGATGAAAGATGTGATTTCTGAAATAATTTGTATTAATTTAGATGAAATTCAGAATGATTTTCATTCTGTGTGAATAAAAGTGTCCAGTAAAAGGGCAGTTACTCAGATTAGGTGAGTAGTATTCATGTGGTCATGTGATGCTAACATGGCTGCACCCATCAGGCATCCCTGTCCCATGTAGAATAAAAGTGCTGTTATATGGTTACTGATATGACTGAATTCTTCATATCATATGAGTGGTCATAATTTTATACATATGTTCCAAAATAACTATTAATTTCTTCAGAACTAAAACTTTTTAAATGAGGAAAAAAAAAATACTACACAGAAAAATAATACACATTTAAAAATCAGATTCTGTTTGAATAATTTCAGGAAGTATCCACGTTACATTGAGTTCTAAATTGACAATCTGTTATGGGCTGATATTACATGTTATGTCTTGTCTTGTGTTTTCTGAGGGGCCTAATACTTGTAGCATTAGCTCATTATGTTGTAAACAATTTACGGGGCTTGCTGCGACTTGACTTTTCATAGATAAAGGAGGTGATTACAATGTGTTAGAAAGGCTAGATGAGGCCCTGTCAACTACAGGGCAAATGTTTGTCTCAAAGACATTGTTACTGTGAAATTGTGACAATGCATCTGAGTCTGAGCAAAAGCTTTGCAAAACAAACACTGCAACTTTTTAATATCCACAAAGACATCATGGAATGCAAAGCAACTTTTTGGTCTGTTGAAACAGTCATTTGGGACCAAGAAACAGTCGAATGAATGTCGTTTGATTGCAGTTTCAACTCATGCTTATTTCAAGGATGTTGCATTATTGTGCATCATTCTCCTTACAAAATATAAAATATTCCAAACATAAGTAAAATCTTTAAGCTTCTAGAGACAGATGACTGTTCATTTAAATGTTTTTCATCAAGTCCCTGTGGAGGTTTCCATGGTAATCTTATGGCCATTTCGTCTCTAGAAAGTCACCTGACCGAATGAGAAAAAGCAGCATGCAAAGAGCTCAGCAAACATTCAGACATCACTGCACAGCCATACATTGAGACTATTACTGATTATTCATCTCTAGGAAAATGTTTTTATGTTTAAAAAAAGAAGAAAAAAATATTCTTCTCTTTCCAGGGGAATTGGAAAATATAGCTCTGTTAGTTTATAAGTTGTAAGATCTATGGCACAATTTACTTGCAATGGATCACAAAACATAGCATATCTGATTCTTTTAATTGGCTATTACATTTACACTTACATTTATTCATTTGTCAGATGCTTTTATCCAAAGCGACTTACAAAAGCGAATCATCTTAAGGAGACATTGGTATGAAAAGTGCCATAATACAAAGTTTCACTAGCTTCTGAATAGTATTCAAAACAGATTTAATTTATTCTTTTTTATTTTTTTTTTAGTGACTTGTTAAGTGCTCTTGGAAAAGATGTGCTTTTAGCCATTTTGTATGCTGGAGTAGATCCAGTGACTGTTTTGTATGCCAGCATCAGAGCCTTGAATTTAATACGTGCATCAACCGGCAGCCAGTGGAGAGAGACATTGAGTGGTGTAACATGCGCTCTCTTTGGTTCATTAAAGACCAGACGTGCTGCTGCATTCTGGAGAGGTCTAATTGCACATGCAATTAGGTCTTCATTTGCTGAGGTATAATTGCACATGCAGAGGGGCCTGCAATGAGAGAGTTACAGTAGTCCACTCTAGTTATGGCATGTTCAGATAGGAAAGGTCTTATTTTCCTGATATTGTAGAGTGTAAATCTACATGATCTTGCAGTCTTTGAGATGTGGTCTGTGAAATTTAGCTTGTTATCTATGGTTACCCCTAGATTTCTGACCATTTTGGAAGGCGATACTGTAGTTGAACCCAGCTGCACGGTGATGTACGGGTAATATTCAAAAGTTCTTTTTGGGAAGAGAAGGGGGCTATAACCTGAGGGGATGTGAAAACTTTAAAGTCCAGGCGGTGAGAACCACCAGGAAAAGCTTGTGTGTGTCTGTGTGTGGTGTCAGACTTTGGAATGGTTTGGGGATACAGTTCAAGCAATGCCCAAATATTCACCAATTCAAATTAAAATTTAAAGAAATGGTGTTGACAAAATATGAGACTGAGTGAGGGATCTGGGTGCTCTTGTGTTTGTGACTGGGAGGGGTACTGGTTATGGTAAAATAAATTTAAGTATTTAGGATTATAAATGGTTCCTGTTTATTTATCTTGATATTGTAAATGGTGACACAATTACAAAAGAGTGGGATATGTGTACATAGCTGAGTAAATAATGATAATGATTATTATTAATTATTATTGATATTACTGTTATTGTAAAACTATGTTTAAACAATATGTTAGGATATGGTTATATTTTATATATGATGTGATTATTATAGATATCAGGACATATTTGAATGTTTACGATAATGAGGATTATCATATAGCATTATAGTGATTATTGAGATAGCATAATGTAATTGTAAGAAACTATAATATCAAATAAATATTATCAAAACAAATAAATTATTATTATTTAACTGTTAATGGCAGCGGATATATGGGGTAATATATGGGAAGGAATTGGGGGTGGGAGCAAATAAGTTATACTTCTTTCCACTCCCTTTCGAGCAACTATTATTATTATAAGTGTAAATAATATGTGTGTGTATGTGTATATATTTATATCTATGTATATGGGAGATAAGCTGTGCTATGTTATTTTTATTTTTATTTCTTATTTGTGTGTGTGTGTTAATATATATGTGTGTGTGTGTTAATATATATGTATATATTATATTTTATTTTGCTCGAAATAAACTTCAATCAATCAATCAATCAATCAGAATGTTGTGTTCAACAGCAGGGTTGGCTGGAAAGACAAGGAGTTCGGTCTTGGCTGGGTTGAGTTGCAGTTTTCATTCATCCCTTTTAATTACTAGTGATATTCTGTGAAATGTATTAATCTAATATAAAGTTCTATTGGCTGTGAGAACCATGCAATAAGTTGATGCTTATTCTCATAGCAAACTTAGTATCCTGGGGGATAGAGAGGGAGGGAAAGAGAGAGAGAGAGAGAGAGAGAGAGAGACACTTATAAAAATGGAGGATGCAGTGATTTCCCCTCCAAACAATACATTTCCTAACTGACACTACATATTCCAACTCCAGATTCTAAATACGATTTTAATATCTGTTTTACATGTTTCTGTTCTTCAAGAAAACTATATTCATAGGTTTATAGATTTCAAATAAATCCTCTTAGATTAGATGCAAGAAAGCTCAAAGGCTTAGAAACTCCAACAATAAATCCCAACATTGGAGGAGGGACACAAGCCACATCTAGGGACTAGAATATCATAGATCCTTCTACATTGATAATTACATTTGAACTACACTCCAAGATGAAAAATACATCTTTGAGAATGTGGTTTGCTTAGAACTTGTAACATAGCTAATAGGACATGGCCTCTGACCATTCCTGAAGCCCTCTCTGTTGGAAGAATGTAGTTATATTTATAGCAGGGATATATTCAGGCCTGTTTTGTTTAGGTCCAGTTGGTGACATGTAATGTGAAATATAGTCAGTCTGGTGACTCATCAGAGTCTCATCAGAGCCTCACACCAGGGGTGTGGAATGTTCACTGATGTTCCATGGTACAGCTTTTCCTTAGCAGTGTGTGGGAGTGTATGTGTAAGTGTGTGGAAGCAGGAGAGTCATGTGACATTGCTCCTTAATGCATCTCAAGTGAGTTGTGGTCATTGACAGCTGTTGCTGTGATGACAGGCAAGGCTACTTGCTACAGAGCCATCTAAGATGATATCAAAGCCCTCTGCAGACACAGATGCTCAAGAAGATCAGTTAAGGAACATTATATTGATTAAATGCAACTGGGTATATTATCAAGTGTATCAATACTACAATCACCCCTTAAAATTATGTGATTTGATATAGACAATGATAGAACATATAGGAAACATGTACACATAACTCTTTTCATAACTCAATTTCATAACTCAAATGTGTAAGATACATTCATACCTTATCTGCACTGTGCTGTATGAAAAAAGTCATGGTTACTGTTGTAACCTCCGTTCCCTGATGGAGGGATTGAGATGTTGTGTCGAATGTAGTAACACAAGGGGTCTTTCTTGAGAGCCTCGTGTACCTCTGAACTTGAAAAAAGGCCCATGAAAATGGGCAGACAGAATTTGTATGTCCCAACCCCGGACATACGGGTATAAAGGGAAGTGGAGTGCGTCTATAAGTCAGGTTTTTGCACTGAGGAAGAGAGAAAAAGGTACGGCCGTTTACAGTGGTAGGTCTAGTGTCGTGGCAAGGGGGACACAACGTCTCATTTCCTCCATCGGGGAACAGAGTTTACAACAGTAACCATGATGTGCCCCTTCTGTCACTCACTCGACGTTGTGTCAAATGTAGTGACACAGTGGGTCCCATTTAAAAACGCCATGCACTAGACTGTGTTACGTGAACTGCTGACACAGGTGCAAGCAAGCTACTGCATGCTAGGAGCAACTGTATCGGCCGCACATAACCCTAACCAACGCCCCCAGAAAAAGGTGTCATATGCAGACCTTAGGTTCCCAGCTCCCCTAAGGAGGGGACAGGTGACATGACTATCATGGGAGCTAGCCAGCCAGCCGCAGCCTTTTCTCTCTCTATGTTTCTCATCATAGAGCACAAATCAGCTGAGGCTATCTTAACGCTATGAAATGCGTTGGGGAAGGCAATCTTTTCCATTCCTATTCTTTCAGGGGGAAAAGACCCCTGAAATACGTCACATGGGTTGTCAAGCCACACGTGGAAGTGGCGTGGTGGCAGGTCCTACTTGGTGAGCGAGGAGCTCCACAAACACAGCGACCGGGGGCAGAAGGACTGCCCAAGGGATACACGGGTCCGCCGACAGGGGGTCTGGTCGCAAATTCCTCCTCTGAATTCGCAGGCCAGAAGGCTAGGGAGGAAGAACAACCAGGAAGCGAGAGATTAGTGGCTAACCTGGGAGAGAGAGCACACTGGATCACTTTGGTGAAGGGCGCTAAGTGCAAGCAGAACACCCGATCGGCTGTTCCGTATTACCGAGTTCTACCGGCTCGGACCTGACAAAACGGGATGAGACTGACTCAACCCTGAGATTTTAGAATCTCGCAAAAGTATTGGGTGTTGCCCAGCCTGCTGCTCTGCAGATGTCTTCTATGGGAGGTGCCGTTGGCCAGTGCCTATGAGGATGCCACACTTTTCGTTGAGTGTGCTCGAACCCACAAGGGGGCGGGTACGCCAGAGTCTTGAAGGCCAAAAAAATTGCATCGACTACCCAGCGGGCAGCCTCAGTTTGGAAACAATGTTCCCTTTCCACCGTCCGTCGAAGCAGACAAAGAGCTGCTTAGAACATCTAAAGCTCTGCGTGTGGTCCAAATAGATATGCAAAGCACTTACCGGACACAGCAACGAAGGACGGATCTGTCTCCTCAGGGGGCAGACCATTTACTTGCCGTTCACTGTGTTGTGGTGGGCCGTGATAGCGGCTACATACACCTTCGGAGGGGTGGGGGTGTAGTGGCTATGAGCGGCACCCTGACCCGAGGAACCAATCGACTAGTCGTGAGAGGTGAGGGGGTGATGGAAGTTTCCAGTCCAGCCTTGCGCTCTCAACGGCCAGGGAAAGCAATGGACATTTGGGGGGGGGGGGTGTTGTGGGGGGGGGAGGTTTGTGGGGATTTACCAGTTGAAACTGAGTCTGTTGCTCTCCCCAAATCGCCTTCAACGCCGGTCGGGCCAGCCTTAAACCAGTAAGAAGAAGGCACGGCTGAATTGTCTTTCTCTCGGAAAGGAGAAAGTCACGACCGCAACGTTGCCATGGCTATGTTCTGGCAATGAGAACATAAACCTTTCATAAATGCTGCCTCAGTGTGAACGCAGCCCAGACACGTGAGGTAGCGCTTATAACCGCCAGGAGCGGCGAGAAAACAGCCGTATCCAGTAACTAAACAGAGGCGGAAAGACATCTTTAAAAAGACACATCCTGAAAAGGACGTTCAGGGACTGCTGTATATTGGTCTTTTGTGAATGAAAATACTCTCTTTTAGAAGTATACACTCTTTTACAGAAGCGCTGTCGAAGTGCCCAGGGGCATGGACTACACAGCGTGCAGAGAGGGAGAAAGCCACTGGTAATGCGCCGTAGATCCAACAGCAATGCTCTGATAGAGTTGAGTGGAACAGTAGTGAGACTTAGCTTGCTGCTGCACAACCGCTCAGCTCCAAAGAAAAAATCTGACTGAAAGATGCATGCCCGCTTCCCTTTATACCCGTATGTCCGGGGCGGGACATGCAAATTCTGGATGCCAATTTCTCATTGGCCTTTCTCAAGTTCAGAGGTATGCAAGGCTCTCAAGAAATACTCGAGTGACAGAAGGTGAACTTGCATGCTCAAAGCTTAGTGTGACTTTCCCTTAAGCTGTTTCCATTTGAAAACTCTGTTTGCACTATCTGTACTGTACCATTTCCTGCGCCAAATTTGTCATTCACAACTTTTTATCAGTGGTTTTTAGGACTATTGTGAATCTAGAAATATGCAATTATAACCATAACTCCCACTTTTTTATTGATGGTCTATTTTTTTATTTTGCCATTTGCTCTTTACACCTAGATAATCAGTGCTGATGCTTAACCTTGCTGAAAGGATTTTGGCTAATTGATTTCTTGTTTTTGCTAAAGTGCTGCAATTTATCATGACAACACTTTAGTAAGGTTTGCAGGAGCCTTGTGCAGAAAGCGTGCATTCATGGTGAGGTGTGAATGTCCTCACTCAGTGTTGTCATTGCAAGTATAATATGGGACATTATAACCCTGTCTCAGCTGTCCCATCCAATCTGAGTGCAGAATCTTGAAAAGTGCTGAGAAGAAGCTTTCAAAGTGTTCTGCACATATGTATTTATGTACAGGATCAGGGAGATTTGAACACTTGCATAGGCATTGACTCCCAAATGTCTATTTTTACACTCCTCAAGGCTGATCCACCATGAAGTGGAGATGAATATTGTTTATGGCTTGAAATCAGCAAGTTCCAGCCAGTCTGTTCGTGAAAAGTATAGGAATAAAGTACAGTATGCCTGCTTCTCTGCACAGCAATAGTCAATTAGAAGGTTTAGATTTTCACCCTGATTTGTTTTAAAGATTGCTGTTTCATTTCAGTTCATGTTTGATATTTATGTGATTTTATAGTTTGGGGGTTATTAAATGAAACATATCAACATTATATTGTGCTTAGTACAGTGATTCTTACTGGCAATGCTCCAAGAAAACAGCACTTGGTTGCCAATTTCTGATATAATATAATCAGGTCTATTATGTTAGGTCTATTTGTGAGATATAGGCCTATCTCTGATCAAATGTTGTCCATATAATATCAAAACTCATTAATAGTGCTGAAATTAAATACCTTCTTGAATGTGCATAATGTTTTATATTGCATAAAAATTTAGGCTAACCAGAAGTTTTTTTTTAATCATATTTTGGAGACATATTTAAAGTTTTAAAGGAGTGGTTCACTCAAAAATTAAAATTCTGTCATATTTACTTACCCTCGTTCAAAACACATATGTCTTTCTTTAGGTGGACACATAAGTATAGAAAGAAACAAATAAAATCACATCATTTATCAACTCATGTGTATAAAGCCCAAATCAATAGCAACATTTCAATATCATCAAACATAATTGGCTCTTGCAAGTCCCTTGACCAAATGTTCTGCCTTTATAACACAAGAACCAATTAGGTTTTATATTCTTTAAGCCAAGTGAACACTACACGGGATGCAGTCGGCACCCTGCGACTCATAGTCTTGTTTTCTGTCGTGCTGGTGCTCACACAACACTACTGGTCGCAGAATGGGTGAATAAACTACACAACCATTCATCCTCAACTTAGAACCTGTGCACCTGGTATTATGATGCGTTTTGTGAGAACTGATCACAAGTGTACAAGCTAGATACATCACTTTTCTCTTTTGACCACTTCAGATTTTTAGGGGAAAGTCTTTCTTTTCATGAGAACTTACATCAGTCATAACATCTGTGTATTAATGAATGATAATAAAGTGCAAACATTTAAAAGAAGAGAAAGTGCTAACAAAAACATGGCACATGGTTTCTCTAAATCATAAGCAAATATGACATTTAGAGCAGAATTAAGAGTTATTTTAGTGCAACACCTGTAACTGATAGTGATGTGTGCGTGGAAGCGGGGGATGATTCACACCTGTGCGGGAATTGACTAACAGCTGATTTGTATTGCAGTGAGCAGCGGTGCTGTGTGTGTGTTAATTTGGAACTGACATTGTCATCTCCCCACTTCCTCTTTCTACTGGTGAACTGGGAAAGTGTTACAGTGCACTTCTCATAACAGTGTCCCCCTTGAAATCAATCATTCAATCATTGTTTTGAGGAATGAAGGCTATACAATTCTTGAAATTGCCAAATCTGAAGATCTCATACAAAGGTGTAAACTATAGTCTTCAAAGACAAAGAACAACTGGCTCTAACAAGGACAGAAAGAGATGTGGAAGGCCAGATGTACAACTAAACAAAAGGACAAGTACAGTCTCTTGTTTGAGAAATAAATGCCTCACGTGTCCTCAGCTGACAGCTTCATTGAATTCTACCAACTCAACACCAGTTTCATGTACAACAGTAAAGAGAAGACTCAGGCCTTATGATAAGAAATGCAAAGAAAAAGGCACTTTTGAAACAGAAAAACGAAAAGAAAAGGTTAGAGTGGGCAAAGAAACACAGAATTTTGGACAACAGATAACTGGAAAAGAGTGTTACAAAAAAAGCATGTAGATGCTGCTAAAAGTAAGTGTGCCACACCAAGTGTTAGCGATTTTTTTTTTTTTTTTTTTTTTTGTGTAGCAAGTTCAGAATCTGACAAGGTGCATGCAAGTGAAGGTCTTTATCATTCTGTTGTTCATGACCATAGCTTTGCACATTCATGACCTGAGAAAAGTTTTGTAGGCCAGGCTGGAGGAAACAATCATACCCTCTGACATTAAAAAAAGAGTTGGATGCCCTGGTTGAAGTTGGTGACATGCGAGCAGATTATTTATTTTGTGCAGAGACAAACAAAATTCAAAATTGGAGCCACTCAAAAGATAAGACGGAAAAACTTGAGTGGGCCCTACTGAGAGACATCCCAGTGTAGAAAGAAATTCATGGCAGCCTCGATGTAACGATCCACACTGTCTTTTGTTTGTGTACCTTTTTATTTAAGTTTTTGGCACCTTTTATATTCCATATTGTTCGGTTATTCTGTAACGAAACGGGCAGACGAGGAGTGAGGATCCAGTTGCAGCTTTTATTGATGGTAAATGTTACATGTGTTTCCTGCCCTCGTCCGTGTTTCAGCCTGAGCCCACCTTGGAAGATTCCCAGTGTTAATATCTTGTGTTTATACCTTTGTTTTCCCATTGTGGACGTTTTATTTGTTCCTGTTTTCGTACTTCGTTTTACTTTGTGTTACCTTCAATAAAAGCTGCAACTGGATCCTCACTCCTCGTCTGCCCGTTTCGTTACAGAATAACCGAACAATATGGAACATAAAAGGTGCCAAAAACTTAAATAAAAAGGTACACAAACAAAAGACAGTGTGGATCGTTACACTCGAACACTTCTACTCCAGAATCCCTGCTCTTAGTTTGATTGACGAAACCAAGCTCTTTGATAAGTGGGCTTTTAAAAACATTGTCACTTGTCGCATCACTGAGTGAAACATGAACAAGATGGCCGTGTCTGAGAGATGGAAAAACATTTTTTGTTAGCAGGAGAGCAAGACCATAAACTTTGGAGTCTTAGACAAGATTGTGGAGTTTGTTTTATGCCTGCCTGGGACATCTGCATCTGTGGAGCTTGTGTTCTCATTAATGAACACAGCATGGATACTGGATAAATCTTGACTTTGTGTAACAATCATGAAGGCAATACTTTTGTACGTATTAATTTTGGACTGGACTGCTTTTTATAAGAAACTCTTGAAAGACAATCACACACTGAGAAAAATTGCTGCCAGTGAAAAGTACAAAATGACAACAGTTACAGATGCAGAAGCCCCCTTGTAAGCCCGTTTATCGGTCCAATGGCGGTCTCCAATAATACGGGTGAAGGTCTCTGCGCGTTACTGTCTTTCTTTTACGCAACACAACCAGATTAAATGAAATACATTTTCTCTCATGTATTACCTCGTTATTTCATCTGACTCCATAAATGAAAAAGGTTTTTAATGATATCTGAGCATCATTAAAAGTGAGCGAATGTTTGATTATTCTTTTAACTCCTTTAATTATACTTTACCTGTTCAGATTAGGAAACTATGTCGATTTGAGGTCCTCGCATGTTTTCTCTACACTGCGGGTCTCACGATCACAAGCGGTCAGTATTGGCTCATCAAACAGAGGTAATGGCTATATACCTGAGATCGGTCACGTTCACGTATACACAATCAAAGATACGTCAGTATACCCCCCATGGAATTGCATACACTTGAATTTAACTTAACGTTTTCTTCAGTAGAGGTCACGACCACTATTACAGATATAAGTTGACCAACATAACTTCTCTTATAATAGCTTTGGATTGGCCATGTCGTTGTTTCCCGCGTACACTTATCTGGAGAAACATCAAATTAAAACAGAGCTAAGACACACCCGAATTTAGATTGGTCAAGCAGCATTAAGCTGTTCTAAACAGAAACACACTTTCTGTCTTTGCAAACCAAGTACACTTGAACTGATGCCAAATATTAGTCGTCACTAATCTGACGCAGACTTGCGGTAACATACGAATCGCTCAATCTGTTTGGGAAAAAACAATTTCAGAGTCAGTCAGAATAAAATCAAATGTTCACAATTTATTGACCAGGTAACATAACAAGTTCATCGCAGTTACCAGATATAAACTACACACAGTAAACCGTGCGGGATCGTCTGACTACAGAGAACCACGAACGATGTGCCACATCTCCTTAAATACCCAAATAATTCTATTGTTAACCAAATGGTGGTGTCTGTCCTTCTAATTAGATTTGGGTCCCCTATAGGTTCCTGTACATTTACATATATAGAGGATCTGGGGGAGGGCACACCTTTAAGATGCACACCACATCTCTCATATCTTATAACTTCTTTTAGCTTTTCATTATGGCTGGGAGGATGAGACCAGTTTACCAGGCGCACTGAGACACTTTAAATGATACCAAACATGTTATAGTTACTTTTTTGTACACACTTGACATTGTATAGGTTTTTAGTGAGTTCTAAGTGAGGAGGAGAGGGGGGAGTAGGGGAAGATAATCAGACGGTAGAAGTGAGGTGCGAGCCCCTGCTGGCTGTGTCTCGGATGTTGCTGTTACATATGCAAGAGACAGTTCAAATGTTGATTCTCATGAGAGCCTTCTGTTCTCCCGAGGGGTAGCCCAGACTCGCTGGCACCTTACACCCTCTAATTTGAATTGATCTGCACCTAGGTAAGGATACATCAATTTAATTTTTGCTGGGAGGGGGCAGGAATTTGGTCACCCTAACTTTAACTCAAATGGTAGGCTTTAGGTTTCTTATTGCTGTTGTAGATCAATGTCATATAATGATTCAGCAATAGTAACAGTGTTTACAGGTACACTAAAACTTCTCTAAGTTTGTCAAAAGTATACATCATATGTGGCCTGAATATTAAGGATTATCCAATTCTAAAACACTATATTAATTTCTTTGATTATTGGTCAACATCATAAAAATATCATTGTAACTGTCATTGCAAATAGATTATAAGGTAACACTTTAGAATCTTACTTAATGCATAACTAATAAGGAATTACTGCAGAACTAATAGGTAATTCTTCATTAACACTTAAGTCACTACTATTAACTACTAAGGAAGATGTGTTATCTAATCAGTTTGTAATAGCATTTTATAATTGTGTTAAGTAACAATTAGCTAATCATTAACTATTGAATGCAGTCATGCCTCCTGAAGAACTACTTTTAATTATCTACTAATTCAGCTTCAGGAGAAATAACTATTAAGTAACCTTCTAATGAACAGTCATACACAATTAGCCATTACAATAATCAGGTTGTGGCCCTTTCTTCTTCCTTACTACTTATGTTATAATTATTATTATTACTATGGAAATGCAATATGGTTTTCGTGGAATTACTACACTCACAAAAAGAGTCATTACAGTGAATTTAATAGAAGTTTTGGCCTGTATGGTCAATTGCTTTTTGAGTGTGGTCTATAACCAGAAATCAACTATGGAATGGAACCCATCCCCACTCTAAGTGCCTTGCCATAACTAGCCAACTTACCCCAGGTAGGTTTATGATTTATATACAGTATAGTGTGTGTGTGTCTCTTGTTTTCCTCAGCACATATCACATTACCATTGGGTAAATGATTCCTGTATGTAAGGCAATGACTGAGAGGAAGTGAATATACAGGGAACCCATGAGTAATTAATAAAGAATTACCACATAATTATGATGGAATTACATACAACCTGGAACAGTATTCTAAAGTGAAAATACAGGGAACCCCGTTATTGAGTGATTGTTTTGCAAAACAAAAAGCAAAACAACTTTAACAAGAATGGTACATAGTAACTTGTTGTTATGTGTTATGTGTAATTATGAGTTGTTATACTGATTTAGCATTTTAGTAAAGTTGACACAAGTGTTTCACTTTTTTTTATTAGTTTTGTATCCTCAAACAACTTTACTGAAAGTTGTAATGTTTGAATTACAAAATATGATGCAATGCCTTAAATGCAGTAATACTTTCTAATGTCCTTCATCAAATGCCCCAGAGAACCATATCTGTGGATAATCCACATCCAAGAAGACACTCAATACAGGCCAAGTGTTCCTTCAAGAGCTTCTCTGTCTTGTTGCCTCTCAATCTCGAGATCTGACTTCTGTATACTTGGACCACACCCTTTCAATATGTTGTGTGTGCCCTCAATTATTTGAGTTCACAAAGAACCTGCTGTGATTCACAGAGTAGTGAGTGTACCCCAGCCTTGTCAAAGCCCTATAGGGTCTCCACTCATCACTTATAATTGTGTATCGTGGGCAAACATATCTTCTAATGATGGGAATGAGATGATGTCTTGAACACCGTTCTACGAGTCGCAAAATCGGTTGTCGTCTTTAAGCTTTTATGGCCAGCATGCTGAAGACACACTTTTTCCTTTTCCATGTTTCACCTACACTTCCACGTCCATACTAGAAACAAAAAAATACTGTTAACAACTGTATCTAATCTTTGTGCTTTAAAATTAATGTTTAAACAAACTTTCATCCAAACTACATTAAAATTATAACATTTTATGTTTTACAAAGAAACATGTTAAATTCGGTTTAGTACCAAGAATGTAAAATAAAATAACATTAAACAAATATATATATATATATATATATATATATATATATATATATATATATATATATATATAGAAATATATATATATTTGTCAATTACTGATTGTGTGAGATACTGTATTGAATTTAATAACATTAATTAAAAGTGAAATTTGTAATGTCATTCTTGTCTGAGCAATTTCTATCCAAGCACTTTTCAGAAGGTTTATTTTTAGAATGTAATAAATACTAAAATATTAGCTTCTAACATTGCTATATTATAAAGAGCATATTCTACAGTACTTTAGTGAATTTTACAGTAAGTAACAGTAAATGGAAATTACTGTAGGAACAGTGTAATTGACAGTATTTTACTTCTAAAGCTTATATTCTATACAGCACAGTACTGCGATGTTTTTTACAGTAGCCTAATACACTGATTACAGTATACTGAATAATTAGTTTATGCTGGCAAATGTAGCTGCCAGTAGTTTACTGTAATTTAACAGGGACATATTTTGTATTTTAACTGTTTTTTTTTTTTTTGCGTATTATGCACATTTAAATGGAAACGTGTTTAAAAGCCTTTTTGCTATGTTTTTTTTTTTTTTTTTTTTTTTTTTTTTTTTTGTGGTTTCAATGTTGGCATCAACTGTGAAATGTCACTAGAACTGTTAAACATAAAACTAATAATAATGAAAAATCCTTTTATGGCAGAAGTTGCCTTCATCTCTAATAATTAACTCTGTTCTTCCACAAATACTCTGTCCAGTCTTCTTTCTATACCTCTTTAAAGCTAAATCTAAGATTTTGACTCATTTTCGCAGGGTTGCTGAACTTGCAGCTATGCCATACTGCATCATGTCGACCTGCCTTAATCTTAGTCCTTGACAGTATCTGAAAATATATATATATTTTACATCATATGGATCATTATTGTTTTACGGTGCTTTAGAGTTTATGATGCACAGATTGAACTAACACCATGTCAACATCATACGTGAGCGTCGCGACAAAATCAAATAAAACCTATATGTGATGCTGTCTACTGGATGCGACACTACAAATTCCCGACTGTAAACTGATGCCTCATTCTATTTTTGACATACTTCAAGAGCTTGCGATACTTCTAACATAAGAACAAATAGATTTGCAGCGGTTGCTTTGTCGCATCCAGTGTAGATAGCCTCAAGCTGTTGCGGCACGGCACAACATTTGTCGCGTCTGGTGTATACATGGTGTAATGAGGATATTAAATATATCTATTACCTACCGGTACATGAACTGGTGATCGTGCTTTTCTCAAAAACTTGCCCTGCATGTCTTTGTCACTTTCTGTCTGTGTGTTAGTCTTTGACATTCCTTGAAACCACCATAAACATCTAGCATTTAGATTAGAAATTCAATATCATAAAATATTAAATTTAGTATGATAAATTGTAGTTTTACTTAAAAAAATAAAATAAATTGTCCTACATTTACCATTGGTATCCATCGCCTGTTTGTGTATTCTTTAATTTCATATTTTTTTAACAAAGTCTGCATTTCATCCTTGACTTGATGAGTCTATGTTTTTGTAGCCATTTAATTAACCATCTTGTCCCTCTTCTGCTGGTTTACTCACAAAGTGAAACAACGTTCATTCCAAGTCCCATTATTTCATTGTTCAAAAACCTGTAACCAACCAAATAGATATAAACCAAGGAGTTCTGAAATAAATAATAATAATAATAATAATAATAATAATAATAATAATAATAAAAAAACACCTACAACTTACGCCTACGATTTAGTTGGTGCTTTTTGTCCTAATTTGGAAAATGTAGGTAATATCTGAAAAAGCAGTGCACTCATTGGACAAGCTTGAGCTATTCATGTGATAGCATCTTAACTTACCATTTCGAAGCTTTAGTTTTGAAATTTCATGAAGTGAATTTGATCCCAGGACATATTTTGTAAATCTGTATTTTGAACATTAATGTATGCAAAGTAAATATTTTAAATTGTAAGAGTATTTAAATTTGTAAACAATTCACAAGCACACAAGTGCAAATGCATTGCTTTGTGTTAATCAATGTAGTAGCTCACATGTGTAGGATGCCAAATAATTAAAATAAAATTACATGTAGTTTTGTTTCTTATCAGCATTGTCAACAAAGGATGAGTTGCAAGGAGCTTCCTCCAAAACCACAGGTTTGACGCTTCCGATGAAGTAGAAGACCTGCATGAAGAAAACAAGAAGGTGAAAAGAAGGGCAAGAAAGGAAAAGAAAAAAAGTAAAAAAAAGTTGACTCTTCGTCCTCTTCTGATGAATCTGTATCTTATTCCACCTCTGATTCATCTGTTTCCTCTTCACCCCACAAATCTTGGAAACATAAGTAAAAAACCAGAGAAGATCAAAAAAGCAGAAGAGGCATGTTGTCATTGTCATAATGGTTATAATATCATAATAATGTTATAATAATGTAATTGTTATAATGGTGTCCTAAAGTACTGGGAAAAAGTGCTAGAAATTTGCGTAAAATGTCTAGTGAGTATGTTATCAAAAGCAATGCCATAAATAGTTTTCGCTTCTCAATTAACATCATAGAACGCTAAATGAATATTAGATGTAACCAACTGTGTTCATGTAATCCCAGATTCAATAATGATGAGATCATGACCCAAAGGGGGTCGTACCATATGTGGCAGTGAACTCTATGTGATTGATATTGTCACAACAGACGATAGTCTTATTTGAGTTACTTACTATTCATGCACCTTTGTCCTCTCCCAGTGTTTCTACCAGAGCATGCAATACAAAGATATAAAAAGGTCCTGCAGTACTTGTAACAGGGAATCACCAAAACGCTGGCTTACCACAAGTGAGGGGTGGACCGCAAAACAATAGTAGATGCCTCAGCAATAGCTGAGCTAGAGGCTTGTGACGTTGAAGACTACAAGACCTTGCTCGAAACATTACATAGAGGCCTGAAACTGTCACAGTTTGAAGAACAATGCAAAGAAATGTGCATGAAGGAGCCACTTCGAAGTGTCATCGAGCAAGAATAGACAAATTGCTCATTGACCTTTGTCAAAAAAAGTAACTTGTGTTAATACATGTGTGTGTCAGAGAAACATTGTCATGGTTGTCAAAGTTCAGGCCTTGTGAGTGCATACACATTTAATTTATTTCTTGACGTTTTGTCTGTTGTTATGTTTGGTCAGTTTTTGATCATTTGATGTAAAAGTTTTGGTATTAAAACAATGCTTTTTTTATGACAGTGTTCTGTTTGTTTTGTAGTGTGGAAATAAAACAAAAAAAAATATTAAAAACATGTTATCACTTATTGCATTAAATTCCAATGTTCTTATAATTTGTCATCTTGTAATGTGGAATTATAGTTCTGTAAGAGATAATCATTCAATAACGGGGTTCCCTGTATTTTCACTTTAGAATAACGTTCCAGGTTGTATGTAATTCCATCATAATTATGTGGTAATTCTTTATTAATTACTCATGGGTTCCCTGTATATTCACTTCCTCTCAGTCATTGCCTTACATACAGGAATCATTTACCCAATTGTAATATGATATGTGCTGAGGAAAACAAGAGACACAAACACTATACTGTATATAAATCATAAATTACATGCTATTACAAACTGATTAGTTAACACATCTTCCTTAGTAGTTAATAGTAGTGACTTAAGTGTTAATGAAGAATTACCTATCAGTTCTGCAGTAATTCCTTATTAGTTATGCATTAAGTAAGATACAGTATTCTAAAGTGTTACCGATTATGGATGAGTTAAAAAAAAAAATCTGATTTGTCTTAAAAAATAAATGGTTCCGTGGTAAGAACCCATGGTTGTTTAGATTTTTGGTGGATTTATGAAATTAATGCATGAGTGGATCATTGCTAATCCTTACAAAAAGGGCAGGTGCAGTGCAACAGTGATTGAGAAAGCACACTGCTCGAATACAGTCAATGAGAGGGTAGGATTGCTCAAGTTTATGGGATTGGACAAGCATTCAGGTAAAGACTTGCCTTTTAATCCTCTTTGGGGTGGTTGCGTGACAAAACAACTATAGATTACTAATAAAAAAAAAAGAAAAACTTGTAGAACCATGTTAACTGAAGCTTTAGTTTGACATAAACGTGACACATTACTTTCAGTGAGTCACTCGATGAGCTGCAGAGACCTAGAGAGCTTGTTATGCCACTTTTGTGATGTAATTCATATGCTTTAAATTACAAATGTTTTTACTGGGGTGGAGCATTTTGGGGAAGTGTAGTAGAAATGTTTAGACCCAAGGCTTGCGTAGGCTGTTTGAATCTTTTGTTTTCTCCAGCTCGTGAGTTTACATTAACACTGCCCTAAATGGACCCTCGAACTTTGCCTCACTGTCTCTGTCCACACATAGGGACAAAGAAACACTGTCCTCTGCATCACATCCTGTTTAGTTTACTGTACTGACTCACCACGATGGGTGGAGAGAGCCCCTTTTGATTAGTTAAGTGACCCAGTGAAAACCCAAACGGCCCTAAAGTAATTCACTCTGACTCTGGCCTTTGGTTTATTGTTGGCGACATTGATCTTTGTCGACTGTGTAACTTTTCCCACCTCCTTCATTTTCATTTTCAGACAAACTGTAACTGAGCCCACACTGTCATCAGAAGAGGAATACTTGGGGACTGCTCAGCAGAAACCAATGATCCAGTTAAACTGGAGCATGGAGGCATGACTGCTTGGATGTGCTGAGCTGTGGTGAAAGGATGGGGAGTAATGTGATTTTCAGGTATTAATTTCAGTTTGTTCCCTTCTGGGCAGGTAAACTGTTTCAACATGTTAAGGTTGCAGAGACACATCATTTATACAAAGAATGATCAGAAAAATGGTAACACTTTACAAAAAGATAAAAAAAAAAAAAAAATAATAATTAGTTAAAATGAACTAACAATGAACAATAATTTTACAGCATGTTAATGTTTATTTCAACATACACTAATACATTTTTACAAAAAAAAATTTTTGTTGTTAATATTAGTTAATGCACCATGAACTAACATTAACTAACAATGAACAATTGCTGTGTTTTTATTAACTTGCATTGACTAAGATTAATAAATGCTGTAAAACATATATTGTTTATTGTTTGTTCATGATACCTAATGCATTAACTAATGTTAATGAATGGAACCTTATTATAAAGTGTTACCAGAAAAATATCTGATGTCTATGACACTAGAAACTGCAAATGCAGACAAGCATTACAATAGTATGTTTTTTTAAAGATCATTAAAATCACACCCACACACCCACCCATGCAGGCACGTACGCACACAGGCATGTACGCACGCACGCGTGCACGCACACACACACACACACACACACACACATACACACACACATAAAACACATTTGACCCAATCTATAAAGAGAAGCTTGATTTTTTTATTCAACTCTTTATAATAACTTTGGTATCACTTTACAAAAAGGTTATTTTAGTTAACAATCGTTAATGAATTGATATAATGAACTAACAAAGAACAATTTTTTTTTTTTACAGCATTTACTAATCTTAGTGTTAATTTATGTTATGTTAATTTACCAAATGCTACTGGTCATTGCTTTTTCATGTTAGTATATATTGCAGTAACTAATGTTAATGTACATATCTTTTAATGTAAAAAAAATGTTTACGTGGAAATTAACATTTACCAATTTAATACATGCTATAAAAATAATGTTTGTTGTGAGTTCATGATACCTATTGTGTTAACTAATGAATCCAACCTCATTGTAAAGTGTTAACTTTTATTAATAACATTACAGTTATAACTTTGTTCATTATAAAGTGCTTAGCATTAGTTATTTAATGTTCATTGAATTTGATAGAATTGTCATTTTTTATTTATTAGAATTAAATTCTGTTTTTTATATCTTATTCAAGGACCCCCTGCAGTATCAACCCTGGTTTGAAAGTCCTATATTAAATGATGAATTTCATAATTGGCCAAGGTATTTTTGAGAAACTAATATTGTTAATATTAGTTCATGCTCACAGCAAAATTGTGCTGAAATTTAAATCAATCTGATAAATACTTTTGTGTGAAGATTGTTTTCTAGACCATTGATGAGGGTAACCCATTTAACACCAAATCATTTAAGCATTGAATAGTAATCCAATATTTGCATCAGCCTACTTATTCACTGTGTTATTCTCTTGAAAATGTATTTGATGATGAAAGGATGTTCCCTCATACTCTTTTGATGAAACTGAGGGAAAGAAGCTCTGTGAAATCCAATATGAGCTTGAACTTTGTTATTGTGTTACACATATTGGTCTGTGGGCCATTGTCTCAAGTTTGCCCCCATCATTCATGCACTTTGATCGTAATCTGATTTGACCTGTTATCTTTTCTGATAAGCGAAGTGTGTCAAGAAACCTTTTCAATGTCAAATTTAAATATTTTCAAGAGTTTTCACACCTGTTGCTTCTTTCTGTAAGAAGGCAGTAAGGCATTACTACATCAAATAGAATCCAGTATTTTTAGTTTAATAAAAGCTAGATGTCTATTTAGAGATGGGAAGATGATATGTAATTGTAACTGTGATCCCTTTGAGGTGTTGGAGATATCTGTCAGGCTTTCAAGGTTAAGTTAAACATTTTATGGGCATGCCAGTGGAAATCCTGACCTTAGTACTTGATGTGGTTTCATTAAGTTACTCATCTCGTTTTTTCCCCCTTTTCTCATGATTATGCAGGAATGACACCTGATACAAAACAACAAAGATCTGAAATAGTCTTTATCTATTTTATGTATAATAATACACTTCGTACAAGGTTTACATCTAGCTGAAAAATTTATTTACTCTTATCAAGTTATCTCACCTTCTGCTTGATCAATTAGTTTTAGGCTGTGTCCACATTCCTGTATTTTATTTCTATTAATGAAGTAGATAAGCAGGTGTGTAGTATAGGGATGTGCGAGGGATCACATTTCCCCTGTTTTAGCATCTCTACGCTGGCTTCCTGTGAAATTCAGGGTCGATGTCTACAAGGCACTATCTGATCTCGCGTCCCAATATATCAGTGACCTTCTGCTCCCTTACTCCCCCACCTGAGTGCTCAATTCTTCTGATAAACTCCTATTGAGGGTTTCCACTATTGAGGGTTTCCACTTTTGTTGCCACTAAAGTGTAAACATGCCTTTTCTGTGATGGGTCCTATGGAATAGTCATCCCTTTCCATGTGAGGTCAGCTTCATCATTAGCCATTTTTAAATCTTCTTTGATAAATATTTTTATTGTGTAGCTTTTGAGTAGATCCTTGAATAGTTTGACATGGATAAATACATGATGCTGTATTTAAAGGTTTTTATTTTTTTTATTATGTTTTATATTTAATTTTATAGCAATCTGTTTTTATATCACTCTATTTATGTATTAATTAGTTTGATCTGTAAAGCACTTTGGGTCAACTTCTGTTGTTTATAAATGAGCTCAATAAATAAAGGTTGATTTGACTTGACTTTTACGTGTCCCAACCACTTCTTCTCCTTCATCATTCTGAATCATCTCCTTCATCTGTATGCCCTTTTCCATTGTTCCTTTCTCTGAGGAATCGCAACATTGGCTTTGATTCAGTTTTACACTCAAAGCTATTGGGTCCATATCAATTCTTGTTTCTTTTCCCTTGTGGGTGACTAGATGAGATTAGAGGTGCAAGTTACTGAAATCTGCCTACTCACCTATCTAATAGCCTTTGAAGTATTATCTTCCATTTTTTACCTTTTCTTCACCTTTCGAAGTCATCAGCCTTAAACATGGAGTGATCGTGTTGTATGAACCCAAACATAAAATGACTCAATGTTTCTGCTCTTTCTTAAGGAAAACCATGTATTTTAAACAAGCTGGATTGCTGCCTCTTTGAACCTTTCCCATTGACTTAGATAGCGTGGTGGAACAGATAGAGATTATCTCGCCCAGATGGGTTTGGCCATGGGATTTGTTCTTCTGTGTTGTACAATAACAGTTGCTCCACACACCCAGCGCTGTGGGACCTGCTCTTCTATCCCCAAGACGAGCTCTTGCACATCTGCACATCCACTCTTATTAAGGTACACTCCCTGCCAGCTGCAATAACAGGTTGCAATACAAATATAATTCGGATCCAACATGTGATGTAACCAGTGTTCGAATTAAGTGAGAACTTGTAACCAGTGTTTAAATTAAGGCAGAGCTTCCCCTCTCCAAAAAAACAAAACACAAAGCAATATTAATCAAGTTAATCATAATCATATCTTTACTCGCATATTGATAGTACCTACACAATCTCGTTTCTCTAGTCTTTCTTTAACAAAACAACAGGGCACCACAATACCTGACCTCAAATATCACAAATATAGTTTACCTGATTCAGCTGAGCTTTTGTTCTGTAGCCTTACATTGTTCTGTAGCCACACACTTTCTCATCTCAATTCTCTGCTGTCTCTGCTATTTCTGCTCCAGACTGCCTTCATTAGATACACTACATCTCGGACCGTGTCATTACATTGGCACTCAGCAACTCTAATGTGTGAGAGAAAAGAGTTCTGGGCGGCAGAAAAAATGCTGGTATCTGCTAAAGTATGAGACAGTCTACCCCGCTTGAACTGAATAATCACATCAGACTCACACTCAACTCCCCAAAAATAAATACCCCTACCAAAAATTCAAAGAACTATTCGATATATTGATTAAAACATTTTCAATATATTTTTTAAACATTTTGTTTTATAATGTGTTGTAAGACAACAGTGATATGTTAGTCTTAATAATAGGCTATATTTTTTAGAAGTTAAATATCGGTCACAGTGACTTAGATGCATAGTGTATGGTATAGTTATAAATTAAACATAGCTCATTCTTCAATAGTGTCACATGACAGAATGAATAATTTTCTCTCTTAACACTATTGATTATCAGCATGGATTACAATAAGAGAGGGCCTCTCATCATGGGCACAGCATGATTATTGAAAAAAGATATTACTCCACATAACATTAATTTAATTGCTTTTCATTTGTTTGATTGTGAGCTAACATATAGTGTTAGATAAATACCGAAAAAACTATATGCATACTGTGTTCATATTAATTAACCTTTAGTGACCGTTTAGTTCTAAGATAAAAGATTATTTAATGTGAGTAATTTAGAAGCCATCAATCATTAATCAAAGAAGAATTATATCATACCGTTATTGTGGAAAATCTGTTCACACATGCCAGCTCCACCTGTGAGACATGAGGGAGAGATAAACAAACAACAGTTAGAGTAGGCACACATGCCGGATCCGTGCCAAATAGATAAAAATGAATATAAATGAGGGTTTCATCACAGTGATTTGGTCACAGTGAATGTCGAGGAGTGCAGAGAAGGGGCTGGGGGTGGGGTCAGTTGATCGCACTCATTCCCACGTGAAACCATGTTTACTGTAGAATAACCAAGGATATTTTTTCTAAGGTTAGGTGAAGGTTAGGTTTGGGGTGGAGGTTAGTGTGTCTGTTGGACTCTAAATAAATACAATAAACACACTGCAGTGATGCCCATATACTGTATGCTAATATTTAAATATGGGTGGCAATAGTATCTTACACTATTTGCACCAGGGGTGCAATTAGTATTTACCTTAAACTTTTTGCTGGATATTTGAGAGGCAAATGCGAAATCATGTGCAATCAATCAAAAAAAAAAAAAAAAAAAAAAAACAGGGAAAAATTATCATTATATACAAGGATTTGCACCTTGGGAAGAAAGGTTAAGATTTAGTTTGTTGAAATGGGATTAAGATGTTGATTGCTATAGAAAGCAGATGAAAAGCTGGATTTAGAGCACAAATTGTATTTAGATTTGTTCGATTGATAGCAGGTGTGCATGAATGAGGGCAGTGCTGGACCCATGGGGTGGGCATGAAGGTGGGTATGGCGTAGAAATTATGGCGCTTTACTCAAAATAAATAAAAAAAATATAAAAAGGTTAAGTCTTGTTTATTGAAATCAAATCTGTTCAGATATCTCCTTGTCGTGTGATCTCCCTAAACAAGGAGTCATAGCTAGGGGATATGTCAAATAAAATGAGGTAGTTGTCTACTAATCATCCAGAAAACATATTCCTGGTCTGTGGTTACATGACAGATCAGTTGTGATATGTCTCTATGTTTTTATCGAAAAGCAGTTCAGTGGATGAGTCCCCCTGAGCTTTAGCCCTCTGATGTGTCACATTGTCATCAAATCTTTCGTCAAGAGGAGAGACACGACTGTATTTGACATTAAGGGCTTTGAGGTCTTAGTTTAGTTTGAAATGAAAATATTGCCTTTTTAACCAATTTTTTACTTTTTACTTTTTACTTTTTTGCATCTCATTGTTTCGGAATGCTTTGCTGCTTATGTCCTTAAAGGTGAATGTATAATTTCTGCACAATAGTGTCATGGAACCTAACTGCAAGAATACAATACAATACAGTTTTCAGACAGGTTTTCCAAAAACTTCCCTGTCTTTTTATTGATCGGTCAAACCGATAGTCCCGCCCTCCCCAAACTCCTTTTTTTACCTATTTTTTGACAGCACAACTGAGCCACCATGTTTACGAGACATAAGTGTGCAGTCAACAGGTGTATAAATCATCTTTATGTAATAAATGATCATTTAAATGCATTTAACCAATTCCACACCCTAAACACTAAACCAGTCAGAGCACTTACGTTCATTTTAACTACAGTGCGTCTAAATGTCATCTATTGTTCTCCTTTGTGTCAACAGTATGTTCTGAGGCTTTTTTGTAGGACACATTTCACAGAGGTTGCCTCTGTAAAACAATGTCTTCCTTTGTCTGTCTGTACAATGTTATGGTTGGCTCTGGCATAGCTCTTTAAATGAGCTTTGTCTTCTTCCTCTTCCTAACCTAAAATCCTCCTTCCAGTCTATTCATCAGACTGATTTTACAATATCAAACTGAGTGAATGCATTTTGTAACCACAGAAAGATGGTCAAAGAAAAACCAAAAACTTTTGGCTTATACTGGAAACTATACAAATCCACATAAAAGTTACTTTTTCAAGGTTACTTTTCAAGTAACGAGTAAGGTAATACAATATTTTTTATTTTAGACCATAAAATAATGTAACGAGTTGCTTTTGCACACCTCTACTGATTTATTGTGAGAAATCAGGAGTAAAAGTGTGCATACTTCGGTGAGGAGACGTGCTCGACAGGGATTGTATTTGAAAGGCCAGAGACCATTTGGCAGAGAAAGAAGAGTCACTTCTATTTAAATGAATGGGAGAAACTGGAATGCCCAACCAAGAGGATCTAGCACCCAACAGTCAATGGATGTAGAAAGTAAAAGGTAAAAGAGCCAATCACTTTTAAATACAGGTATCAACTGTCAATTGTCAATGCCATTTTATGTGTCAGAATTACGGACAGTGTTCTGAATAATGACGGATTAATCACACGCTCACACGCAAGATTCTGAGAAAAATAGAACGTGTGAAACCATAAAATGCACAATAACAGTAAACAGCATGTCAGCGTCCTCGCCTAACTCAACGTGATAAGGAAACTCTCAAACATAAATAACTAACTAAAAAACATAATTAAGAAATGTCACTCTACCAATAACAGCCTCTTTGCACAACTGCATGAGGATGATGCACCAAATTTACAGTATTCTGCTTCAAACGCAGGTGCGCTGGGTTTATTTTTCTTGAATCTTCAATGATCATGAAAATCGTGAAAACCTCTTAAAACAGCGTACCTTGTTGATGCTTTATAATGAGACCATTAAGCAGCTGCATGGCTCTGAATCAATGTGCAATAGACCATTATAAATGTAAACCGCTCCAAATGTATCAAGTATCATGTGGTTATGCAAAATCCATGGCAATGCACGTTCCAAAAAATCATTGTATTCATAATTTTTATTTGTCACGGTCATCGATGAGAGTGCTCTCTTGTACGCACATAGACACATAGAGCGTTAGGAGAGAGAGCGCGCATCCATGGCGGTGATATACTGTATGTGTACTTATATACAAGAGGAGGGGGCTTCAGTGTAAAAAAGTTGGGAACCACTGGTCTGGCACATATTTTCATAGAACGCAATATAAACAGCATATACAGACGCAGTCTTTGTGGAAGCTTATGTCATATAAATATATTAGCATTTTATAACATTCATGAATAACCCATTAAGCATTATTGCATTATACAACACTTAATTGACAGTTAAAACTGAAAATACATTAATGTAGTTATGAATGTCATGAAAGTTTGATTTGAAATATTGAAATGTTGATGAACTAGCTACTAATCTATTAAGAATTAATACCTATCTACATTGTTTGTTAATTGCAAATGGAAATATTAAGTGTAAATTGTAAAAAAAAAAATTAAAATATAAAGTGTAACATTTTTAGTTTATTAGTGCCATAAGGAGATCCATCAGGACTGATTTAGTTTGGTGTTGCCTGTAATGTTAATTTTAAAAATACAAATTTGAAAAAGGTTTTCCAGAGAAGGTGTCCTTTGTCATGGATGAATAATATTTTGTTAAGGAATTCTATTTTAATTTTTAATGCATGCATGCTCTGTTGTGACACATTACCAGTTGTATCAAACTGAACTCCAACTGTGCCCCTAAATACCGCATTCACAAAAGGAACCACCACAGTGACGTCATCTATTATCGACCATTTTCTGACATTATTTGTATGCACGTTTCAATAGCAGCAACAACAATATCAACAACACCGACGGAGGACGCCGGAATCGGAGCTACACTCCGTTTAGGGCTGTTTTATACAAACTATGGCTGCATCAGAAAACTTAGGTTGCTGCCCGATCAGTTAATGTATTCCTACACAACGGTGTTTGGATGAATGGAACTATATGAACAGTTTAAAAAGGATACAGCTTGTGTCTTTAGGTTACAGTTTAATCTGGGCACATGAAGCGTCCGTGCGATACTCCGTGCTGCGGCCGGAAGAAGAGGAGAGACGAGGTGGCGAAACCATTGGATACTTTGTTTATTATTTGTTATTTCTGTTAAGGAAATTGGAAAATTAGCACAATCCTCTGTGTATCAGACTAGCAACTAGTTTGTATACTAAATATGGCTGTGGAGCTCCTCTCCTTTCTCATTGCAGGCTTTTAAACAATCAGCTATGTTTAGAGGTTCAGAGAGAGAAAGAGGTAGGTGATGTCTTGTGATGGCTGCAGTGTGCATTCTCTAGTCAATTTATTAATAGGTCCTGGCACAAGTTCACTCACCAAAGATGAGACTAGTGCCATGCTTTTTTGGTTGCCAAGAAAACTTCTGCTAAGTGAAAGCTTCAAAGCTTTGGAATGCCTCTCTTTACACCTGGTATTAAGATGCGTCTCGGGTGATCCGATCACATGTGACAACATGACTGTCTACTCATCTATCAATCAAACATTGCTTGAAAACAATGATTTCAAACATTGCCGGTTTGTGGCTTTAAAAAACATGTGACAGCCACAGAGCAGGGACCGGGTCAGGAGGCCTGGGAGGAAGCCACAGAGCAGGTACCGGGTCAGGAGGCCTGGGAGGCGGCATTAGGGCAATGATAGGATCCGGAGCCCTGGGAGGTGGCCACAGGGCAGGGGTAGGATCAGGAGGCCTGGAAGGCTGCCACAGAACAGGGACTGGGTCAGGAGGCCTCGGAGGCAGCCACAGAGCAGGGACAGGGTTAGAAGGCCTGGGAGGCGGTCTTAGGGTAATGACAGGATCCGTAGCCCTGGGAGGTGGTCACGGAGCATGGACAGGAGGTATGGGAGGCAGCTCTAGGAAGGGAACGTATTTCAGCGGTTTGGCCGCAGGAGGTGGAAACTTAGGGTCATAGTTGGATCCAGAGGCCGAGCAGCAGGAGAAGAGCTTTGAGATCCCAATGGTGGAGCTGGAGATGGGTCCGGAAACGGAGTGGGCAGAGCAGTTGAAGGAGGATTCTCAGGATGAAAAGTGGGCAGAGCTCCAGAAACAGCCAGAGTTTGAGAGTCAAGAAGTGAAGCTGCTGGAGGATAAAAAACTGGACACTCAGGAGAAGGACCCGGAATGGAGTCGGGCAAAGCCACAGGAGGATGGAGGATTTGAGACTCAGGAGGAGGAGATAGTGCCAGAGAGGGCTGAACAGAAGTAGGAGGAGCTTCAGGAGGTGAGGGCTGAGCTATGGAAACTCTGAGGGCTCGGCGAAGGCAGGTGGAGCCGTGAGCAACTGGGGAACTGACATCCGTGGATGTGAGCACTGGCCGCGACTGGGGAACGACCTCTGTGGTCATGAGCACTGGCAGTGCCAGGGGAGCAGGAACCTTTCTTCTCCTCCTCCACTTCCAGACTACCATGAGCATAGCTCATAGTAAACGTGATCACTCAAACCACATTCTGAGGCATTCTTAAGCTAATTTGACCATTGCATTAGTACTGTTAATGCTAATGCATCCTGATGCATCTCAGACAACATGACTGTCTACTCATCTATCAATCAAACATTGCTCGAAAACAATGATCTCAAACATTGCCGGTTTGTGGCTTTAAAAAACATAACCATCCAATTGAAAAATTTGGGAAAGCCCACACATAAACTGTTCATGGATACAAGTTCACACGGTATGCCTGATTTTCAACAATGTGCATCCTAAATTCAGATAAGATTGGTGCTCAACTAAAATAAGAGCATTCTGCACAAAGTCATTGTGATGGGATCAAATTAAAAGGTATATTTATGAGAATATAATATTTTTTCAATAAATGTCCTTTTTTGCTAGTCTGGGAAATATTACAGTTCTGTGTATTTGTGTCCGGTGGTATACACAACCCCTCAGCATATGATGATAAATCTCTCACTTTCTCTCACCTTCTCTTTGCTTCCCTTTTGCAACGTGGGACATTTCTTTCCGGTTCTTTATTAGAGTAAAAACTAGGGAAAAAAGCAAAACGGTCCTAAACACTAGAGCATTCTCCAAAGCAGCAAACATCACACCATTGCCATCTGATGTATCCATAATGTACATTCTAATCGCAACACTACAGTGGGAAAAGAAACAGTAACCATGCCAACTGGCCCAGATTGGCATTAAAACTGCATGGTTTTGCAACTCAAAATGTTCAACCCAACGGTGGATGCTTTTTTTAAACACTGATGTAAATTTTGTTTGTCAGCAGTAACAGCAAACATACTTTAAGGTGTAAACCAGGGCTAAGGGAGTGTGGGCCCACTTTAAAGATGTGTCCCTTAGTGTGAAAGTCAGATGCTAGTCTAGACTGCAAGAGATATGTTGCATCCTTGTTTGTGTGAATTAGAATGGTGTCCATACACCTATTTGGACAACTATGGGAAGGGATAAGTCTTTTCTAATGTGTTTTATTACCATGTTTGATCAGTATTCCTTTTGGAGCATTACAGATCCATCTGCCTGCACCCACGCCTCCGCACAGAAGACCTGCAAAGGCCAGTGTAGAAATTAGGGTGAGGGGCCTTAAGACTGAGCAAATGCTTTTCAGCATAAACACGCATGTTGTGTGTAAATCAATTAAGCAAACTGATGTGAGATAAAGATGAGAGAAAGACTAGAGATATGAAGGCAATGAACATGGTGTCTTACAATAACTTCCAAAATACTGGTATGCTACAAATGCTCATATAAGTCATTGTGACATATAGAGTAGATAATAAATGATGGTGGACCAGAAAAGTCTCATTGAAATACATTCTGCACAGACATTAATGTATGCTCTCATGACACAGCATTAAATCAACAGCAGCAGCATAATTAATTTTTTGCATATTACATACATAATCTTGAACAAAACAATGATAAATTCAGTAAGAATGACAACACCATTTGAACTGCAATAAATACATTTTATATTGCTATTAAAAGAAGACATATATGACATGCAACATTCTGCACAAGGAGTATTATTAATCAGTGAATCATTTTGGGAACTATTTATTTAAAGGAAGTGTCCAGATGAACTAAATTGGATCAGCGTGTTTCAGATTTCTTCAGTTTGGCTGTAAATCTGTGTATGCTGCAGTGTGACAAAAACATATAATGATTATATTTAATAATAAAATAGATGAATTATGCTAATATTGTTTCAGATGGGTGGATTATTAAATTAGCATATAACATATTGTTATGCACATTGTATCATCCATTCATTCATGGTCTCAGTAAACATCAGTGTGGGGAATTCTCTTTTCCTTAAAAAGTTGTCAAATGAAGCTAAATTTAAAATGTTCAATGGCACTAAAATAGAGTGCAAAGGTGCAGCTGTGGAAAAAAAAGTGTGAAGATCAAAGTCATGCATACCGTTCTCTCTTCCTCAGTGTGCACTGAGAGCTGTGAAACACTTTGAGGGAATTATTCTATTTAAAAATGAAGTCACACCCACAGCTGAGGATTCCCCTCTGCAGCATGTGTAAATAACTGGAAAATTTGGTAAGAGGAGGTTAAAAATCTGAGGTTGGTTCTGGTATGGAAATGTACAGTTTTAGCATTTTGATAGTTTCACAGTTCTTTGAGTGCCATTCCTTCTCTAAAGGCTTGATACTTAAACTTGTGTATATGTATAAGTGCTGTATTACTGTAATTTGTCAAATTGTATTGTTGTAGTGAGCAAATATAAATAGCCTGGAGGAATTAACTGAATATTTGTTTTAACAGTGTGAAGTACACGCATACACATGAGCAAATCTTTATCCCTTGGGCATATGTGCTTTTGTAACAAATACTGCCTATTAATTTAATGCAGAATCATTGAAAATTGCTTTTTCAGTACATTGGGTAAATGTTGGACCTACTAATGGAGTCCCGTTTCAGTCCCCCCAGCCCAGGCAAAAGATGCAATGAACTTCCTTGTGGGGGCATTTTGAAGTATGCAGGCTCATAAACAAACATTAGTCTCTGTCTTTGAAGTGGGCCAATGTATTATGCACAGCTTTTGTTCCTGAATAGTTGCGGGACCCCCATTGTGCTCCAGAATTTATTGTTTACATTTATTGTATCTTCTAGAATCTACATAATATAATTTCAAGTCCTTATTCTCAAATTTTTTTATTATCACATGAGCTTTAAAAAACATCCAGGCTGTTACAGAACACAGATTTCCACTGTCATGGAAAACCTGGACATATCAGGTAATTTTAAAGATCTGTGTTATGTTGTTGATGTTAAAAATACTTTTTCACATCCCAGATGAATATGCAGAGACGACTAGTAAACCATGTGTGGCACGGTGGAGGGCGGGACCGCCGCGTGATTACGCACGCCCGGTCCCGCCCTCCACCGTGCCACACCATGGCAGACAGAAATCTATGTGAAAGCAATTTTTATTTAATTCCACTTCAGCTTTTGTGTTTTCCATTACTGAAAAAATATATATAGTTATACACTGCTCCCATTCGCTATATATTATTACTCTTGTGTAGAGTAAAGCTTGCTTACAAGCCACAGTGATGCCTGATTTAATATTTTTAATGAATAAGTTTCATTGCTTCACAAATCAGACTGAATTATTTATATGTGAATTGTTCTGAATCCAGCAATTTTATTTTAATTTTTAAATCCTTATCCAGTAATCCTGGGAAAGTCATGAAAATTCATTGGTCTCAAAATGTAGTGACTTTGATAGTGCTGTCTCTGAGATGGCTCCTATGGCTTTGGCTTATATGTAACTGTGTTTGACCTTAGTGAGACAGAAGGAATGTGTGCATTGTGGTTATGTTAGTTAATCATACCAATATACCTGTTCTTTCAGCACTCAAATTTATAACACTCAAGATCCCCCATCTCTTCTTACCTTAGAGAATATAAGCAAAGTAGTGTCTGGTTTAAGGAAACATTGAGGCTTTTTGTTGCCTTGGGTTGCATTAAAGGGACATTTTTCCCTCTAAAAACATAAATTGTTTCTGGCAGACAATCTTTAGGCTTCCACTTGTGTAATGTTGAAAATTTTTTTATTAAAGCAGCTGAAGTGTGTCTCAGATTAAAGCAGCCTGTATCCTCTTGAGATTTCAGCTGGATTCAGATTTGCAGCTCGGAAATGGAAGGATGTCTCTTCAGCTAGGTGAATCCAAGCAGCAGTAAGGTGTTCTCCCATCACACTATGCAGCAGTTCAGTATGTTGCCATAGTAACCGGGCTCCTCAATTAGAGAAATGTCCACAGCCCCCATGGAGAGTAAGGTTTTGGTGTCTTCACACTGCAATTTGAGATTAATAAAGAGGGACAGTTATATTCCTCTGATGAAAAAAAAACAAACAAACAAACAGAGAAAGCATCTGGTAACGTTTAGAAAATATTTGGTGCCATGAAGCCATATTAGGTGCCACGAAGGTTAAACAGCTGTTTGATGAAACTGTCCACGTTTCAGTCTGGATGACATGAGGACAAGCGGAGGGGATCAGCCAACAGAATGCTGCCTGAATAGAGAGCAGAACCTATCTTGGCGTTGCCAAGGAAACGTGGAACATCACACCATGGTGAAAGAAAGGGAGCAAGGGATGAGGGGGTGGGTGGAGGGTGTGGGGGAGATGTCAGAACAGGTAGGAAAGAAATAAAAGATGGTGGTCCCCTCTGTATTTAACTGCCAGCAAATTGTGTGTAATGATAACTACACCAAGAATTTGAAGGAAAACCTGCATCAAGGACATAAAAGAACATGCTCTTCAAGATGAAATGCTGACCCAGTGCACAGTACAGCACAGCTTGTCAAAAAATGCCCTGTTCTTTTATAAGGAACTACTGTATGTCACTGTTTAGGAAGAACCTGGATGAGTTTTAATGTTCTTGTCCTTGAAGTTTGTTGTTAGTTTTTCCTTCATGTGATCTGTCTGAAGTAGTACACAGTGTTTGTTGGCTGACTTTGGTAGATTTGATCTCACAGTTTTTTTTTGGTTTAATTGTTTGATGAAGACAGATGGCTTTCATGTGACCAGCTTACAAAAGTCAATTGTTCCTCACATTGTTCTGCATATGTGTTATTGTCATTTTCTTCTTGAATTACAAACTGAAATTTCAGCAAGAGAAAAAAATGATAATTTATTCAAATTAACTCTTTATTTCTTGCTTCATGTTTCCTGAATTTTTTGTCACACACCAATCCATTAGTCTTGTAAGCATTATGAATCACATCAATATTTTTTTTTCAACAGATTTTTGATATGATGTTTCTGTTCCATTTTTACTTTATTAATGTAATAATCAGTGCATCATGAATAATCATTGATAAGTTGAATATGTGTACTTTCACCATACATTACATGGACAGTTCATAGGACTTTTTAGACTCTACAGGCTGGCATGCACTTATGGGCCTTCCCTTTTTCATGGTACAGAGTGAAACTTGATTATTTGCAATATATTCCACTTCATAAGTCATTATATTCCAACCTTTGTCATTTCATTGATTAGTAGAAAATCACACACTCAAGTGATATGGCTTTACTCGGCTGCAGTGCTCCTGTTGGCCTTGTTTTGTGTGCTAATTACATAACCTCAAAGCCAAATTGGACTTTTACCATTCCCATTCTGAGAATCTTGCATCACAAAATCTCACCAGTCCCAATGACTGCACTTATCCTTATAATACAGTGTGTGCCATAGATGTCCTACTGTATGTTTACATGATTTAGGTCATTTAGATTTGGATCAACATTGATCCTGGCTGTCTGAATGCTCTGGTTCTGGGAACATAACCCCAGTGTTGACTCAAGATATGGTGCTACCTGCTGTGAAAGTCATAACATTTTATCTCTAGGCTGTCTGAGCTATCATGGACTGAGGAATGACTAGCATTTGGGACCTGAACTGTATGCTATATTAGCCAGAGAGGAACTGGCCCCCACAGTGAGTCTGGTTTCTCCCAAGGTTATTTTTCTCCCATTAACCAACATCATATGGAGTTTTGTGTTCCTTGCCAGTCACCTTAGGGTTGCTCACTGGGGTTATAAATACAATTATTATTTAATGACTTATTTTTAAACACGATTCACAATCATATTTTATCTAAATACACAAAGATGACTCATCGACATTATAGACAATAGAGTTTTATCTTCTGTTAATGCCTGATCCTCTGTAAAGCTGCTTTGAAACAATGTGTGTTGTGAAAGGCGCTATACAAATAAAATTGACTTGACTTGACTATATTGCAATAATGTCATTAAAATAGGAATTTTGGAGTGATTATTATCATAAGTAATGTCTCAGTTACGTACGTAACCTCGGTTCCCTGAGACAAAGGGAGCGAGACATTGCGTAGCTATGCATATGGGGAGTGCCTTCATACACAACCTAGTTAAAACCTCTCTACAATAAAGCAAACATTCTAATATTGGCTATGAGGTTTGAGCCAAACCTGTTTTAGCGCTAAACTGTCCACTATAAAACAGGTGCACAGACTCCATTTCCTCAGAATTTTTGACTGAGAACAAGGAGCGCATCACTCATCCCTCAAGCACTCTGTCGTGTAGTGCGGCTAGCGTTCGCAATGTCTCGTTCACTTTGTCTCAGGGAACCGAGGTTACGTATGTAACAGAGACGTTCCCTTACGACTCAGTACACTTGACATTGCATAGCTATGCATATGGGCAACAGAATCCCATCAAATCACACAACACAACATAACTTCCCAAAGAGAAAACATGGCGCTGCAGTCTTGTGGGACTGCGACAGACATGATTATGCCACAATCAGTGAACCTTGTGTTGGCCAGGAGGAGAGCACTTATAACAAATATATGAACTATAGTCATTTAGTATGAATTAACTCCTTATGAAACAAGTCGGGAAGGGAGTTTATTTTATATTAAAGTGCTTGCAACTTTATGGTAAATTATAATGGCCTGACTGCAGGCGGTTGTGCAAAATGATGGGTAGCCTGTACTTAAAGAGAAGTGTATATATATATATATATATATATATATATATATATATATATATATATACTAATAATTAGCAAGTGCTCTAAACAGAGAGGACTTGTGTAAACAGAGACGTTAGGTCTAGGTTGTAAAACCTTACGAATGTGTTTTGAGATGACCATCCTGCTGCAAAACATATGTCTTATAAGGACACACCATTCGTCCATGCCCATGAGGAGGCCATGCCTCTAGTTGAGTGTGCTTTAACACCAATTGGGCAAGTCTTACCTTGCGACTCATAAGCCAGGGTAATCGCATCAACAATCCAGTAAGAGAGCCTTTGCTTGGAATCGGACATTTCTTTTGTGCATTCTCCATAGCATATAAAGAGCTGATCAGACAGTCTGAACTGGCAAGTATACTCAACATATGTAGTGCCTGCACAGGGCATAACAATGCAATGATGTTTCCTCATCTGAAATAAAAGGAGGAGGGAAGAAGGCCTGCAGGTGGACAACCTGTGCTTTGATGGGCATGGTTAGGACCTTGGATGCATAGCCTTTCCTGGGTTTGACAGTGGTTCTTGAAAGGCCAAACTCCAGACATGAATTGTTGACTGATAGTGAATGCAAAATACCCATTTTACTGAGGCCAGAGCCAGCAGTAGTGCAGTCTTAACGAAGTCATACACAGTTCAACAGAGTCCAAAGGCTCGAAGGGGGGCCCAGCAAGAGCTTTTTGGACGAAAATTAAGTCCCAAGTTGGAACTTTAGCTGGCCAAGGTGGGTTTAATCGTCTTTCTCCTTTAAGGAACTTTATGATTAAATCATGCTTGCCTATAGAGGCACCGGCTTCATGTGCTTGATACTCAGATCTAGTTGCGACATACACTTTGAACGTTAATGGAGTGAGTCCTGCATCTAATCGCTCTTAAAGACATATTCAAATTTCATGTATGGGGCAGTTTACTGGGTCCTTGCCATGTAAGAGACACCAATCAGTGAGCACCTTCCATTTTAGTGTGTAGAGGCGTCTCATGGACGGTGCTCTGACTTGTAAAATGGTGTTCATGACTGAACGTGTCAGTTCTGTTGTGTGTAGTGCAGGTTCCACAGCTGAGGCTGGGGATGCCAGATTGTGTCTCATGCCTGAGAGGAGATCCCTCCTCAGTGGTATTTCCCATGGTGAGCAAGCTGTACAGCATCTCAATCATTTCCCGAAACCATGGCTGGTTGGGCCATTTCGGTGCAACTAATAGAACCGCTTCACCGGCCATTTGTGTGCCATTGCATCCGTTCCCAGCGGGGCTTGGGACATCGAATAACAGAGGGGACAGTTGGCATTCTCCACTGAGGCAAATAGATTGATTTCTGCTTTGTCGAATATTTCCCAAATCCTCAGTACAGTTTGAGTCTCCATTTGCCAGGTATCATCCCTTAGCGTGACAGTAGGCCAACGCCATAATTCAGGCAGCCTGAGGCATATGTCACTCTCAGGGAGAGATGATGCTCGATTCATAGGAGGAGGTGACGTGCCAGTCTCAATAGTGGCGGTGAATGAATTGTCCTGAATTGTCCGGTGAAGTCTCCTGAATTCTGTCTATATACGTCACAACTGTCATGTTGTCTGAGCAAATCGGGACATGACAGTTTGATATTTCTGACTGAAAAGCCTTCAAGTCTAGAAATACAGCTGATAGCTTTAGGCGCTGCGTTACAACTTGCCCCAGCGCATCACCTCACTAGTAAAATGCAGGAGCTGTCCGTGATGCTAAAGTTATGCTGTTCCCTCGAACGCAAATCTACAAAACATCCTGTTATGCCATACAATTTGTATGTGAAAGTACGCATCCTTCAGATCTATCGTCGCAAACTAATCGTGTGGGCGTACATGCGATAAGGTCCATTTCTGAGTAATCATTCTGAATGGCTGCTTTATAAGTGCGTGATTTAAATATCTCAGATCCAGTATTGGCTGAAGCCCGCCATCAAACAAAAAAGTAACGGCTTTAAAACCCTTTTTGTGCTTGACAATTTGGCACAATCTCTATCGTGTTTTTCACAATGAGATTATGTATTTCGGCTCATAATAGTGGCGCATCTTCAGACGAAACCTTAAAAAGACCATCAATGAAACGGGTTAGCCGGTGTGCTAAATTGGATCGAATAACCATGTTTGATAGTTTTTGCTCCCATTCTGAAATACCTTTTAGGGCTTGCCACGCATCCATGTAATGGGATAGAGGGCAATTTGGTTTGCTCACTATAGAGAAGCGGTTGCGCATAATATGTGTGCTTTGAAGAGGAAAAAGTGGCACTTTAATGAGAATGTGTGAGAATCTCATGCATTTACAACAAATGCTGTATTCTTTTTTGCACTTATTTGAGTGCAAGACACAGAAAAAACATCCATCCATCCATCCATCATCAACCACTTATCCTGTACAGGGTCGCGGGGGGCTGGAGCTTATCCCAGCTAACATTGGGCGAAAGGCGGGGTACACCCTGGACAGGTCGCCAGTCAGAAACAACATTTTGAACAATATTGTGAAGGGCAATATTCCTCCCCAATATTGTTGAACAAACAATATTGGGGAGATGGGGAACAGTGTTTTGTGTCTCCAATCAAGCTTTTCAAACAGGAGTGTGTGGCACGGTGGAGGGCGGGACCGGGGTGTTTACGCACGCCCGGTCCCGTATTAGGCTGATCAAGCCGTCAAGAGAGATAAAGGCCACTCGCGGACGGCGATACAGGCGAGAGAGATCGTTCACGGACATGTCCGTTGTCTTATGTGTTTGTCTTTTGAGTTCTCCATTAAACCTATTATTTTATATGTCAAGTCGGTTTCTCGCCTCTTCCTTGCCCATGAACTTGATCTGTTTTACAGAGTGCTTTTGCTGTGCGTGCTGATACACAGGTGCTGGTGAGGCAGCAGGTTGGGGGCTTTTAGTCGGGCTCTGGATAGAAACAGAGCGAGGGCGAACCGGCTGTGATATACTCCATTTGGGCATAAAGTCTCTCATAGCCTGTGACTGCTGCTGAAACGGGATGTAACACTCAGCAAACTTATTCACAGAGCCACCAAAAAGGCCGGCTGGAGACAGTGGAGCATCCAAAAGATTGTCCTTTCCCTTATTATTCATATCTGTGAGGGTCAGCCATATACATCGATCCAGAACTGCCAGGTTGACCGATGGCCTGCACAGTGATTTTCGTCATATGCAGCTCTAAATCTGTAGAGGTGCAGAGCTCTTTGGATATCTCTGGATCGAAGCCATGTTCGTCCATTTGCCTGGGGAGCTTAAGTTTGTTATGAACTTCGGGGAAGAACTGGGCAGATTTGCGGGATGCTGCCATTTGACTGCATCCAGACTGCTAGAACCATTCATCGAGGCGAGACTGTTCAGGTTCCTCTGGGGGAGACCACTCAGGTTGAAGCTCTTCGACTGCCCTTGTAAGGACACGGAGCATCTCCCTGTCAGTGGTGCGTACACATTCCTCACCCTCGCTGGGGGGGGAAGAGCGGCAGCATCATCCACTGACCACTCGCCTGATGCAGCGAGAGACATAATGACATCGGCATTATTATCCCAGCATCAGAACTGCTCTTTCAGAAGGTCGGAGCTCGTCTCACACATAGCATATTAGAAAACATGCTCTTCGGAGAGATTGAGGGGCTTGCGGAGCTTGTGCCACCACCTCTCAAAGTCATCCTGCTCGAACTCGCAGCCCCACCGTGCCTCCTCATATATATAGACGGCGAAAGTAGTGGGCTTCTAGACAAGAGATGATCGCTGTCTTGAAGGAAGAAATTCTGAGGAAATGGTGTCTGTGCACCTGTTTTTATAGTGGACAGTTTCACGGCAAAACAGGCGGGGCTCAAACACCATAGGCAATATTAGAATATTGGCATTATTGTAGAGAGGTTTCAACTCGGTCGTGTATGAAGGCACTCCCCATATGCGTAGCTACGCTATGTCTAGTGTACTGAGTCGTAAGGGATCTTTAAATATATGTCAGTGCTATTAAATTATGTCTTTCAATAGTTTTGACAGGAACAATCAGGAGGTATTCATCTCTTTTAAAACAATGTGTTGAAATTATTGGATTTTTTGGGGGCCAATTTTGTGCAGCATGACTGTATGAAACAAGTTAAACAGTCTGTTTTAATTTTTAACTGTGTGTGTAACAGCTGTGTGATATATGTGATAACTACCATATTATATGCTTGTTTACAAAGCCAAGCTGTTCCTTAAATTATGATAAGTGATGTTTAATAACTATAGCTTAATTTCCCATTGTGCTTTTTTATTGCCTGAATGCACTTATATTATTTTCATTTGTATAAGCCTGTGCAACTAAATTGTCTTTGCTTTCTCTGCCAGGTTCCACCAGTATCTCTAGGGAAAAGGGATTTAAAGAAAAAGATCCTATAGTGCTCCTTATTTTCAGAAATTCATTACCTCAGTCTAATGTTTTTTTTACATTGTATACTTTTAGTCCCTGTTTTATGAACTGATAGCTGCTAGGAGACATGAACAGAGTGTTAAATAAGCGATGAAAGAATCCAAAGAATTGAGGTAATGAATTGTGCAGATTCTTGGCTAAGGCATCATTGGACAGGGTGTTTTGGTCCTGGATGTTAATGTAGCCGGTGAGTTGAAATATTCTGATGGCTGTTGAAAAAAGAGGAGACAAAAGCAAAACAACAACAGCGGTAGATGGGCCTGTTTATGTAAAAAACAAAAAACTAAAAGTAAATGAAATACAAAAATGAAATAATGAAATACGGTAGAGGCTAATGTCAAAGGTCAAACACAAACAGGGCATTAGCCTACCCATGTGCTTCAGCATACTGTACATCACCTTAATACATGCTTATATCATTCACAGCATTTTATGCATTTAAGTACTTACTTAAATCATTCAAAGCATTTATGTATTTAAAACATGCTTAAATAACTCTCAGTGTTTTACTTATTTGAAATATGTATTGCAGTTTAAAACTATATAATTATCATTACTCATTTTCACTTAATTGGAAAACATTCTGGACTAAAAATTATTAAAAGAGATATGATTAATACTAAATTTACATAGTACTACATGTTCAAAAACAAGGTCAAACTACACACATGCAAACTATATGCATCCTTCAATAATAACCCATAACAACCACTCAGTTTTAACATCCAACTCTTCTGAACACTTGTAAAATTGTATATTTACCTAAGTAATTCTCAAACAATTAACAAAACCAGGAGCTATCTTGCACCAAATATGCTTTCACACTTCTAACAGGGGAGAGTTCTGGAAAGCGGGTGTCGCAAAACTCTTAAATGGGCCACGTTCAATTTATGGCAAGAGTTAAATTACATGAAATTTCTCCACTTGGCTACAGCCATTGCCAAAAGTATTGGCAGTGACATAAAGTTTTCTGCTTCAGTTGTTGTGGTGTTGATTCACATTGTTTCTAAATTATTGCGCAGAGTGATCAGATGCAAAAGCTTCATTGGCCAAAACAATTTACTTTATCACAAAAACCCAAATTTAATTTTTTTTTTGGCTCTGGCACGAACTGACCAGCTAACATCATCTCTCTAATCATATCAGCAGCAACTGGGAAAGAACTGCTGCAAAGAATATTGCACCTGAAAGAACCATTTTCTGCATCATCAAGAACTTCAAGGAGAGAGGTTAAATTGCAGTAAAGAAGGCTTCAGTACGTCCCACCATCTCCTCCTGAGGATTCAGCTATGGAATCGTGTCACCACCAGTGCAGAGCTTGCTTAATATTGGCAGCAGCTGGGTGTGAGTACATCTGCATGCACAGTGAGGCAAAGAATTTTGGACAATGGCCGGGTGTCAAGAAGGGCAGCAAAGAAGCCACTTCTCTCCAAGAAAAACAATCAAATCAAATCAAATCAAATCAAATCACTTTATTGTCACACTACTGTGTACACGAGTGCAACAGCAGGTGAAATTCTTGTGTGCAGTTCCGAGCAACATAGCAGTAATGACAGTGACGAGACATAAACCACTTTACAATAAACAACACACAAAACAATTTACATAACAAACTTACACAACAATTTACATAACAAATGTACACAATACACACAATGTAGAATACACACACTAGATATGGGTATAAATATATATATATACACTAACTGAATTGGGAGAATATATTGACAGAATGAGGATTAATAAAGTGCAGTGCTGATTGTTGATCGTGAGAGATCATGTGTTCAAAAGTCTTATTGCTTGTGGGAAGAAGCTGTCATGTAGTCGGGTGGTGCGGGTCCTGATGCTGCGATACCGCCTGCCTGATGGCAGCAGTGAGAGCAGCCCATGACTCGGGTGGCTGGAGTCTTTGATAATCCTCCGAGCTTTCTTCACACACCGTCTGTTATATATATCCTGGAGGGAGGGAAGCTCACCTCCGATGATGTTTCTGGCCGTTCGCACCACCCTTTGCAGGTCTTTGCGGTTGTGGGCGGTGCTATTGCCGTACCAGGCGGTGATGCAGCCAGTCAAGATGCTCTCAACAGTACTAGTGTAGAACAGTGTGAGGATGTGTTGGTTCATTCCAAACTTCCTCAGCCGTCTCAGGAAGAAGAGGCGCTGGTGAGCCTTCTTCACAACGGCCTCAGTGTGGACGGACCATGTGAGTTCCTCAGTAATGTGGACACCGAGGAACTTGAAACTGCTGACTCTCTCCACCGGTGCTCCATTAATGGTGATGGGGCTGTGTTCTCTGTCTTTCTTCCTGAAGTCCACCACAAGCTCCTTGGTTTTACTGACGTTGAGGGAGAGGTTGTGCTCCTGACACCAGCGTGTCAGAGTGTGCACCTCCTCTCTGTAGGCTGTTTCATCATTGTCAGTGATCAGACCTACAACCGTCGTATCGTCAGCAAACTTAATGATGGCATTGGAGCTATGTGTCGCCACACAGTCATGTGTGTAAAGGGAATACAGGAGTGGGCTGAGAACACAGCCCTGCGGGGCTCCAGTGTTGAGGGTCAGTGGTGAGGAGATGTTGCTGCCCATTCTAACCACCTGACGTCTGCCTGACAGGAAATCCAGGATCCAGCTGCACAGCGAGCTGTTTAAGCCCAGAGCCCGGAGTTTCACATCAAGCTTGGAGGGCACTATGGTGTTAAATGCTGAACTGTAGTCTACAAACAGCATTCTCACATATGTGTTCCTTTTTTCCAGGTGGGAAAGAGCAGTGTGTATAGTAGATGCAATAGCATCATCAGTGGAGCGGTTTTTACGGTAGGCAAACTGCAATGGGTCCAAAGAGGTGGGCAGAACAGAGCAGATGTGATCTCTGATCAACCTCTCAAAGCATTTGCTGATGATGGGGTGAGGGCAACAGGACGCCAGTCATTTAAACAAGTGATTTTGGCTTGCTTCGGTACAGGCACAATGGTTGATGTTTTGAAGCATGTGGGGACTACAGACAGGGAGAGGGACAGGTTGAAAATGTCCGTAAAAACACCAGCCAGTTGGTTCGCGCATGCTCTGATGACGCGGCCCGGAATGCCGTCAGGACCCGCAGCTTTACGGATGTTCACCCGTCGAAAGGATCGGGTTACATCCGCAACAGAGACGGAGAGTGAACCATCATCTGTAGTATCGGCCGCGAGTGCTATCTCCGCGAGGGCGGTGTTGTTGTTCTCGAAACGAGCATAAAATGTATTAAGCTCGTCCGGGAGAGAGGCAACGGTGTTCATGGCGGAGTTTTTATTCTGTTTATAGTCCGTGATGATGTTAATTCCCTTCCACATACTTCTGGAGTCAGTGGTGTTGAACTGACCTTCAATTTTCAACCTTCAAGGACAGACTGAAATTCTGCAGGAAGTACAAGGATTGGACAGCAGAAGACTGGTGCAAAGTTATTTTCTTTGATTAAGCCCCATTCCGACAGTTTGGGACATCTGGAAAATCGATAGTCCGGAGAAGAAAAGGTGAACGCTACCATGAGTCCTGTGTCGTGCCAACAGTGAAGCATCATGAGACCATCCATGTGTGGGGTTGCTTTTCATCCAAGGGTGTGGGCTCTCTCACAATTCTGCCCAAAAACACTGCCATGAATAAAGAATGGTATCAAAACGTCCTGCAAGAGCAACTTCTCCCAACGATCCAGGAGAAATTTGTTGATGATCCGTGCATTTTCCAGTATGATGGAGCACCATGTAACAAGGCAAGAGTGAAAATGAAGTGGCTCGGAAATCATTACATTGAAATTTTGGAACCGTGGTCAGTCAACTCCCTGGATTTTAATCCCATACAAAACCTGTGGTCAATCCTCAAAAGGTGAGTGGACAAGCAGAAGCCCACAAATTGTGATCAACTCCTAGCACTTATAAGGCAAGAATGGATCGCCATCAGTCAGGATTTGGACCAGAAGCTGATATCCAGCATGCCAGAGTGAATTGCAGAGGTTATGAAGAACAAGGGTCAACACTGTAAATATTGACTCTTTGCATATATTGAACGTTTTTACCAATAAAAGCCTTTAAAACTTATGAAATGCTTATCATTGTTTTCCAGTATACCATAGAAACATGTGTAGAAATGATCTAAAAATACTGAAGCAACAAACTTTGCAAAGCACAAAACGTATGTCACTGCCAATACTTTTGGCCACGGCTGTACATTCATTTGTGGGGTTTCCTTGAGATCATTAAAGTTAATCAGACTTTTGAAGCTCAATTGTTATAACTGGATTTTGAAGTTTGGTAGCAGGTTTGATGATATTCACCAAAATAAGGTGGAAATCTATCCAGACTCAATCTAGACACTGTATGTTCATACAAACTTTAATAACCCAAAAGAACAAGTCATGAGAGCTTTACTTAATCAATATGACATTTTTAATTGATTGCATAAGTGTATTGGCTACCACGTCACATTTTTCTCATTCTTGTCTCATGCAGGACAACAGAGTGTCTTTGACCTCCCTTTTCAAGTGGACCAATCGAGACATGAATCAGGCTAGTGCCTCCAACTCATGCACGCAAGGAAGGATGCCATACTGGAATGACAAATATTTGAAGATGTGATATTATCAACTCAGAGCAGAACTTTAGCCCACATCCTCTTTCCTAGATTACAGAGTGCATCACACACAAAGTGTGACTGTCAGGCGATCTGATTTGTCTTGGCAGTGTTGAATGGACACAAAAGGGGCAAGCACTTTGACCTCTGACCGTGTAATTTGTGAAATGCTCTCGGAAGAGGGCAGTCATACTGCCACTGCTAAATATAATCAATCAGCATTATACCTTGTGCCTGAGAAGACTGGACTTCTTTTGTGTGAGTGCATTTTTGTAATTTATCTACAATTAACCAACATTTACGACACTCTTAGACTGTTTAAAATGTTGTGTTGGAATCATTAATGGACATTTTAGTTTGAGTAGATGATTGAAGCACTGGTTGTTCTTTTCGATTCAATTACAGTTTTTAAGCTTCAAAACAGACCAAGTCTTCTGAAGTCATATGATAGATTTGTTTAAAGAACAAGCAAAAATGTCTTCCCCCACTGACTTGAATTGGGAGGAAGGTAAGGACTATTCTAAGGGCCTTGGACAAACAGGGGGCCCAGCAGAACCCCCAAGACTTTTCCTGCGCAATTTTGTTACAAATGGCCACTTCGCACTGGTTAGCTAAAATGAAGACTGCTCTTAGTCTTACTTGATAATAAAAAATATCTAGTGTGTGGAATCCCCCTTTTGACATTCAGTGTTTTATTCCAAAAGCTCTTTTTAAGCGCTAATTGCACTTTGCAGGACTCGCACGAATCCTTACACTGGACACGTCATAAACCAGGCCAGACTGGATTGTGCGGAGTACAAAGCAGCACGGTACATGCCACAAAACATGAATGAAACCATTAATTTTCTACTTTGAAGCACTATGGAAAATGTCAAACATCTCATAAAGCCAGACAGACCCAACATTATAAACAGAGGAAAAAACAAGAAAACATAATGTGTGTCTTTACTGCATCACCAACTGTATTAACAGGTATGATTTGACAAAATATTATAGATTCATATTAAAACTATTAAAGGGGAAGGAGAGGTCTATTTACTTACAGATTTTAAATGTTTAGGCTACTGTTTTGTTCCATAACATAATGTTATAGTTTGTTAAATAGAAATGTGAGGAGGAGTAGGGCATAGCCGGACCGTGATGGAGCACAGCCGGTGCTGAATCAGCTGATCAGCGGGAGAGCGAGATGAGGGTGCAGTCAGAGATGCTGATTCGAGAGAGAGAGAGAGGCGCACGCGGTTGAATTGTGTGTGTCTGTTTGTCTTGTGTTTTATGTTGTTTTAAGTTGAGTTTTACATTAAATCTTACATTTACTGTTCAGCCGGCTCCCGCCTCCTCCTTGCCAGTCCTTGAACTGTTACATTGGTGCCGAAGCCTGGGAGGGAGGATGCGTGTTGTGGAGTCCTCAGCATTGCCATCTGCCTGGGGAGAAGCTGCGGCCGTCTGCCTGGGGCCGGAGGACTCGCTGCCATCCTCTGTGGGAGGAGCGAGCTGGCGTCCGACAGAGGGCAGAGGAGCGGTTAAGGACTGGGCGATAGCGTGTCCAGGAGACGGCGAGCACGTTTTTTTCTCTCTCTCTCCTCTCTCTCTCTCTCTCTCTGTCGCTCCACCTCAATATTTAACTCTCCCCCTTCCCTCCCCTTGTCTATCCCAATGCTCCAAAAGGCGGGGAAGGCACAGCTGGAAGGGCAACGCCCCTCTCCAGGAAGGGAAAGAAGTACGTCATGCTGGGGCATTCCCGGCCTGAGACGAGAGGAGTGTGACGAGGGTGGGGCCGGCCCGTGAGGACACACGGCCGGCCCTGAATCTGACTAATCAGCTGGGAGGGTGATAAAGACTAGCCACAGGCGCCAGTTAGAGAGAGACAGATGCTGCGCTGCATGTGTGTTCGTGTTTGTTTTATGTTTTTTTTGTTGATTTTCTGATAAAACATTACATTGACTGTTCAGCCAGTTCCTGCCTCCTCCTTGCCCGTCCATGAACTGTTACAAGAAACCATTACCCTGATCAGTAATGACTAGCCATCCATAGCCAAAGCTATGGTAATTCTGACAGATGCAAAAAGTAAAATCAAGGGATTTAAAGTGTGGACCTCTTTGAATTATGGGCCAAGCAATAAGTTTCTGTTTTAATGCTCTTGTTTGGGAAAATGTGAGACGTGTGTCTCTGCAGAACAAACATTATCAATCAATCAAATCAAATCAAATCAAATCAAATCACTTTATTGTCACACTACTGTGTACACGAGTGCAACAGCAGGTGAAATTCTTGTGTGCAGTTCCGAGCAACATAGCAGTAATGACAGTGACGAGACATAAACCACTTTACAATAAACAACATATTACACAAAACAATTTACATAAACTTACACAACAATTTACATAACATGTACACATACCTACACAACAATTTACATAACAAATGTACACAATACACACAATGTAGAATACACATACACTAGATAAGGGTATAAATATATATATATATATACACTGACTGAATTGGGAGCGAGAATATATTGACAGAATGAGGATTAATAAAGTGCAGTGCTGATTGTTGATTGTGAGGGATCAAGTGTTCAAAAGTCTTATTGCTTGTGGGAAGAAGCTGTCATGTAGTCGGGTGGTGCGGGTCCTGATGCTGCGATACCGCCTGCCTGATGGAAGCAGTGAGAGCAGCCCATGACTCGGGTGGCTGGAGTCTTTGATAATCCTCCGAGCTTTCTTCACACACCGTCTGTTATATATATCCTGGAGGGAGGGAAGCTCACCTCCGATGATGTTTCTGGCCGTTCGCACCACCCTTTGCAGGTCTTTGCGGTTGTGGGCGGTGCTATTGCCATACCAGGCGGTGATGCAGCCAGTCAAGATGCTCTCAACAGTACTAGTGTAGAACTGTGTGAGGATGTGTTGGTTCATTCCAAACTTCCTCAGCCGTCTCAGGAAGAAGAGGCGCTGGTGAGCCTTCTTCACAACGGCCTCAGTGTGGACGGACCATGTGAGTTCCTCAGTAATGTGAACACCGAGGAACTTGAAACTGCTGACTCTCTCCACCGGTGCTTCATTAATGGTGATGGGGCTGTGTTCTCTGTCTTTCTTCCTGAAGTCCACCACAAGCTCCTTGGTTTTACTGACGTTGAGGGAGAGTTTGTGCTCCTGACACCAGCGCGTCAGAGTGTGCACCTCCTCTCTGTAGGCTGTTTCATCATTGTCAGTGATCAGACCTACAACCGTCGTATCGTCAGCAAACTTAATGATGGCATTGGAGCTATGTGTCGCCACACAGTCATGTGTGTAAAGGGAATACAGGAGTGGGTTGAGAACACAGCCCTGCGGGGCTCCAGTGTTGAGGGTCAGTGATGAGGAGATGTTGCTGCCCATTCTAACCACCTGACGTCTGCCTGACAGGAAATCCAGGATCCAGCTGCACAGCGAGCTGTTTAAGCCCAGAGCCTTCACATCAAGCTTGGAGGGCACTATGGTGTTAAATGCTGAGCTGTAGTCTACAAACAGCATTCTCACATATGTGTTCCTTTTTTCCAGATGGGAGAGAGCAGTGTGTATTGTAGATGCAATAGCATCATCAGTGGAGCGGTTGTTACTGTAGGCAAACTGCAATGGGTCCAAAGAGGTGGGCAGAACAGAGCAGATGTGATCTCTGATTAACCTCTCAAAGCATTTGCTGATGATGGGGGTCAGAGCAACAGGACGCCAGTCATTTAAACAAGTGATTTTGGCTTGCTTCGGTACAGGCACAATGGTTGATGTTTTGAAGCATGTGGGGACTACAGACAGGGAGAGGGACAGGTTGAAAATGTCCGTAAAAACACCAGCCAGTTGGTTCGCGCATGCTCTGATGACGCGGCCCGGAATGCCGTCTGGACCCGCGGCTTTACGGATGTTCACCCGTCGAAAGGATCGGGTTACATCCGCAACAGAGACGGAGAGTGAACCATCATCTGTAGTATCGGCCGCGAGTGCTCTCTCCGCGAGGGCGGTGTTGTTGTCCTCGAAACGAGCATAAAATGTATTAAGCTCGTCCGGGAGAGAGGCAACGGTGTTCATGGCGGAGTTTTTATTCTGTTTATAGTCCGTGATGATGTTAATTCCCTTCCACATACTTCTGGAGTCAGTGGTGTTGAACTGACCTTCAATTTTGTGCCTGTACTGGCGTTTGGCTGTGCTGATGGAGTTACGGAGGGCATAACTGGCTTGTTTACGCTCCTCCGCGTTCCCGGAATTAAAAGCGGTGGTCCGCGCAGTAAGTGCCGCGCGAACATCGCCGTTAACCCAGGGTTTCTGGTTGGGGTAGATCCGTATGTTTTTCGTCGGAACAACGTCCTCTACGCACTTCCTGATGAAACACGTTACGCTATCAGCGTAAACCTCGATGTCATCATCGGAGGCAGACCGGAACATCTCACAGTCCACGTGATCAAAACAGTCCTGTAGCGCAGAGTCTGATTGGTCCGACCAGCACTGGATCCTTCTGAGGGCGGGTGATTCCCGTTTCAGTTTCTGCCTGTAAGCGGGCAGAAGCAGAACGGAAGAGTGGTCTGATTTGCCAAATGGTGGGCGGGGGAGGGATTTGTAGCCATCCCGGAAAGGAGAATAGCAATGATCCAAAACCCGGTCCCCTCGTGTGTTAAAGCTGATGTGTTGGTGGTATTTTGGTGCTATTGTTTTGAAGTTGGCTTTGTTGAAGTCCCCGGTAACAATGAACGCGGCCTCAGGGTGCGCGGTTTCCTGCTGACTTATACTCCCATACAGTTCCCTAAGTGCCCGGTCTGTGACGGCTTGTGGGGGGATGTACACAGCAGTGATAATGACCGCTGTGAATTCCCTCGGTAGCCAGAATGGTCGACACAGAAGCATGAGAAATTCCAGATCAGGAGAGCAGAAAGACCTGATAAAATGTACATTCCTCTGATCACACCATGATTTGTTGATCATAAAACATACACCTCCACCTCTGCTTTTACCTGAGAGGTCTTTCGCTCTGTCCGCTCGGTGCATGGAGAAACCCGTGGGTTCGATGGTATTTCTAATCAGAGGGAGTTTTCAATCCAGGATGGGTTTTTATCAACCGATTTACATGATTTGCCTACTTAACTGAGGAGGCCTTCTTTCATTGGATAGCTGTAAAGCAACCATCCTGATTTGAAAGCACCCACAGATTTAGAAAAGTCCATTATTGTTCAGCAGAGACCTATATTTCAAAATGTTGGTTATGTTTGCCTTCAGATATTTCAAGAAATTATTATATAACCCTAGAATGCATATGTAACTTCACCCCTCTTTAATATGTGGGGGAAAAAAGACCCTGGTGAAATTTCGATGTTTATTCTTGATAAAACTACTTTTCCGAGGTAAATTAACTCTAATGATAATTTCATAAGTAAACCTTTTTAGATAGTTTATATATATTTTATTCAGTTCTGAAGACTTTCAAAAGCATTTCAAATGAAGTATACACTTTTGGGTTAGAGTCTAAAAAAGCCAGTATATCTTCCATATTTGCAATTTCAATATTGGTGGTAAAATATGAATTATCTCAACAACTCTACCCATACAAACACATAGAGTATATAGAAGTACAGTGGACTAGTATAAAAATATATTATTTTTTTTTTTTTTTACAAAAGAAAGTTCACATGATAGAAGACCCCTTAGATGAGGAATACTGGAGTGGCAGGTCAAAAACTCCACCAACAGTTCACCCAAATATTTTATTTCTCTCATCATTTACACTCCCTCATGCATCCTAGATGTGTATTATTTTCTTATTTTTTTGCTGAACACAAACAAAGATTTTAAGAAGAATATCTCTGCTCTGCAGGTCCATAAAATGTGGTGACCAAATCTTTGAAGATCCAAAAAGCACCTAAAGGCAGCATAAAATTAATCCAAAAGTGTTTTATTCCATGTCTACAGAAGTGAAATTATAGATGTGGGTTAAAAAAAGATAAATATTTCAGTCCTTTTTTACTATAAATCTCCACTTTAACTTTTTGGGCAATTCGCATTCTTTGATCATATCGCCACTTACTGGTTGGGGCTGGTAAAAGGTGGAGATTACAAATATTTAGATTTTATCCAAAGAGACTTACTTTGCTCTTATTACAGGGACAATCCCCCCAGAGCAACCTGGAGTTAAGTGCCTTGCTCGAGGACACAATGGTGGTAGCCATGGGGATCGAAACAGCGACCTTCTGATTAACAGTTATTTGCTTTAGCCCACTACACCACCACCACTCAGGCATGGATTGAACCACTGGAGTCATATGGATTAATTTTACACTGCCTTTATATACTTTTTGGACCCTCAAATTTTTGACCAATATTCACTTGCACTGGATGGACTAACAGAGCTGAGACATTGTTCTAAAATCTTCATTTGTATTCTGCAAAAGAAACAAAGTCAGCTGGGATGGAATGAGTGTGAGTAAATTATGAGAGTTTTCATTTTTGGGTGAACACTCCCTTTAAAAACTAGACACTGAGTCATGTTTTACCCATATATGCGTTCTAGTGTTGAATCAACATTCAAAGCGAAACACAAATAAATAAAAAAAAAGAATCCAATATATTTACATTAGAACCACAGTCCCAAATATTTTAATGAAATTTTCAAACACAAATAAGTTTTCAATATCTTTAATTGAATGAGCAATCAAGATTATGTTCATGTTTATTATTCATGTTACTGAAAAAAAAAATGTTGTATGGGTTTTGATAAGATAGGAGGCCCAGTGTTACGAACACTCCCCTTGATCACCACCTGAGAGTGCCGTCACCCGAGTATTAACTGTTCTTACAAACTATGACTCACATTATCCTAAGCAGGACTGATTACAATGCACCTGTAACCCATTCCATGGACTATTTAACCACTGCAAACACAGGGCTCAGAGCGAAGTCTTGTTTTTGCTCCAGCTAACAATTCTGAGCATTTTTCTAGTCTGCTTGTGTTTTAACTACTGCCTGTTATTCTCATCTTTATTCTCTGCTGCCTGCCCTTTGACCTTGATCTGTTTCTGGAACAGATCCCCTCTTTGTCATTGTTTTCTGCCTGCCTCAACCCTCTGCCTGTTTTGTGACCACGATTATTGGATTTGCCTATAGTGCTGTATATTTTGGATACTGCCTCTGACTGTTGTATATTCTCTGTGACCTTTGTAAAGATGCAAATGGATCAACCTTCTGGTTCTCCTGAGTCTATGTTATAGAAGACTTCACCACCTACTGATACAGCAGCAATCTTTCAGCTCTCCAACAAACTTTCCACTCAGACTGGTGTACTAGCAGTTCATCAGTAACAATTACAACGCCTGACCTCATTGACAGAGGATGTGGTGATAACGCTGCAAAAACCCTCACCTACCTGCAACAAACCCTTCTCCGCTGAAACCTCAACCAGATCCAACAGAGAACCCAACAACACCAAATTCCATCAACGCCAATCCACGACTCACCTTCTCATATAAGTTTGACAGCACATCTTCTAATTGTAATGGATTTCTGAAGCAATTGGATTGGGCTACTGGCGTGTGGTCTAACACGGGTTCGAAATTCACTTCAATCACCAGCTTCAAACAATGCTTTCGCAAGGTGTTTGAACATCCCAAAGGAGGGAAAAGTGCTGGCGATCAGCTGCTCTCTCTCCAACAAGGAAGAAACACAGCTGCCGTATATGCCCTGTCATTCCGCACTCTCGCTGCACAGACTGTATGGGTTGATGACACGCTCAAAGTGCTTTTTCAAAGAGGATTAAACATTGACCATCCATACTGACAATCTCATTAGCTCACGGAGACCAGTTAAACTTCCCCTGCAGAATTATCAGCCGACATGCACCACTGAGGAATCGGTGCCCATGCAAATAGGGCAAGCACATCTGAATTCAGAGGAGAGAGAATGCTGCATCAGACAATGCCTATGCTTATATTGTATTCAATCCTGACATTTACGAGCAAACTGTCCCTTACGACCAGCACAATCATCTAAATTGGCGTGAGTAATATCTCTCTACCTCTCCAAGTAACCTCATGCATTGATGTGCCGATAACAATTTCCTTCACGAATAAGTAATGTACCACTCGACTCAGGGACTGCAGGCAACTTTATTGGTGAAGAATTAGCCAGAGAATTTGATATACCACTAATTCAATGTGAATCTCCCTTGGCAGTGGCAGCACTAGATGGACGTACTCTGGGGACCGGTCATGTTCAATTCACCACCACAGACATCACCCTTCAAGTGGGCATCATACACACTGAAATCACACGTCTCTATATCATTCGCTCACCACACAATCCTGTCATTCTCGGACTACCCTGGCTTCAGCAACATAACCCACAGATCTCTTGGAGAGAGAAACAGATATCACAATGGGATTCCACATGCTTCTCCAACTGCTTGAGGTCAATAATTCCAATATCTGTTGGAGCTGCATCAGTCACAGAGAAAATTGCTGAGGTACCCAAATTGCCAAATGAATATGCAGATCTGGTGGAAGCCTTCAGTAAGACCAAAGCGTCACAACTTCCCCCTCACCGTTCCAGTGACTGTGCAATTGAACTATTACTGGGCACGACACAACCAAGAGGCAGGATTTTTCTTTTATCTGAACTTGAAGCCAAAGCCATAAAAAATAACATTGAGGAGGAGCTGGCCAAGGGTTTCATATGACCATCTACTTCACCTGCTGCAGCTGGATTCTTATTTGTGGGCAAGGAGGATGGTGGTCTTCGATCTTGTATTGATTATCATGCTCTCAATGATATCACTGTGAAATTTTTATTTAACCTTTATTATTAGTCTTAGCAGCACTGGATCTGTGCAGTGCTTTCAACCTCATTTGCATCAGAGAGGGGGACAAATGGAAGACAGCATTTTCCACCAGCAGTGGGAACTATGAATACTTGGTCATGCCCTTTGGCCTTTCCAATAGTCCTTCAGTGTTTCAGCTCTTCATCAACGATGTCTTCAGAGATATGTTAAACCAATGGGTAATTGTATACATCTACGACATTCTAATTTATTCCAATACCCTGGAAGAACACATCGGACATGTCAGAGCCGTTCTCCAGTGTCTAATCTCACACCAGCTCTATGCCAAGGTGAGAAACTTGAGTTTCATCAGACATCTGTGTCATTCTTGGACTACATCATTAGTTCTGATGGAGTTGCCATGGATGACAACAAGGTGCGGGCGGTCTTCAACTGGCCTCAACTATCTTCTCTGAAGGAACTACAACGTTTTCTCGGGTTCGCTACATGATTTAACTTCAAGATCACATATCGCCCTGGCACCAAGAATGTTAATGCTGACACCCTCTCTCGTCAATTCAAAACTCAGAATCAGAACCAGAACGGACATCATAACCTATAATACCCACATCCCTAATCGTAGTCCCAGTCCAATGGAACATCATGACAGAAATTACCCAGACCCAGTTGCAAGATCCGGTTCCTCACAATTGCCCTGATGGCAAACCTATGTGCCACAACTATTAAGGGATCATTTGTTATGGGGGGGGGGTTCATACCGCTACCAGCTCTGGGCACCCTGGCATCACGGCTACTCTCCAACTGCTCCAGAACCAATTTTGGTGGAGAACCAGGCAGGCAGAAACCATTTCTTATGCCAACCAATGCTCCACTTGTGCAGTAGCCAAATCTTCTAAACTACTACCAGCAGGCCTGCTTCAACCACTCCACATTCTGTAGAGCTCATGGTCTCACATCACCATTGACTTTAGTCTCTCAAGGTAACACCACAATCTTAACAGAAATCGATAGTTTTCTGATTAATCACTCTACCCAAGCTCCCCACAGCTTTCGAGACAGCAGAACATCTATTACATCAAGTATTTCGGTTCTACGGGTTACCTGAAGACATTGTTTACGAACAGGGTCCACAATTCACTGGTCAGGAGAACCCATGGAATTGCCGGACATCAATGACTGCTCCGGCGGAGCGAAGAAGTGTGGCACCAGTTGCATGTCCATCTACAGCGAGCAGACCGAACGGCATCATCGCCCAAGTCCCCAGTATACACCAAGACAATGGGTCTGGCTCTCCACTCACGACCTACACCTTCGTCTACCCTGCCATTCTTATGCAATCTATCATACCATCTTATATACTGTGTCCATTCTCTCCTCCTTTGCTGAATATTTGTGTTGTTTTTCTATTCTGTGTACAACTTCTTACCAGGATCTATGTGCAACCACATAGTTCATGTAGTATCATATTATTCCTGGTCAACAAGAAGAGGATGGGTTTCCCTTTTGAGCTTTGGTTCTTGCCAATGTTTCTTTTTTACACTTAGGGAGTTTTTCCTTGCCACAGTCACGTTGTAATTGGTCACAGGAGTTATAGGCCTGACAATTGGCAAAATACATTGTTGAAAGTGTTGTAAAAAAAAAAAAAAAGCTGATCTGAACGTCATTAAAAAACTAGCAGATTTCAGCATTTCCATTGCAGCAGAAAAACACTGCACACTGTTCCACTGTTCCATGATTTTTAGCAGGACAAACCTTCACAGCTAGAGGTCAGCTTCTTTTGCCATGGTGTTTGTGTTCTTGGAGCTTCTATATTGCCTGAGGCATCGTCCTTAAAAGAGAGTTTTTGTACACAATGAAAAACAGTAAAGTCTGGTCTGTTTTCTGCATTCCAGGCAACCTAAAAAACTTTCATTGGCTATGAAAGACACTAAGGGACACACAAAAGACATTAGCAAATGATTTTTCCCCATCTCTGTCATACATACTAAGTCCAATACAAGACAGACAATGTTCCAATCATTTTCTAGTCTATTTGGGCATACATGAACAATTATGTTTTATACTGTTCTGTCGTGAAGGGCACATCACCAAGAAATAATAGTCCACCATCTTCATTTGTCAGAGAAAGTCTCTTAATTCAACACAATTATGATGATCCAAAATCAACCAAAAAAAATCATTTTATATATTGAAAAGAAGCAACATGGAAAATCAAATGGAAGTTGGCTTGATTTTGTATTTTGTTTGTCTAGTTAGCTTTGTCTTATGGTTTGGCAGAGGTACAATAATCATTGTTCAATAAAGATGTCAATAATCACACTGAATACAACTAAAGGACAAGAGTCAGTTTGGCAGGTAGCAAAGAATTCCTCTGTGTGCCAACTGAGCAACCAATGGTTGTTTTCCAGCATGCTGTAAACTGAGCAAAGAGTGCATAACAAGCCACATTCTATAAAGTACACTAAACCCCATCCATATCATCTTCTATCTCAGAGTTTGAGCAATAAAATCTGCAGTTTACCCATTCAATAGTGCACATCAGCAAAAGATCATGATTTCTCCTTCGAACCCTCCATCAAATGACCAACAGCTGCCACTATTATGAAAAATTCCTTCTCTAAAATCAAGTGCCAGTGAAAACAGCAGAGGCCATTTATCAGAAACAAGACTGATCTATTTGTTGGGGAGATTTTGCTTGCTATGAAACAATGGCTTTTTTGAAGAGTGTGGAATTAACATAAATAAATCATGATCACTTAGTTAGGACTGATTCTGCACAAAAAGCTCTCTGTTTTCACAGTCTGTCTGCAGTTTCTCAGATTCACACAGCAACTTGTCTTATGATTGTTTTCCTGAAAAGCAAGAGTACTGAAAAGCAGTGTAGAATGGGAACACACGACATTGGGAAGATGTTCCAGGCCTGCTTGGTGGTCTATGTGGTGAGTAGAAATTAACATTTGAATAGAATAATAACAGAGCCCTGTAACCCCCCCCCCCCCCCCCCCCACCCCACTTTTCACTTTTGTTTTTAGGGTGGTTGTGGTTTGGATGAGGATTAGACTCTAAGCCAGCAAATTATGAGCATCAGTACTTTGTTGCAATCTGCAGGTAATAGCTGGGGTCTGCTGTGCGCTCTGCAAAGCCAGTCGCATTAAGACCGCTCCAGCTGGGAGAGAAAATGGTGTTTTCTTTTTTCTTTTTTTCAGCCTTACAAAAGGTGCTATGTCAGATTCTTCCCAAATCCCCTGTCTCTCGCTCTCTGAGTATGTGACTCTAGTCCACTGACTAACAATATTATCTACTGTGTTTCCTTTCTATTAGATTTTGACAGAAATCAAATACATGTGCTGCTTATGTACAGTATGTTTGAAAGCACACATATCTTATGAGTCTTACCCTCATAAGTATGTTCCATCTGCAGTATTGCACAAATGTACTGTTCCTTCTCAAATTCCCTTTGAAAAAGAGTTGAGTAAGAGTTCATGTCCCAGTAAATTGTGCTGTGCTGTGAATGTTGGTTTACAGGCATGAGTGGTGTGGTAGTGGGTGGGAATGGAAATGCTGTATGCCGGGAAGGCATCCTGTCTGGTGTTGGCCCACCTGAAGGACATCACTGGACCCTTTCTTGACAACTTCAATTTGCTTATCGAGCAAACAGGTCTGTGGATGATACAGTGAACATGGGATTGCATCATATCCTGCAACATCTGGGCATACCAGGGACATATGCAAGGATCCTTTTTTGTGGTCTTCAGTTCGGTTTTCAACACCATCATTCCAGCTATTCTCCAGACTCTCTGTTCCCTTGGCTATCTGTCAGTGGACCACCAGTTTTCTGATGGACAGGCAGCAGCTAGTGAGACAGGGGAAATTCACTTCCAGCACATGTACAATCAGCACTGGTGCCCCACAGGGATGTCTGCTCTCTTCACTACTCTTCTCCCTGTATAAAAATGACTCCACCACCACCCACTCACCATTCTAAACAGCACTGCGGCAGCAGTGAAGTCATTCAGGTTCCTGGGCACTACCATCTCATAGGACCTGAAGTGGGAGACCCACATTGACTCCAATGTGAAAAGGCCCAGCAGAGATTGTACTTCCTTCGCCAGAGGAAGTTCAACCTGCCACAGGTGCTGCTGATACAGTTCTACTCAGGAGTCATTTAGTCTGTCCTCTGCACTTCAGTAACTGTCTGGTTTAGTGTAGCTACGTAATCGGATATCAGAAGACTACAAAGGAAAATTCGGACTGTTGAGAGGTTAATGGGTTGCCCACTGCCCTCCCTTCAAGAACTGTACACATCCAGAGTGAGAAAAAGGGCTGGAAAAATCACTCTGGACTCCACTCACCCAGCTCACTACCTTTTTGAACTGTTGCCTTCTGGCAGGCACTACAGAGCACTGAGCACCAGAACCATCAGGCAAAGGAACAGTTTTTTCCCTCAGGCTACCCAACTCATGAACAGATAAAACTGCAATACACAGCTTAATCTATTTATATGTATCCAACACACAATACCTTTTCTGTCATTACATTCCCTTGCTTCAGTATAATTGTATTTGTATTTTTATATTGTACATATGTGTGTGTGTGTGTGTATATATATATATTGCAAAGCTGAAGTACTTGTACATAGCACGTCGAACCATCCGACTCGAAAAGAACCAAATGAGCGGTCCCACTATCTGTCGAAGTTTGCCGAGGATTACAGAGGACTTGCTATGTGTTGAGACATTAATGGCAGTAGTCAAAATTTGTTAAAAAAAATATTTACAGATGGTAATTTTTACTCAATTATTTATGAAGGTAAAATAGTGCCTAAAATATTCGCATGCCAGAGTAAAATTTGTAAAAGCGTAAATTAAGTTACAAGTGTGATAGAAAAATTAGCATGCACAAAGACAGATTAATGCGTAAATCAATTTGAAAGCGTAAAAATAAATTGCATGTGCACAGAATGTTTTGTAAAGGTGCACATCAAGTTGCACACATGAGAAACAAATATCAGCAATACTTTAATGCGTTGCATAAAAGTAATTCAAGTGTTATGAATCTGTAATTTTGTATTAACACAATGTAAATTTGGTGTGTATTCTTCTGACTTACTTTTTTCGCACTTGCATTTTGGGCACTGTTTTTGCACTTAAACATGGCCAAAAACATTGCAATCAGCGATATGCAAGTAAAGAAAGGGTGTCATGAACAGCAAACTGATTGACCATGTAGAATCAGTCTCTGTGTAAAATAAACTACTGCAAAAACAAACAAACAAAGAAAACAAAAAAGAGAACCTCTCAACAAGCTGAAGAATTTTAGCTATTCTTTATGTCTGTTGCACAAATAGTATGAATGGATTAAGTGCTGAAATTTAATACTTAGGGTTAGGGGTTTGTTCAAATCCCCAACCTTAAATATGATAAATAGCAATAATGATGCTTGTCTTAGCAAGCACCACGAAAAACGTAAATTGTGCTGATGTATACATCAAAAAAGGTGTAGTCATTTCTCTACAGTCCTTCTACATCAAGGTTAGACTGCAAACATGAAAGCTCTGAATGTAATTGCACCAAATATTATACTTCCTATTTGCATTCTACAGTCCATTATTGGTAGCAGTATACCCATTGTGCAAAAACATAAAATCTGTCTGAAACTGAGGATAATCCAGCTCATTGTACCTCTCACGGTTTGAGGCGGTTGGTGTATATTTTATCCTCTGCAGGTTCTGTGCTAACACACTTACGTTATCAGACAGAAGGTGTAAAGGGGAGTGCCTCCTCTCCCCTCTCTCCAGCTCAGGAGCAGAAAGCAATGATGTAATGTGCCTAGCTGCCTCAAATTGAGTAGCCCCCCTCTGCTGCTTTTCATTCCCCCCCCCCCCCCCCCCTCTCTCTTTCTCTCTCTCTCTCTATATATATATCTCTCTATCTGCCACTCTCCCTCCCATCCTCTGCTGCTGGTGGTGGTGGCTGGTGTTTGAGCCGAGTTAGAGCTGCAGCCCCAGGCGTCTCTGGGGATCCCTGCAGTGCTACAGTTCTTCTTCTGCCGGTGGCCGGGGTTCACCTGCTCGCGTAAAAGACCCTCTTGCCCATCCAAGGTAATTCCTCACAATCCTGACAAATGGCATGTGTTGCAGATTTTAAAAGAAAGGGAGCATGCAATCTGAGGCATAGAAAGGTAATGAGGCAGGACAGGGGTTTTGGACTTAGGGTCTAGTGCACAACTGAATTCTTTGCTTGCTGAAATCCTGTAGTCACCGTAGCACTGGGTGCATGGCAGTAGAATGAATTTTGTTTCCTGTGGCTGCCGCTGTCAGTTTTCCTCTCTCGCTCTCTCACGCATGCACACCCATGCTGCTTCTAGTAAGGTGTTGGTTACCATGGATAGCAAGAGATAGATTTCTGTGCTGGCTCATAGCTGGTTCAGCATTTCACCTGGACTGCAGCCTTTTCTAAATGGATTTGTGCTCTGATTGGATCTTCATTGTTGCTTATAAGTAAGAATGTCTATTTCATTCTGTACGGCTTAATGAAAAGGTGAACTTGCAACTGAGATTTTTGCACTTTTTCCATCTATCTTTTGCCTTATTAATGATTATTTAATATGAGAAATATGTTCCTGGTGAGCAAGAATATTAAATGTAGATTAATGTATTAATTTCCTACATGTTTATGCATGAGTAGGGATTGGGTGTGTGTGGACAATGCTACATACTAAGGACAGGGTAAGCACTCATGCAGTTTTTTCCCTTTATGATGTGGACAAAATCTCCTGAAACACATTGATGCTTACACCACACATTTCTAATAGTCATTCCTACAGGATATCAGAATTGCTATTAAATGTTTTTATTAGACTTCAGCTGTGTAAACTGTACAATTTGTAAAAATATTTAAAATTGTCCACATTTTCATTTTTTCTTCCAGTGGTAGCTTGCTGTGAAATCCCATACTTTGTCAGCTGCAATTTTTAATATTTCATACAGTATGTCTGGATTGCTCCACGTGCATATGTGGTCATGACTAATTTATCCAGAGGATTTTTTTCCCTGTTATATTAGGAGACGGAAAATACCGGCAGCCTGCATGTCAGATTTTGCATAAATAATGGATTTGCTATGTTTGTGTAATTACTAGACTGTATGCATATACATATCTTGCATTATAGTTTTAATTGGATATTCAGTATTTTTCAGTATAAATTGTTACTCTATTAGTAAGACAGTGAGAGTCATTGTAATTCATACAGATTACCAGTGTATGCCTTTTAAATAGCCTGTGGGATTTCATAGGGAAACAGTAGGCAACTCTCAATGTCAGAATGGAATAGTGTAAAGATTTTCTTTTGTGATGAGGATCTGTGAAATCTGCAGACATGAGAAAAATGCCCTGCTATGATTGGTGGAATGAGAACATGTGGGCTTGTCGGGGGTCAATTTATGATTTCCCAGCTGGGAGAAGGTTATGTTTACCCAGGATGTGGTTGGCTCCTGCAGCCAGCACGCTTTATAATTTAGGCTGGAATATGTGAGCGTTTCTTCACAATCACATATTCCATGCATCAATACATTGATATGTCTAAAGGAGACACATTTATCTATTATTTATCTCTTTTAAATAAAGATAAAGCTTAGATTTGGACATTCTGGCCTTCATGTGCTCTGTAACAGCAAAACAAAAAATGGCTGTGGACCAATTCTTTGCTGAACGATTAGCTCATTATCGTGCGGTGCCCACATACAAGTTATCTCAGTGAGTGCTTTAATTGATGTTGCCAGTAACAGACAGTGACCCAGAATTAAATAATAATATAGAAATATGCTTTTGCCTCCATTTACAACACTGGGTCTTGTTCCCTTAGGAACCACAGAGTGGTAATGTTGCACTTGAGAGAGGCGTCTGAAGTTATGGCTGCTCTGGGCAGGCTGTCTGTGCATGGTCAAAATGTACTTCTTTCAGAGGCTATGGTGATGCATTTCTACCTTACTTAAGCAGCATAATTATAGAATCATTTTTTTCAAAATCCCTAAACCTACAAACATTTCTAAACCTAACTCCTAGTTCTTTCAAGCTACATCCACCAATCTCAGCACAGACCTTCGGAGTGGGACAGTGTGTTATGTCTTTTGGCACCGATTGGACAGATTTTTGTACAGTGGATTATCAAAAAATGGGGGAAAAAATCCCATAGATTTACCTGGATAGTGTTAAAATGAGTCAACTCAAACGGTCAAAAAATATAATGTAAACAAACCCACACAATGCCTTTTATCTGTCTATCTGTGTATGTGGCAGTCTGTCTGTCTGACTATCTAATTGGCTAGCTTGCTGTATAGCTGTTTGTTTTACTGTAATGTCTGTATAACCATCAAACTTCAATCTTTTGAGACTAGTTTAAACTTTCAGACAAGGCTTTGTCATGCCAACATCAAAGTTTGTCTTGAAAAGCTCTTCCTAAGTAGTACTTTGTGTTATATGCTGAGGCAGCGATGATACATTTGGCATCTTTCTCTCTTCTGACTGCCATAGTCAACATCTCGGTTACGTATGTAACCTCCGTTCCCTAATGGAGGGAACGAGACGTCGTGTTGAAGAAGCGACACTAGGGGTCTCTCTTGAGCGCCGAAAGATGCCTCTGATCTATGAAAAAAGGCCAATGAGAGTTGGCGAGCAGTTGCATACCCCGCCCCTGGATACGGATATAAAGGCGAGGGAAATACGCTTGTTCATTCAGGATTTTTCTGTGGAGCCGGGAGTGTTCCAGGCACCTCAGTGGCTCGGCTCAGCGACGTGGCCGGGAAGACACGACGTCTCATTCCCTCCATCAGGGAACGGAGGTTACATACGTAACCGATTCGTTCCCCGTCTGTCGCTCACTTCGACGTCGACCCCAAAAAAGTCCTCAGAATCCTTTTGGTTACCCAACAAGGTGACGCTCCCAACTAGGGAACGCCTGGCTGGGCCTCTTTTCTCTCTGTGTTTTCTCGGCATAGAGCAAGAGCAGCCGGGGCCCTTACTGCATCGAGGGAATGGGGTCTTACCCGAATTCCTATTCTTTCAGGGGGAAAAGACCCTGCGGAGGCCACACACACCCGACAGGGGAGGTAAAGGTGGTGAAATACATCACATGGCCTCTTAGGTCGCATGTGGAAAAAATGGTGTGGTGGTAGATCCCGCCTCAGGGAGGGGGGAGTTGCTACAACACGGCGACCGGAGGGCAGATAAAAAGACTGCCTAATGGAGATGCGGGTCAGCTCATAAGGTGACCGTACCGCGGAAGTACACACAGGAGGAGTCTGCGTAGGAGGCCTAACCTGTGGAGCACCTATTCCAGTAGGGGTAGCCTGGGGTACACATAGTGGACTGGGCTGGCAAGTTCCTGTGTTGAACTGTGGACCCAAAAGGGCTAGGGAGGAATCAACCAGGGACCTAAGGGGGTCTCCTGGGAAAGAAGGCGCACTGTTTTACCTTGGCAGAGGGAAAAGGCGCTGGAAACAAGCGATTCAACCGGTCAGACTGTCGACGTGTACTGAGTTCTACGGGCTCGGACCTGAGAGAACACGGGACGAGACTGACTCAACCCTGAGATTGTAAAATCTCGCAAAGGTGTTAGGTGCTGCCCAGCCCGCAGCTCTACAAATGTCTGCTAGGGAGGTGCCCCTAGCCAGTGCCCATGAGGATGCCACGCTCCTAGTAGAGTGAGCTCGAACCCGCAGAGGAGGTGGCACGGCCTGGGTGTGATAGGCCAACAGAATGGCGTTCACCAACCAGTTGGACAACCTTTGTTTGGAGACAGCGTTCCCTTTCTGCTGTCCTCCAAAGCAGACAAAGAGCTTCTCAGAGTGCCTGAAGCTCTGGGTGCATTCCAGGTAGGCACGCAAGGCACGTACCGGACACAGCAGTGAGGGGGCTGGGTCTGCCTCCTCCCGGGGCCACGCTTGCGGGTTCACCAACTGATCTCTGAAGGGCATGGTAGGAACCTTGGGCACATAGCCCGGTCAAGGTCTTAGGATCACATGAGTGTCTGCCGGACCGAACTCCAGGCAAGTGTCGTTAGTAGAGAATGCTTGCAGGTCCCCGACCCTCTTGATGGAGGCGAGCACAAGCAGGGCCGTCTTTAGAGAGAGGGCCCTGAGTCCAGCTGATTCTAGTGGTCTCGAATGGGGATCTCTGAAGACCGGCGAGGACCACCGAGAGATCCCAAGAGGGGAACGGGTTTAGCCGGGAGGGATTTAACCTCCGGGCACCTCTTAGGAACCTGACGATTGCCGTCTACTGGGTCGTGGTGAGCTGCAATAGCGGCAACATACACCTTCAAGGTGGAAAAGGACAGCCTCCCCTCCAACCTCTCCTGTAGGAACAGGAGCACTGACCTAACTGCGCACCTCTGTGGGTCTTCTGCCCGGGAAGAACACCAATTCACGAACAGACGCCATTTCAGTGTGTAGAGTTGCCTGGTAGTAGGGGCTCTGGCTTGGTTGATCATGGCTACGACCGTAGGTGGTAGACCAGCTAGATCTTCCGCGTCCCGTCCAGGGGCCAGACGTGGAGGTTCCAAAGATCTGGGTGCGGATGCCAGAGCGTGCCCCGTCCCTGAGAAAGAAGGTCCTTCCTCAGGGGAATTCACCAGGGAGGGGCTGTTGCGAGGATGAGGTCCAAGAACCAGGCCCGGGTGGGCCAGTAAGGAGCCACCAGAGTGACTTGCTCCTCGTCCTCCCTGACCTTGCACAGCACCTGTGCAAGAAGGCTCACTGGGGGGAAAGCGTACTTGCGCAGCCCCACTGGCCAGCTGTGTGCCAGTGCATCTGCCCCGAGGGGAGCCTCTGAGCGGGCGTACCAGAGCGGGCAGTGGGAGGTCTCTCGGGAGGCAAACAGGTCTACCTGGGCCTTGCCGAGCCGTTCCCAAATCAGCTGAACCGAGTGGGGGTGAAGCCTCCACTCTCCGCCAGGCAAGTGTTGTCGTGACAGCGTGTCCGCTATCACATTGAGGTTGCCGGGGATGTGAGTGGCACGCAGCGACTTGAGTCCAGTAGAGGAGACGACGGGCGAGTTGTGACATGTGGCGGTTTATGTACGTGACCGCAGTGGTGCTGTCCGACCTGACCAGGATATGTTCATCTCGAACTAACAGGAGAAACTTCCGCAGGCCCAAAAGGACAGTCAACAACTCGAGGCAGTTGATGTGCCAACGCAGCTGGGCCCCTTTACAATGGCCTGCGGCTGCGTGCCAGTTGCAAACGGCGCCCCAACCCGATCTGGAGGCGTAGGTCGTGACCAAGACGCATCGGGACACTTGCTGTAGGGGTACTCCTGCCCGTAAGAAACAGAGATCTGTCCAGGGTTTGAATGTTTGGCGGCAGGCGGGTGTGATTTTCACCCGATGCGTGCCGTGGCGCCATGCTCGTCTCGGGACTCGGGTCTGAAGACAGTGTTGGAGCGGTCTCATATGCATCAACCCCAGCGGCGCGACCGCCGCAGAGGACGCCATATGTCCCTGGAGCCTCTGGAAAAGTTTTAAGGGGACCACTGCGCCCGGCCTGAAGGCGGCGAGGCACTTCAACTCTGACTGGGCACACTCGTTGGTGAGCCGTGCTGACATTGAGACTGAGTCTAACTCCATACCAAGAAAAGAGATGCTCTGGACTGGAGTAAGCTTGCTCTTTTCCCAGTTGACCCAGCACCTGGTCTCTGTGGGCGCATAGTAACTCTCGCGAGTGGGCCAGAATAAGCCAGTCATCGAGGTAATTGAGTATGCAGATGCCGGCTTCTCGGAGCGGGGCAAGGGCCACTTTTCTGTGACTTTCATGAAGACGCGAGGGGACAGAGACAGGCCGAAGGGGAGGACTTTGTACTGATACGCCTGGCCATCGAACGCAAACCGCAGGAAGGGGGCGGTGTCGAGGCAGAATGGAGACGTGGAAGTACGCGTCCTTCAGGTCTACCACTGTGAACCAATCTAGATGCCGGACGCAGGTTAAGATGTGTCTCTGCGTGAGCATTTTGAAAGGGAGTTTGTGCAACGCTTGGTTGACAACTCGCAGGTCCAAGATTGGTCGTAAGCCGCTGCCTTTCTTGGGTACGATGAAGTAAGGGCTGTAGAAACCCTTCTTCATCTCGGTTGGAGGGACAGGCTCTATCGCGTCTTTGGCCAAAAGAGTAGCGATTTCCTACGCGCAGGGACTGGGCATGTTCGCCATGTACTGCGTAAAAGCGGATGCCCATGAAGGGGGGTGGGGGCCTGGCAAACTGAATTGCATAACCAAGTCGGATGGTCTGGGCCAGCCAGCAAGACAGGCAGGGAAGTGAAAGCCACGCGTCCAGCCTCTGGCTAGGGGCACCAAAGGGACGATTAATTTTGATGTACCCGGCGGGGCGGAGCAGCGGGGTGGAGCAGCGGGGCGGAGCAGGTAGGGCAGCGTTGGGCGGCGACAGGGCGACCCGCGACTGGGGTGCTGAGAAAAGACTCAAAGCACTTTCCTTGCTCCGCACACCCGGCAGGGGGCGGGTTAGCGACTGAGGAGGAGGTCCAGGGTAGGCGTCCTCTAGACTCGTCGGAACCGGCCAGGGACAGTCGTGGGTCTGGAGACGGGTGGTCCGTGTCCAGGAAGCCGGGACTGTTGAGATCTGGTGGCAGAGTGCCGTGAGAATGGCATTTGCGAGCCTGGTGACCCAGAGACATAGGAAATAGCTCTTTCATTGAGAATGTGGGTACCGCAACCCCATTTAAGGGGGGCGGCAAATGAAAATTGTTTAAAAACAAAAGATTCTCCTCCCGGCCCTCCACTGGGGTACGGAGCGGTCTTACCACCTCCGGAGCTAACGCCTGTGTCGCTGGGTCGTCTGTCTTAGGAGCACCTGGGAGCCTTATGGGTCCGAGAGACGGGGGGCGTCTGCTTCCTGCGGTGTGCTCGATGCTGGGGCTGAGAGCTGGGTGCGCCGTAGATCCAACACGAAAGCGGAGCATCAGAGGATAGAAGCAGGATCAGTTGTGTCATTCGCAGCTGGCTGCACACACGACCATCGGCTCCGAAGAAAATTACTGAATGAACGAGCGTATTTCCCTCGCCTTTATATCCGTATCCGGGGGCGGGGTATGCAAATACTGTTCGCCAACTCTCATTGGCCTTTTTTCATAGATCAGAGGCATCTTTCGGCGCTCAAGAGAGACCCCTAGTGTCGCTTCTTCGACACGACGTCGAAGTGAGCGACAGACGGGGAACTGCTCTCTAATTTGCAATGCCACATAAGTCATAAAAATATTATGCCAGCTCTGACCCACCTCAGCTCTGTGTACCTTGTACCATTTTGCTTTGGTTTGTGAAAATTACATGCAGCATCAGTGCATCATTAAACCTTGTTGTTGTGATGTCAGAATATTTATCATATATAATTTCATAACTTATCATTTATTTTTAATATTATATTAATATTAATATTATATTACTTTTTCATTCACATTACATTTCTATATTCATAATTCATAGTTAAAACAATAATTTCACAACATCATTTCTGCAATAATAATTTATTTGTAAATGCTTTTATGCTGCCTCTTTGAAGCTTCTTGAATAACTTTCCACAGTTCTTCTATCTGTTTAGGCTGACTTAATTGCTTCTGTCTGTTCATGCAATCCCAGACTCAGTGATCTTGAGATCTGTGGGGGGCATACAATCTGTTGAAGGGCTCCTTGTTCTTATTCTATTCAATTCTATTTGCAAAGGGAATGTTGAAACGTAAAATTTATATTTCCTACTGATACGCTAAAAGCAGAATATATAAAACTATAAAATTTAAGACAAATGTGAAAAATGTGCCTATGACTTTTGCACAGTACTGCATCTTTGCAGCAGGTGATATCAACTGCAAAGGAGTTGCTAAAGGACATAAAATAGAGCCACTGTACAGGGTGTCCTCCAGTGAGTTCTGTTCTAAGTTACACTACAGATTGTGTGTCCCCTAAATCAGAGGAAGGTCAGGCAATCTCTGGAGTAGTGCTGTGTGTCTGACTGAAGCTCTGCTGCTCATAAAGCCAGCCACATACCATGTACAGCAGAGGGGACCTAACAATGTCTTTTTCTTGTTACAATATGGACAGCCATATGCACAGTCTCTCTCTCACACACACACTCATAAACTCTTACAGTACAAACAAGAACAAAGACCTTTGAAAGGACAAACATGTAGTCTGTAGTAAATTTAAAATGCATTGAATTGAGTTTGTTGTGTTTTGAGTTACATGAGTGTGTCTGTACAATGATGCACAGATATAAGTATGTTAGTAAATATATAGTTTCCAGCATGGGATTCTGTTGTGCTGGTGTTTCTAATAGGCTTTGTAGCTAAATAGGCTAGTAACCAGCTAGACTAGTATACTGTCAACCAGCACTAACATGCATAAACTAACCTAGACCAGAATGGAAATTCAAAGTCTAAGCTGGTCATATAGGTATGGTATATGTTTTGGAAGTAAGTGCTATCTTAGAGTGGAGGGAGAGAAGTTCACATCTTTACTTTAAGATATTGTGACATTTTTTAGAGGTATAACATTTTGTTGGATGAAATGTCAATACAGAGGATAAGACACCAAAATCTCCAATATCTCCATTTATTTTTTCTACAGCTCTTTTCCTTCTGTTTGTGTGTATTGGTCCTTAGAGTTAATATTAAGAACTATATTGACTGCCCAAGATTTTTTTAGTCATGGTTAATTGCTTGTCCAGGTTCATTACTCTCAGCTGTGCTGAAGCAAAACAGATGCTCTTTTTACAGGCTCAGCAGCACAAGAGCAGAAAGAAAATAAATGCCCTGCTGCAGTTTTTCCACACATGTCCTGGTTATTGAAATTAATTTTTCTGGAGTTGACTGTCCACTTTTGCCTCATACCATGCATCAGTCTGCCAAAGTTGAAAAGAAAAACAGTGATAAGCCTTTTTATTTTCATTAGTCAGTGTTAATTAGTGTTTTATATGAAGCCCCCCTGAGGCCTGGCTCAAATACAAAACTTTTGTCTGACTTTTTCTTGAGCTGTGTCCTCTCTGCAGGGACATACCACACAGACACAGTACAGGGAGAGCTAGGTCAAGTGCAGCAGTTCTTGAATTATGTGCGTATGGCCAAATACACAGTAAATATAGCATTTTAGACAGAAACTGCTTAGTTTCTAAAATTTCAAGGTAAGTTTGTTTATAAATTCAGAAACGTATTGCTGAGTAAGTTTATTGTCATGCATAGCAAATCAGGTCATATGTCTTCACTGGACATGAATAGGGAAGTACTTAACTGACAGTGCTATTGTCTGTTTAATTATTTTTACTGACAGGAGGGGGAATTTGGGGAGGGGAAAGGATGAATAATCTATTACATACTGCTAGGGGAATTGCAGTAGCAGACACATGAAAGCAAGTCATAGTTACCTTGATATGAACATTTAGAGGCACCTGAGGAGACGTTTGTCTTCTTTACTCCCAGTTTTAGCTTAACTCTGAAGTCAAACTCTTTCTGTTTTTTTTTTTTTTTTGTTTGTTTTGTTTTTTTTCTGTGTAAAAGCTGCCTCTAAATTTGTTGAAATATTATTTTTATATTTAGAAAGATAAATTGGGTATAGCACACTTTTCAAAAAATATTTTGCAACAAGTGTTTGGTAATATCTTGGAATTGTTAAGATCTAATATGATTGATAAGTGATTGAATATATTCATGACAAATTTACAATAAATTATTACATTTATAATTGCTTAAATAAACTAGTATTTTTTTTTATTATTATTGAAATAAATCATTATTATTTATAATTAAATAATTACCATTATTAAAGGAATAATTCACCCAAAAATGAAAATTCGCTCATGATTTACTCACAATCATGCCATCCAAGATAGGTAGGACTTTTCCTCTGCAGAACACAAATGAAGATTTTTAGATTAATATTTCAGATCTGTTGCAAGACAATGCAAGTGAATGTGTGCCAAAGTTCTGAAGATCCAAAATCCAAATAGAGTCAGAATAAAAGTAATCCATATGAATCCAGTGGTTAAATCCATATGTTCAGATATGATTTGATAGGCGTGGGTGAGAAACAATATTCAAGTCATTTTTTGTAATAAATTATTCTCCCTGCCAGGTAGGGGGCGATATGCACAAAAAAAATGTGAATCGCCAAAAACAGAAGAATGAGTAAGTGAAAGTGAAGACAAAACGACTTAAACATTGTTCTGTTTCTCACCCACACCTATCAAATCGCTTCAGAAGACATGGATTTAATCACCAAAGTCATCTGTTGTACTTTTATGTTGCCCTTATGTGGATTTTGGAACGTCAAAATGTTGGCACCCATTCACTTGCATTGAATGGATCTACAGAGCAGAATTTTACATAGAGAATTTTCATTTTTGGGTGACCTATCCCTTTAATGATATTAACAATAATAAATTAAATATTTTTAAATAAATAAATCAAGATTTGTGTCTTGCTATTTTGAGCATACTAGACTCAGATTGATATAGCTAACTAAAGTAACCAGAAATGCAGTTATACAAAAGTTGACAAATAGATAACATAAAAAAGTTAAAGGCCCAAAGGCTCTGTGCTTAGTACTGGTGTCAACACAGGCTGATGGCAGAGCTTGTAAAATCTAATTGGGATGGTACAGTAGTCATAGAGATTAAAGCAAATGGGAGAAGTCTTTTTTGATCTTTAACCAGTGAAAATATAATCTGGACCCCTGGATATACCCCCTTTTAAAGGTGCTGCAAAAACAGATTAATGTTGCTATTTGCTGAATAAATTTGCATGATTTACATATTGCTCGTCACAGCTAAGAGTAAGTAAACAGAGACATTTTCACAAAGTTATCCATCTACAGTATAAAGCTGCTCTGGAAGGTTTATTATGTCTAAACTAAAATTTATTTGACTTTAGACTTAATTATAAGCCTTTTAACTCATAATCTTAAGTAATATATCATACATTTTAAGAAAGCCATATATTCAAAATCAGAGATTGATGGATTATCCAATCTGAATAGTATTAATAACACAAGGCTGTTCATTTAACATGTCAAATCAGTGCATTTTAGGCTGAGGCTGTAATCAGTGTTTTGCTTTAAACAACATAAGGCAACCCTCTTTATTTGTCTCATTCTCATAATCCTTTTCAGAAGGAGCTGTGCCTTCACCTCCTGTGGTGTTGGCTATCTGTCAGTCTTTCTGTACAGAGACACAATTGTTGGTTCAGATTTAGCTAGAGGAGAAACAAGCTTCCAATTGGAAGCACAGCAAAGTCATGAGGTTATGCCATGCAAAACCCATGCTCTAATTCTATTCTCAGGCAGAAAACAAGCTTGAGAAAGCTGTACCCTTTGCAACAGGAGTCACATTCATGATTTCACAAGTCAGAGAACTCAAGTAGATTGTAATCTATAGAGCTCAGAGTTTGTCCCCGTTTAAGAAAATTGACATTGCTCAAATTGTGTCAGTGTATTTTGGACTCTGCCCTTTTGGTCGCTTATTCATTTATTTATTATTCAGTTAACTTAAACATACTTCTGTTCATTCATGAAATGAGCATTGCTTTCCTGCTTCACTAAAACATGCCTAAATAATATGTCAATTCTTAATAATCTAAATCTAATTAAAACATGGCCAAAAACATTTGAGTCAAAGCTTCCTATTGCTGGGTACACATGAGGCCCAGGGAATTAACTTCAGATGACAAATGAGAAAGAGGAGTCCACGGCAAAGCTGTCTGTAAAATGTTCACGTCACATCAGTCAACTAAGAGGTTGGACGAGGGGGGCTCGTCTGGCACGCTGCCATGCATAAATGCTTCTTTTGATTTTGATTATATTTCTATTTATTTGTTTATTTAACATACATTTCATGAAATTACACTGTTCTGGCATGTGCACTTTGGCCTGCAGCTTAGATCAATATTTTCTCTCTCTCTCTCTCTCTCACACACTACCTCTCTCACACTCTCTACCTTTTCTTTTGCTTTTTCATAGACTTTTGGATTGATTTATTTCTACTGCAATCCTTCATGGTCTTGCAGGTAACTCCATTTAGTTGCTTTCAAAATGACATGTATAATAGTAGGCTGAGGCTGACTGGCATAAGGGGATGGAAAGGGGCCGAAGTCTCAGTCGGCATTTGGCGTCTCTAAGTAAGAGGCTGATAAGTGGCTCTGCTCTGCTCCCCAGCTCTCATGACACACTGGTGTCTGCATTTGGCTCATCCCCATCTCCTAATGATGGCATCCTGAAGCCTGACACTCGAAACCTACCATTCTATCTGCCTGCTTAGCATTTCCCCTCAATTCATAATTAACAGCACTATTTTAGTCCCAGGGATTCCCAACTGTGACTGTTCCTCTATTACACTCAGTAGTTCTCTTTACTTGTTAACTTGTACATGATTAAATGATTTGTCACAGAAATCTTTCAACTGTTCCATCACCAAACCATTTTATGCATTTATCTGATGCTGAAACACCAATGTGAGTATTCTTTTACAGTTCACATGAGTAAACCTCGCAGTGTATTACACTCTTTAAAGGAATAGTTCATCCCAAAATGAAAATTACCTAATCATTTAATCAAACCTTTATGACTTACTTTCTTACGAGGAGCAGAAATGGAGATGTTAGGAAGACTGACATCCACCATCACCATTCACTTTCATTGCATATTTTTGCAATACAAAGGAAGTGAATGGTGACTACATTTTGTTTAAAATCACTGTTTAATGCACACACATACTGCATAATGACTGTTAAAACAGATGTTGTCAATTGGAACAATACTGAATATCTTATTTCCATGTAGATCTACTTGTGATATACATTTGTTTAAAAATTAAACATTACATTTAAACACAAAACCCATCTTCAATTTGACCTGTTATTAGATACTTTAATACTGCTAATGTCAGCACAGCTGTTAATGACTTATATGAATAACGCAGCAATAACGATTACATAATTCGGTGGAGAAACCACTTTTTGGTATACAAAGGCACACAGAGTGCACTGACACAATAACAGTATTTATAGTTTAGTAGTTCCAGAAAAAAACATGAGGTCCATAAAAAAATTGTTTATAAAGAAAGTGATAAAAAGGCAAAGATGACTTTATATATTTATTTATATATATTTATGATATACTGCACACACACACACACACACACACACACACACACACACACACACATATATATATATATATATATATATATATATATATATATATATATATATATATATATATATATATATATATATATATATATATATACAACAGTTAGTTCTCAAATCTGATTTGACAAAAGACAGTCCATGAGTATTGATGGTCTGACACCATCAGCACTCCAAAGCTCTAGTGTTTGAATCACTCTGCTTGTGATCATGCCATTCTAAACTAAAATGAGCAGTGCATATGTGTTAAGAGCTATATGTGTCTCTTTACATTTAATTTTGTGACATTACATATTTTAGCCAGCAGGTGGAGGGAAAAGACCATATTGTGTGTAATATGATTCAGTTCAGGTGGCGTATAGTGAGTCAGTGTCAGCCAGTGTTTTCATTCATCAGCACTACATGATTGCTCGGATTACGATTACACTACTAAAGCTAGGAAATAGCTTTAAACCGGTTTAAGCTAACAACTTCAGAATTAAGCCTCATCACAGTTTAGAGACACAGCAGACTGATTATTAACACAAACTCAAGTTGCTTACTTCCTGCCGGAGTTTCCACATTGGAGAGGACAAACTGTTGAAAATGGTGGAGGACATTGCGGTTTCTACAGTGAAAGACTCTTGCGCACCAGCTACTGCAAAATAGGGAGGAATACACTCACTTGGATGTCTATTTTTTCCACAGAGAAAATAGGGTGAATTTGACCAAAATGATATAATCTTCAGAAAGCTGACTAACACATTACAGCATCTCTGCTCAACAGTTCATCTTTTCTCTCTCCGTCTCTATCCCTCTCTCTCTCTCTCTCTCTCTCTCTCTCTCTCTCTCTCTCTCTCACACACACACACACACACACACACACACACACACACACAAACACACACACAAACATCCTTGTTTCTCCAAAACTTGTTAGAAACAGCCCAAGCTGTGATACTAATTCTAAAGCGACATTTTATCATTTCTAACGGAGGCTTGGACACATAATTTGGTTTGAACCAGCAATGGCAGATTCTGATCCGTTGAATAAGAAAGTAGTTCCATGCACAAATAAGTTTTATGACCGTACACTTTTTTTCCCTTTTTTTTTACATTTAACTGTTCTTTGAACTGTATACAAGCAATATCACACTCGCAATCTTGTTATACAGCCCTATATCAGCAGTGCTGTATATATTAATGATATAAGAGAACTCGCGTAAGATTAAATGCAAAGCATTACTGCCTTCAAATTATTTAAGGCAGTAATGCAGCAATATCATTTACATGTTAAGAGAACCAATATGAGTTTTTAAGGCATTTGATGCTAATTAAATACACATCCTCACTGCTGGTTCAGGATTTTTTCCTCGAATTCCAGTGTTTAATTCCGATGGTCAAAACAGCTTTCTGTGCTTTAGTGCCACCTGTTGCGCTGGTTTTGGTAACTGTATGGCTCCTGACACATGATCCAAGGCTAATATTTTATTGGTCTGGGCATTTAATCTCATGGCGAAGACAAAAAAAAGCATAGCTTTGTCTGCGGCCAATTAGGCATGAATGTTCTCTCCTGGTTTGAATGACTTGTTATGAATCCATTGTTTCGATTCAAAATTGTAATTGTGGCAAGTAATTGTGCCGAAAATTTGCTTTGGTGTGCAAATGTCTTAAGGCTGTCATTCTGCCTAAAGTATCCTTTTGAGTTCCACAGAAGAAGAAAAGTTTGGAATAACAAATGAAGCTGAGTAAATTAAAAAAAAAAAAAAAAAATTGTTTTGGTGTACTAATCCTTTAAGCTCTGACGGGGTAAATCCTGTAATTTAACAGAAGATTTTATAATGAAGTGTGTAAATTGTGTTTATTTTTGCTGATATCCTGAATGGTGCGTGTCAGTCACCCAGGAATAACAGTATTCACTGAAGGTATTGTAACATGAGTTACACCAACACCAGTGCCTGTTGATCTTTGGGAGTATTTAGTTTCAAATAATGACACAGAGGCCCTTTCACAGTACAAAATTATGTCTTGGCTCTCTTATGAAGTTTTAAAGGTGTTAATTAAGGTCCACTGTGCTCATAAGCAGGGTCATAAACCACTGTAGACTTTGAGAGGGGCATGCCTCCCCCCATGGCTGATCAATAGACCTACTTCTTTTTCAGACTGATTCTTATACTTTTACATTCTGTCCCCCGATTAATGAATATTTAGTTACATCCTTGCTAGCCAGACTTCTGTGTACTTAACTCTTGCTCTGCTTTTGAATGCGTTACACTCGTTTCTACCACTTTTTTCACCTAGCTGCATTAATGTGAGCTATTTTTCTTCACTCCTGATGAATATGTTCAACTATTGTGCTGAATCATTTAGGCTTGTTAAGATTTAAATGGTTGGCATTGTTGAATGCTGAAAAACCACTGTTACTAAAACTAAAACTAAGTTGAGAAATCTTGTGATTTCTTTTTAGCTTCTCTGTTGATTATCAAGTGCAGGGCTGCCTACTTCTCTCACTCCTCCTTCCCCCTCTCTGAGAGTAAGGGGAGGAGCAATGATTAAACTAGAGGCAGGCTTTACTACACCAGCATGTCAGTTACAGATGCACACTCAGTCACAGTAGATAGAGCATGAGCCTTACATCCAGACCTATAAACTGGCAATCTCAAACTGGATCTACTGGCTGCCACTTTTATCATTAAGGATTCTGATTTCCTCCAATTTGCCAAAGGGATTTCTGTTTTTCGTCTGAGGAACGAGTTGGAAGTCTGTGTCTAAAGGCAAGTAAGTAACTGGTTCCCATTAATGATTGATTTGCATCTGTTGGGGTGTTTGGTTATTGTGCAAATGAAAGGGTTTGATAGTGGTGGTCTCCTGTTATAAGCTCCAGGCGAGTGCCGTGGCAGCATGGGGGTTTGTTATTACAAGGGTCTCTTTAAGTGTCGCTAGGAGGGAGTAAGGGGGAGGGTGTTCTCTGAAACAAGAAGCTGTTCTCCTTCCACTGTAACACCTTGTCTGCAAAGTGATAGAGGATTATAGTCCAATGAGTCCAGTCTGCTTCTGTTTGGATGTGTGTCTCTAGTGCCTGTGTTCGTTTGGGTTTGGTTTCAAATGACCAGTTTTACAGGGTCTGTTGAATATCAAGTTTGGATTGGCCAGTGAATGCAAGCCCTTTGGCACTTTATCTTGGAGATGTTGAATGCTCTGTCTCTTGACCTCTGGAATTTGTGTCTTTACGCACACTCGCTGCTTTCCCCTCTACTTGGGGTCTCTGCCAGCAGACAGGAGCATATGTGGCAGCGCACTCCACTCCAGTGTCACTGTGGAAAAACTTTCCATTAACTCAGGACCAGACAGCTTTGCAAGTGAAGAACTGAAAAGTGAGAAGTGTTAGGTTCTCCATTTAAAGCTGTTGGCTCCATTGAGCTGTCTTTGCTCATGTGGTTTTGGCATCTTTAGAAAAATCTGATTGGGTCAAGGGCATGCAGGGGTGGAGACTACAGGTGTTGTTAAAACACACACAAACACACACACACACACACACACACACACAAACACACACACACACACACACACACACAAAAGCCTGCATTTCACTGTCAGTCATCCATAGATTAGTGACTATTAATGGATTGCTACTCAAAGCCTTCCACAGAAGTGAATATGAAACTATTTCAGTGACATGTGTACTTTTTGATATGTGTTTCCCCTCTGTATAAACACTTTCAGGATGCTAGTGTGATTTTTACTACGTGGAAATCTATTGTCTGTGTTTTAACTACCCTTTCAGCCATTCATGGTGTTATATGAAGACCCCACCACAGCTAGTGAGGCATGGGTGACCATATTTATATTCATGTGAATGTGTGCAATCAGTGAAAATATCAACTCACACATTAAGTTCATATCCAATAAGAGATTTTATTTTATTTATTTTTAGCCAGCAGTGTTGGTGCTTGTTTGACATCTGCACATGGCAGAGAACCACTTCAGTCAAAGAAATGAATAGAACGGTAACAAACATAGCAATTTTAGCCCTCTTCAAAGAGCTGACTATTGGCATAGTTTACAGTATAAACTATCTATTTTACATAGGCATAGTACTGAAAAACACAATGCTTTTGGTGTAAACAGCCCCTAAGATACTACATATACAATTAAAGGGTTATTTCACCCCAAAATGTAAATTCTCTCATGATTTACTTATATTTAATCAATCCCTTGCTTAAATTTGCTTCAAGACTTGCTTTTAGAGAATAAATCTTGAAAATAAGTATATTTTGTCTTTACTGCACTCGCAGAAGTATAACCAAGTGAAGAAAATACACATATATACAAAATACACTTACAGTTTATTTAAGATATATTATATTAAAGCAAATCTAAATATCTTATATGTTGCTTCTCAATTAAATGTATCTTGTTTTATGGATTTTTAGACCATTTTAAATGGAAAACAAGACAAAAACACTTGATAACAATAGGATTTTTTGCAGTGAATTTATTTACTGAATTAAAATTAATAAAACGTTTTTTCCCCTTTAATTCAGTGAATGTCCTTTAAAGGTATGGTATCATTTAAAAGATGATTTTGTCCTCTTTATTTTTAGTAAGCATGTTTAATACAATATTTTATGTCAAGGCACAAGCTGAATAATCGGTTAAGAGCTAATGATTAATCATTGCAATAATCGCAAAATAGTAGATTCATCTTTCTAATAATCATTAGAATAATAGATTATCAAAATAATCACTAGTTGCAGCCATACTCTCATTGAAAAAGAATTTGACACATCACTGTTACTTGTGGTGTGAAAAGACTTTAGGCCACGTTCACACTGTTCCATTTAAGTTTGAAACCTCAAATTCCAAATTCTCAAGTTTCCTAAAGTTTTCTTAAGTGTGCGGTTATGGAGAATGATTTCAAAAATGAGAGGTGTACACGTAGCTAAATTAATGCATTTTCAAATGAAAATGCATTTATGTGGATGTGGCCTTAGAAGGCAGTGGCCTATGAAGACAGTAAGGCAGTTCACTAGGTTTTGGTACATAGTTCTTCTCTGAAGAATTTAAGGTAATGGAGAAGAGTGCTTATAGTGTAACGGAAGAGGGATAAATCAGAAAGAGGATGGAGAAGATGAAATGACAGAAGATGGTTAACTGTACTGCATTTCCACAGTGCTTTTCTTATGTCTGATCAACAAAGACAGCAGCTTGCAATAGTGTTCTGGCTACAGGAGCCTTGACAATGGTCGGCCTGTGTGAGGCTGTCAGAAAGTGCTTGGCTAGTTGGTAAAAGATGGCTCCTGTTATACCAATAGTGCACAGCCTGTCTGCAGCTAGTTGTGTCTGCCACGCACAATATCCCACCATATTGAAAGTCAGGAAATGCATTTGAATGGACATTTAGACGTGTTACTTGGTCCTTCTTGCACATTTAGACAAGCTGCTTTTGCTTTCTTGGTGCCAATAAGAAAGTGATGGCTAAGTTTGTAGCAGCGGCATGTTGCACATTAGGTCAAGAATAAAAGCAGAGCAGATGCAGGCCATATCTCTTAGTAGTATCTTTACCAAAGCATAAAGCTCCTCATTCTCAGGCCTCTATGCACCACCTGTTTCTCATCCCAGTCATCAGATCCCAAGGCTATTTTTCCAGCTTTAGCTTTGTTTCCTACTGCTTGGCTGGCTACTATACCTGCCTCTACATGTATTTGTGTTTGAGTAAGATATGTTTTCACGTAAGTGAAAAATGGATTAAAGAACTGGGTCAGTTATCGGCTCTGGTTGTAGAATCAAGGAATGTAAATAAGCGCAAGTCTTAGTTGCTCCTAGTTCCTTCTGACACAAACTCAAACTCTGCTGGGTGTTGCGACAATCTCCTGAGGCACAAACAAGAAAGCACACATACACAATCCCTTTTTTTTCTCTGCGTCATTAACTGCTGACAGTTATGATTCCACTGTTGATATGACACTCCCCAACAATCTCCTTAAAAAAAAAAAAACACCATGGGTACATTGAATTAACTGTTTCAGCTCATTTTGTATTATTCAAGTCCCCGTAAAATAATTTAAAAAACATGCATTTCTTTCCTGTGTGACATATTTCTTTTTGAAATGTGACCGGAACATACTGAAGGGCTCATTCCCTTTTTTTTTTTTTTTTTTTAATAGCCAGTAGGCTTTAGTTATATCACAGCCATGAACTATGAACTTGCTAGTTTTTGGGAGGTGGTATTAGAGGTAGGGACATTCTCATTCTAAAGACCATTTGATTGGACAAAAATCAGTGTAGTGCAAGAAGAGTCATCAGTATTTTGGTCTGTTTTCCCAAAAGAGAGAGAAACAAACGTACATTTAAAATGCACCCCCAAATCTTTGGCACATCTGATATTTTTACACATATAGATGGCCTCAAAGCTAACAGACATGGACTAAAAGCCATAAAACTCAAAACACAAAACAATTTTGATTTAATTGAGTGCTTTAAGCCAGGAAACTGTTCTAGTTTTCTGGCTAAAAATGCTCTTATACAGTGCTGTGTAAATGTGATTGTGTTATTAGAAGCTCTCACTGCTTATATAACCTTAATCTGTGATCTGCAGGTGACAGACAGTGGGAATAATAGTACAGAAGTTCTAACTGGGTTCATGTGGTTGCCCACAATCTTGTAATGCAAGCAAGACTGCCTGGAGGGAGGATGATTCACTATGATTTACTTACTGCTGGGAAGTCTTAAAACATGCGTCTTTAAGGGAAGTCAGTGGGCCCCCTCTGGTATTCCCAGTCCAGCTCTCTCTCCCAGGGCATTACGTGGGAACAGGCTCTGGAGTTGTAAACAGACCAAAGCTCAGTATTTTCGCTTGCTTGTCTCTGAGACCTTTAGTGCCCTCTTACCCACATGAGAGTACACAAGAGAGAGAGAGAGAGAGAGAGAGAGAGAGAGAAATCCTGACAGTATAATATGGTTTTTGGTATGACACAATATGCTGATCTTATAAACAACCTTCGTCAACCTTTTTTGTTTTAATGGTCATCATGGGCACATGTGAAGGGGGCGAGTATGTCTGTTTTCTTGGTGTGCTGTCTGCCATTGTCACACACACACACACACACACACACACACACACACACACACGTTGGTGCGGCTTTCCTTATGAGGACTCTACATAGACATAATGATTTTTATACTGTACGAACTACAGAATCTATCCCCTAACCCTACCCCTAAACCTAAAACCTAACCCTCACAAAAAACTTTCTACATTTTTTTTACATTTAAAAAAAAAACTAAACAAAAAATCATTTAGTATGTTTTTTTTTAAACAATTTGAATTATGAGGACACTAGAAATGTCCTCATAAACCATATTTATAGCATAATAACCTTGTAATTACTAGTTTGTAAACTAAAAACATTTCCTCAAACCAACCAAACCCACCCATACACACGCACGCACACTCACACACACACGTTGACACCTCCTCTGTCTCACACCTGTTTCTCCTGATTGTCTGGGTTTCATGTATTATGCAGTCTATTTTAAACAGACAAGGCCATCTAAGTGTGTCTACTCTTTCACCAGTGGGAATGTGGCATGTGTATGTGTAAATCATACACTGTTCGTTTATTAATTTGCATGAAAAATTTGACATACTTTAAAATGTCATTAATTAGATTTCCAAGTTGATAAATGGAATTGAGCAGGGTTGCAGCCGCTCACACTGACACTTACACAGATGCACTGTACACTCTGTGATCTGATATATTCTTAGAGCATTCCAGGTTGTGCCCTTTACTTCACTAATGGCTTTTCAGACCCTCTCATGCATACCTCACCCTGACCATGCAGAGATTCACAACACACAACTGCTTGCCTTCAGCAGAATGCTTATCACGCCACACTACTATTGTTTTTCATCTGTTACCTGATCTGAGCTGACAGGTTTATTTCTGAGATTTTTAATGATTTAAAGCCTCTATAACCTGCAAATATGTACAGTATCTGAGAGTTGAGGACTGGTGATCATGTGTCAGTGTGAGTGAGTGAAGGGATGCAGACCAGAGTTTATAGGCTCTGACCCAAAAAGGCCCTGGCGCACTTCATGCGAACTTGCGCCTTTGCTTACATGCATCCATGACATCCATGACACCATTTGGTGTCCTATTTGTCATTTTAGGTTTCATAAGGTGCTCACCAGTGCCTCAGACTTTTACTGTGACATTAAGGACAGAACCAGTGGAGGATGGTACTTTTTAAAAATGGGGAATCACAGAGTATTGTTACCTTATTATAGCAGCTGATTTATTTATTTATTTTCAGTTTGCAAATAACTTCAAGTGTATCTTCAAACCGCCAAACACTCTGATCATTTGCTGTGGAGCATTTCATATACTGTCAATCATGTAAATAGACATTTCAACTTTTGGCCATTTGTTGCGAACTCCCGCCCATTTGAGAGCTCAACCAATTATCATATAGAGAATCTAGGCTTCCAGGCGGGACAAAAATGCATTGAAAGCCCAATGTACAAAAAGCATGTACAAAAAAATGGTTTTAATAAAGCAAAAAGTCCTCATGAAGCTCCCATAGAATCTCAGCGATATACAGCATCAAATGCTCCATCAGAGCTTTCCCTACTATGCAGGCGCTTTTTTGAAACTCATCCATCATATCCATCTCTGACCCACAAGATGACCACAAGAGAGTCTAGCAATGCCGTATTGTCCAGTATGTCATAACAGCACGATCATCCATCATTTTTCAAATTATACAGAAGCTTCTGTATAACTGTATGTGAAGTCAACTGGAACAATGCTTTTTAAGCCTACACAGCCTGAAAGCTTCCTGTGCTAAAATTACAGTACAGTCCAGGCAGACCTTAAATTGTGTTTGATTAGAAAGAGAGGGAGAATGTGAGAGAGATGAAGAGTGGTAGGATATGCTTGACTTTTGAATGATTTATTAAAGTGGATCAAACATGTGGTGTGTTTATAGAGGCTGAGGTCCTTTACTTGTGCTTTAGATATCGATTAACAGATTCATTAATTACATTCAACATTTCTGACAGCATTCAGATTGTCTTGCATAGCCAGACCTTTGTTTACGGCTTAAGGTCTGCTCCACATTTAAGCTTATTCTGGCCAAGACAGGGAGATATAGACATAACTCACAAAAACAAAGAGGAATATACAGTTCTGCTTGTGGATATCTAGTGTACTTGCTACTAAGTGCCTCAAACAAAACTTTGAATATCTAATAAAGATTCAGTGCTGCTAACCTGGCAAATTTTGGCGAACTGTGTGATTAGTTTTACTCAAAAGCACTTCTTGCATCAAACTAGTACCCTGTTTCTATATACTGTATATAAAAGGGATTATGATATTAATTGATAATTTTAGTAATTTCCCTGAAGACACTTCATCTGCAGCTTCAAATAGCTTCATCTGTACAGTTTTATAAACCACACTTACTACTTAATAAGAATCCATTATGGAGTATCTTAAGCCTAAATTACATACCTTTCATTTTGGTTCGTAGGTTTGTACATTTTCTTGAAAAAATTTAATAAAAATAAAGTGTTGGTTTCATTGTGCTTTTCAATTCCATGTTTGAAACCTCCATTTATGAATTTGAATAATTTGAATGAGTTTCACAAAACAGTTGTAATGGCCATTGAACGCATCCATGTGGGTTCGCGGTCAAGAGTATACTTTGAAATGCTAAGCGCTCGACTGTTTGTAAGATGGAAAACAAGTATACCATAGCCTAATGTTGTGCATTTAGTAGGTATTGCTCTGGCTTGCTCCGCCCACTGTAAAATCTTGTTGGTCCAAATTCACACTCCACATAGCTGCAAATGAAACATCAATTATGTTCAGATTGGCTGTGATTGTGTTACATTGTGCATCAGTTTCATGCAAATGTGGACAAGAAAATTACTTGTTGCTTGAAACTTGAAAACAGTGTAAACATTAACATGACCCACAATCAATGTGTTCAAATTAAAGTAGAAGCTTGAAAAACAGCAGCATAAAATTGACTACAAAGCACAACCTTTAAAACCCTTTATTCTGTGATTTACTGCTTACTTGCCAACATAACACTAACATATCTGTTTCCTTGCAGATACAAACTTGTATTATAGATCTTCCTGAAGCACAGCACCATGCTTGTGATCTGCCACTTTGATTGACATGACCCATGTCAGCCCTATTATTTATGGGTCAGCCCATCCTCCAGGGTCATAGCCTGTAGTCTAGGAATCTTGAATGACCTTGGAGAGGAATTTACTTAAAATATCTGAGTTGTAAGGGATTGTTTGGATCACAGGCATGATTGAGATGCCACTGCCTTGGTGACATTGCGCTCTTTAGCCCTAGAATGAGCACTGCTTTATTGAGCTGCCTGCAATGAGTTCACCCAACAGTCAGTGTTTGCATGAGGCATGCAAGAGGAGTGCTTTAGCTATGGAAGCGTAACAGCCCCAATTGACCTTTAGGTGTCTTTACCAGAATGAGCATAAAAAAAATTCCACCATCACTGAATTAAAAGCTGTTGAACCATTTGCAAAGGTCTTCTGGAAAAAGGAAAATGTCCAAAGATTGAATCTTTTCCCCTGAAATTGTTATTTTAGAGTTTGACATCTAAAAGCACAGAATTCGTTTCATCTCATCAACTTGCCACAAGAGCTGTTCTCAAGCGGAGAGCAGACTTACTGTCAGGAATTATAGCTATAGAAATGGCTGCCGCAGTCTTTCTGACTCTATTGGGGGATTACGTGATTGCCGCACCATCACGCATTTTGTATACTTTTGGGTTTCTTTCAAGTGCAGGTGCAGTAATTAACCATTGTCATTCTTTGCTTAACACTAAAAGGTTTATCTGGTTGCATGTGAAAAGCCAACATAAAATGCTTTTTAGATTGTCTTTCAGCTATCATATTAACAGAATGTAAAAATGGAGTCGGAAGAGATGAGAGTGAGCTCTGATGCACTGAGAAAAGAAGTGTGCAGACCTTCACCTTGACAGATAAAGGTCAGGATAAAGAGCAGCTTTTACCTGGCAGCACAATTTTATCACCTAGTCAGTGTTTGAGTATCAACAGGATAAGAAAAACTGAAAATGAGATAAAGTGGTGTGTATAGTATAGGGCTAAATGATTAACCCGAAATAAAATCGAAATCATAACATGACCCGGTGCGATTGTTTTTTTACACCGCAAGGGCTGTGATTTAATTACATAAATAGTCTCAATGCCCTGCCTGCTGTACTGCACCTATGTGCACAGCTGTTTAGTCTCTACTGTGTAGTGCATATTTAAATACAAGTAAACGGGATCAGAATATCACACATGTGGTTTCAGAGTGGTTCTGTGCTATATACACACAAATTGTCTGTCTTAGTTGTAAAGTCATCTAAAAACTAAAAAGTGAAAGCTGAGATGGTACGGTCACATCACCAGATTGTCAGGCCTAGCAAAGTCCATCCTCCAAGGCACTGTACGAGGAACCAGGAAGCGAGGGAGACAGAAGAAGAGATGGAAATATAACATCCCAGAGTGGACTAAACTGAAGCTCAGCCAAGCAATGAGAGCTGCAAGGGACAGAGTGAAATGGAGAGAGCTGGTCAATAGATCGTCTGTAGTGCCCCAACAACCTCAACTTGAGTGTTACGGGACATGATGATGATGAATATAAAAAAAAAAATTCTGAAAATTAAACCGAACTGATGTTTTTTTACAAAGCAATCAGATGCAATATGATTGTGCCACTTAAAAATACATATTTATACATCTATGTTTCAATTAGCCCTAAACCCAGACAGCATGCTTCAGAATACATTATTGTTTGTGTTCCATTCCGTCAATTTCATATTGATCGAGTCCTACCGTGTTTTTTTGGCATTATGGTGTATTGATTATGTAGAGTGGTATCATGTTTCAGCATGGCAAATTGTTGATGGTAAGGAATAAATAAACCACATGCTGCATTCCTTTACACAATGGACATTGAGCTTAAATGCATTATCTGGAGCTTGGGGTTTGTTCATTGCTAGCCACATACTAGTACCATAGTGATCTTAAGAAGGATGAAGATTTATTTAATTATTGGTGGCTATGAACTAAGATCTCCATCTGTTTGGAGGGCTTTTGGAGGAGGCACTCTTTTTGAAAGACAGACTGAGAGTTATTGATGGCCATTATACAGGGCCAAGAGCTCTGAAGGACCCCTTACATGCACCGTGTTATTGGCCGATGGATGTGATTGATGGGTGAAGCACACTTACCAGCACCTTAAATATCTGTCTTAAGCATGTTAACGCCCAGGAATCTAGGCACTTTCTCCAAGCTGCACATCTACAGCAAAAAGGCATACAAAACAACCATCATGCTTTGTTTAGAACTTTGTAGATACATACCTATATGAGATGATTTTAACGAGGCGTGGGATAAAAAGGAAGGAATAAAAGAATATGCTCTATTATCCCAGCCTGGGATGTTTTCCTGTTCTTAGCTGGTCTCCCAACCTGGTCAGGCTGATTTGGTTTGTTGGTTTTAAGGCACTTGTCTGCCGTTCAGGCTGCTGATCACCAGCTAGACCAGCTTCGACCAGTTAAAACAAAATACCATTTTAGCATGGTAAAATATCTCTTTTTTGTTTTGTTTTGGGATTTTTTCTCAGCAGGAGAAAACAGACAGAACAGACCAGTGTGCTAAAGCCAATGAACATAACATGTTCAAGCATTCCTGCATTAACTGAGGAAATTAACCACACCAGGGACAGAAAAATATGATTACATTTTTAAATTGATTATTTTCTTTGAACAAAGATTAATGTTCTTGAAAGACTGGATAAGGCTTCCTTTCTTAATTTAATTAACTGTATTCTAAATTATCTCCCAGCTATTCTTTGTCTTTTTGAATATTAATGGTAGGAGAAACCTCAAGAATATATCAGTTACACAGCTCCTAGTAAATCTAATATTTTAGTCTAAAAATATAACTATTATTGGACTGTCAGCAGCACAGGCAGAACAGGAACCAGAAGTAGCAGAGAACTTTGCAGTTCTCAGCACTCAGTCTGTCAATCCAATATTGCCACCATCGTAAATGCATAAAATAATAGATGTGAGCTAAAATGGATCAATTCTAAACATTTAGAAATGGAAGCAAGTTTTGAAACCTACTTTCAAAACCTACTTGCACATCTCTTCTTCTCTCCTGGGTCACGTAATAAATATATTTCTCTAAATGTGCATCACTGCAATTAGACGAAAAACAAAGTTACATTTTAAAAGTGAGGTTTCCCTGCTGTCCATAATGAAACTCGTGATATGTCTGCATTTTTGCTATTTAACAATAAACTAATAAATCTTTTTATTCTTATTATTTTAAATACAACACAGAAACAGAGGCAGTAAGTGGGCAGTAAGTCTGTAAGTGGGATGCCAATAGACTCATGGCTGTAGGGCACTGGCATCCTTCCAGACTGGTTTGTATATAATTATACAAGGATTCCTGGAGGATCTGAAGAAGAAACTTTCTCCACTCCACTGCTAGCCATTGTTTGAAACCTAGAAGTCATAGATTTTGGTTATATAACAAATGCAATGTGGGAAATTGTCTGACAGCTCAGTGCCCTGAATGTCAGTGCTTTATTAGCAAACGTCTCTGTAATTGCCAAGTGTACTTTTGCCTCTGTTGATGTTAGGTTTAAACAAAATGAACTGCCTCGATGGAACATCATTATTGGACCACCAAGTTCAGTCTGATCTTGAAGTTTGGGCCCTCCGAGTACTTATCTTCTGTCCCTGCTATGCTTTTAAAATGCAGCTGACACAGTAAATGCTCAAATGCGTTCTGAGTGAGTTTGTGCTTCATGGAGTCAAGATTCTCAGAAGAGACAGGTGTTTGAGTTTTGTAACAGCTGCTCATTGTGATTTAGAGCAACAAGAGAGTCATTTAGATACTGCTTAAAGTTCTGGAATATCAAGACAGAGGTAAAAACGCCCAGCTGGCATGAAAAAGTCTTGAGCCGAAAAAGGAATAGTTCCCTCGACACCCTGCCTAATGTCTCCTTTTGTGTGCCATGGAAAAAAGAAAGTGATAAGGGTTTTGAAGATATTATATGAGCAGATATCATTGTAGAGATCTCCTAGAATCCCATTGTACAGACACATTGCTGTTGCACAGTTGCAAACAATGTAATTAAATCCTATGCACTGTAGATATCAAAGCAAATGCCAGCATGCACTATTTACTTGAGTAATTATTATTCACTTATATCACTTATGCCAGCTGCTCCAAGAAAGAATGAACAGTCACTGTTCATAAAATACATAACATAACAAAATACATAACATAATGAGATTTGACCCAAGAACAAAACAATGCGCCTAATAATGTAAAGGGAGCCCATTTTGCATCTTTTTTCCACCTAAATATACTTCAACATCTTTTGATTCATTCCTAAAAAAATCTGTGACTGGTGTTCTTTTTTATTGGACAATCAGTCCCCTCAGGAGGCCCTAAATGTATTGAAAGATTTGTGCTTCAGAAGGTTTGATTTAATCTACTCAAGCATCAAAAGAAACATACAACCCAGCCAAGCAAAGATGAGCCGTAGATACTCCCTTTGCTCAAACAGGACTGTGAGAAAGAGAGAGGTCCTCGAGGATTAAGGCCACTTCGAAGTTACTTCCCCTCAGGACGATCCACTTAAAATTGTTCTTTTTACAAAGAATGGTCAACCATCAGATGTTCCCTTTGGTAACTTTCAGGATTTGTAATATACAGTGGGGTCCATATGGGGTCTGGGACCACATTGAACATCTGGCAATCAAAATTTAGTATAAACCTGGACATAAACAAAGTAAAATGATTAAGAAATATTTAAGATTCTGGACTATATCTAGATAACTAATAATATAAGTGAATTTGTGACATTGACCATTATAACTCATTTGTATAAAAGCTCAGATTTCCTGCTTGAATTGAAGCACAAAATATGCACTTGGGAACATTCTCAAATCATTCTCAAATCATGCTGGGATAACGTGGGTCATCAAGTTTCCATGCCACCTTAAGTGCATGCTGTCATAAAAGCAAAAGGGGGACACACAAATTATTACAAAATATAGGGTGCAACGGGGCTAAAGTCACCCCTTTAGGAAATGTAGCTTTTTCTGGTCACAAAATGTTTCAAGGTCAAATTGTTTTTATTTATTTTTATTGAATATTGATAGAGCAACATTGTTTATGTGAAGAAAGAAATATTAATGGAAGGTTGTTTCGATTAAAATTAAGTTTTTTTTTAAGTTGGTGAGGGAGACTTTTACCCCATATTTGGGGTAAAAGGCCCCTAGGGGGTTTAAAATAATATAGTGTAGATACTGGGGCAATAGTGCAAATTATAGTGCAAAATTGATCAACTAATGCAATTAATCTTTAGACAACAAGATGTTTTTTAGGTAAAAAATTAAGACGGTGCTTACTCAAAATAACTACTTCGGACAAAAAAATCAACAATTTCCTGTTAGTTTCAAACACAATGGCATTTTATTACTGTGGCACGGTGGAGGGCGGGGCCGGGTCGTAACTCAACACGCCCAGTCCTGTATTAGGCTAATCAAGCCACCGAGAGGGATAAAGGCCGATCGCAGAGGGCGGTGCAAGAGAGAGAGAGATCCCTACGCACAATTACATTTCAAGTATTCTTTAAACAAACTAATATCTATTATGAATGGATAAGTTAATGTGAGCCCACTTTGAATATTTTTCATAACCAATCTGTTCACCCCACTTAAAAAAACACAAAAAATTTGTTTAATAGGGGCCTTTATCCCCTGCAACAGGGGATACTCCGTATACCCCAAATACTATCCTTTCACATATAGGACAGTTATTAAAAACAATTTTATTTAATGACATTAAACAAAACTGAAAATGATAAATAAGTATTTTGTCTCAAAACAAATGTTAATTTCAGGGATTTTCATTAGCTACATAACTTTTCAACATTTAAAAAAAAATATAAAAAATTTGATCAAATTGCCTCAAAAACAGTCTTTAGACATTACACACAATTATCTCATGGATCAGGAAAATTTTGCAATCCGTAGTGACAAACGGGTGTTTAGGAAAGTACTGTGGAAGTTTTTGATGCTATTTAGTGTTTTTGGAGAAAGTAAAATCAATGGAGCCGCTTACCCAGCCTTTAGCCCGGTTGTACGCTACATGTTTAAGTTTAAATTTCACTCAAATTGTTATGCTGATAAACTAATTTGTAATGAAACATTTGGTTTAAATGAGAAAAATGCTAAATTGCTGCATTTTAACTAGTGTTCAAAGACTTTTGAACACCACTGTATATTTAATATTCATAAAGTCTGAATATCAGGTAAATACTCTGATATACTGTGACAGGAAGATTTTGTCTGAGTGCCAGGAAAAAGGAAGAGAATCTGTGCCCAATGATAACTCACTGTCTACAAACACATAATTTTGAAAATTCAGTCGCTAATGTAATCTTATTTAAGAAGCTTTAGGCTAAAGTGTCATCCTGCTTTTGTTTTGCTCTTATTTAATTTTATTTATTAATTTAAATCATATTAAATATAACCACCAATTCAAATGACAGAGCTCCACCTGTTGCATTCTATTCATAGTGAATCTGGCTTCTACATCTGGGAAGCTGTTTTAAATATACTTTTCTTAGAATTGCCTTTCTTTGTAATAAATTCCAGTGAGATGGATTTTCTTTGAAAACTGTGTCGGTTCTTCCATATGTTCTTAAGAAATCTTTGTTTCCCTCCCAGTAAAACTGAAACTAGTGGGTGTGCCATAAAGGACGAGTCAATGCTGTGACTTTTGCATCAATACAAGGGTAATGATATTGGATTTACTCAAATTACACTTGGGCTATAAAGTACATTCAGTCAGCCTGTTTTTTTCTGACTAGAATGTATCAGTAATAGTTATAGCCTGGACCTTCATTTGACTGGGACTTTATTTGAATGGGCCTTTTAGAAAGCTGATCTGGAATCATGTATCACATTGCTTTAAATAGAGGGCTAAATATGCACTAAAAAATATTAAGTATACCAGAAAAAGCTTTTCATTTTAATATTGTTTTACCTGACAAAGAGATGATGGAATTAGCAGGTCTTTCCACAGATGCTGTAGTACTGTTCCACATTTCACAGACCCTACATCTGTTATGGAAATTTATAAGCACGAGTGAGAGAACTAAATTAATCTCTGCTAGAAATATTTACACGTCTGACTGTCCCCATTAGAAGCATTTTAGTTCAGAGAGGAAATGATATTCTTATATTATTAAAATGGTCATATTTTACATTTATCTAGTTAGCTCACCCATTTAATTAAACTAAAATGTGATGCTTTTCATCTGGGTAACTTTCCTCACAAAATTGGCCTGATCATTTGTCAAAGCTCCTTTTTCCAAACTCGAACTGAGCCTGAAATGTTTCCACTTTGCTTTGGCTATTTAATAAGATTTTAATTAGGCTATTAGATCTTTGAAGGAGCATATGGATGTAATTAGGGCTGGCCAGATCACCCAGGGAGCAGTGGGCCATTTGTTACTCTAAGCTGGGTCTGGGGGATCAGAACAGAGCCAAGGACAGCACAGAGAAGTCACCAGAAACCTCATATTCCACATTTTAATATTTACTGTTTCCGTAGATAGTCAAAGAATACCTAATGTGTCAATACCTATGCTACTGAGTCACATTATGCTGGTATTGACAACCCCACAGGAAGTGAATTAAAGCTTGTTTTATCTGCTGAACAGGTATCCATCTGTTTCTGATTTCAAAGATTGCAAAACTTCAGCAATGGACTGTTTCAACAGCACTTAAAGAGCAGTGAGCCATAGATATGTCACATGTGCTAGTTATACTTTAAAAGTCCCCTTTAAGTCACGACACATTCTTCATGTCACACATCTGCTTCTACACTCACACAGACACATACTTAAACACATAAAACACTGCTTCTCTGAATTAAGGAAGAAAAAGGGAGGAAAAAAGTCACCCCTTTAGGAAATGTAGCTTTTTCTGGTCACAAAATGTTTCAAGGTCAAATTCTGACACTTATAATATGATTGACAGGTCACTTCAACACTCTGTCAGCTCAATAGCCCAGCCATTTCCATTCTGCAAAGCACCCTTGTCCTGTTGGACACCTCTATAATGTGTACATTACAAAAAACACCTTAAATGTACAGCTGTATGGAAATATAGGAGGAAATATCCCAGGACCTATATCCAATCCACCCAAGAGAGACTCTCCAAATCTCTCAGAATTTTGATTATTTCCATATTACAGGTCATTTTAAAACATTGTCATTTGTAAATCTGCCAACTTAGAACCCAGCAATAAAACCCCACAAGCTACAGAACAAACATATTAATTCAGTCCAAATTAAAGACATTTAAGAAAAGTTAAAGACAAGTTAAAATGTGTTTTGTAGTGGTTGGATCTGATTTGATCAGAATGATAAATGTTGAAAAATCATGCTTGTTCACTTTGGTCATTAGTTTTAGCATTTGGGGATTGTAATCAGTGTTTGGTCATTCATCACAGTAAATGCCTTTGAGGAATAGTATTGAGTTGATTCATTGCTCTCGAATTAATCTGACTGTTGAGATAAGTGAAACATGTATATAACTGCATATATATCTTAGATGATCTGAGAGACCTTCAATGTCCTACTTCAGCTACCCCACGTGCCTCACTCGCATTTATCTTCTTCCTGTCAAAACTTTAAATTAATGGGATCACACTGCCTTTGGTCAACTGGGATGTTACTCCAATACATTCAACACGAGGAAAGCTAATGGTGCTTGGTAATTGAGCCTCCCACACCAATATGGCTGATCCCACAGCCTTGACCAGTGCAGGACACATTCCAACCCCAGCATATGGATGGTGGCATTGGGAGATTGACCTTGCAAATGCAGCTCTTGTCTGGACTGAGATAGTATTCATCTAGCAGACTATAGAGACACATTGTAGAAAATGCTAAGTAGTGAAACATACAAAGATTGTAAAACTTTCTTTGATTGTTAGTTTATTGCCATAATCAGACAATGCATTAAGTTGTCTTTTCAAGACGCCTTATATCCAATGTGTAAATATAATGATCAAATTAAACTTGTAGTGTCCTTTTAAAGCAGGTAAATGTTACCCAGTGCCACTTTGTTTATTATGTGCCATATGTTGTTTGTAGGTATCGCACCATCTTACATTTGAAATATTGCTTTAGCTGTCACATGGATCTGTCATTACCAGACATAAACATCATGTTGAGTCTTTTGTGCATTTTAGAGCATGTCTGATGTAAATAAACAATGATCATCAATATTCAGCAGTTGTTAAAAAAATTATATGGAAAAAGAGCAAGGTCCTTATATACAAATAGGACAGTTCCAGGATTCCGTCTGCTGTGCCAATACAATTACATTTTCAGGTGCTATTTGAACAATCAACAGTTTGCCAGTTCAGGACGTGAATTTTCCCTGTGGGAAGTAGCCTTGTTTCTGTATTCACTTTCTTCTGGAAAGACTGTCAAATAAAGTGCTGTGTTCTCTTGTGTTGTCTATATTAGAGCAAAGCATCTCTGCTATTTTGGCAGATGTACAGTGAATTGGCCTGCAGTATCCAACATAGAGTTTGGTTCCAAATGAGAATGTTGGCTCAACTTTGAAGCTCTCAGTGTTTGGTTCTGAAGCATAAATAGACAATATTTTGTTGGTAGACTCTTGTTGTATGTTGTATTATCTAGTGTCTTATTGCAGACCTGGCTCACAAGGTACTCTAGGCCAGACAAGGGAAAATAAAACACTGTTTAACTAAGTGGTAGTTTTTCAAATGATTGTAAGATGGCATAGTGTAGTGGGACAGTTTTTGTTTAGTTTGAAACTGGTAGTTGTGTTGCTGGTAGCAAAATTGACACTGAACATAACCAGGGATCACCATGCATATTTGTTTCAAGGAAAAGATTAAATATTAAAGTCAATGATCTGGGAAAGGTAACTCGCATGTGAAGGGGTGTTTTCATTTTAGAAAAACATATAACACTGTGCAACAGAATTATGAAAGATACATTTTCAGATTTATATATTTATTTTCAAAAGTTGCATTCAAAATTCATCTTGCATTCATGCATTCATCTTGGCTTAAAAGTTGGCAGATTGAGTTGAGTTGGCAGTTTGGACGGGCATCAACTTGTATGAGGCTGACAAGTAGGAAAGCCATTAAAATTTAGGAGAGTTACTGTAATAATCTCAAATTATTACATCAAACATTAAACATCAAAGGTTACTGTAACTAAAGTTCAGTATTTTTTTTACATTTTGAAAAATAATATAATTGACATGCAAGGTTTAAACATGTAAAGACACTAGCTGTTAAATCTTTTGGAGTTTAAATCTTTTTTTCTTCCTCCGAAACCAATTTCATTTGCACGACACTCCATTTGTTAGCTCTGTATAGTAAAAAAAAAAAAAAAAAAAATCGTAAATCTGAATGAGTGCAATTGGATTAACTTTGTGGTTATACGTAAAAGGCTGGTCTTTATAATCAGAGTAAATAGAAACCAATTTTTCACACTGACATATTGGAGCAATGACAAGATTGGATGCTGTAGCTTTAGACTGCATATCAAGCACATGGCTATTTAAATAATTTACAATCAATTTAATTCACTCTGCATTCAAACCCAATATGCAGTTGTGTGTTGCTTATCTAAATGGGAACAAATGAGGTCATCTTAACAGCAGGCTGAAAATGTATGGCATTACCTACCTAGAATAGCTGTTCTGAGAACAATAATTTATGGAATGGTATGGACTATTGATGATCTAGCCAGTGGAGGCAAACTGTGATAATGGCAAACTGTTCTCCAAACTGAAACGCTTTTCCATTGTCTCATAAGCGAAACCCCCATTCCTGGAAATTCTAATTAATTATTGCCTTATCATTCTTACACTTATTAACATTCTATAAACACACACTCTCACACACCCCTGACCTTAGTGATTAGTGCAAAGATTAAGCACAAATATAAAGCCTTGCTAAACAATGAGTAAACATTTTGTAAATCTGTGTCCCTTAAGGTTACATATGTTTGCTCATGCAGAGATTTTTGGCACAAATCAGAAGTTTACTGATGATTTTCAGTGATATTACCCCACACAGAGAGTTGACCATGAAGGTTGCTAATTTTATTTAAAAAAAAAAGTTGCTTATTTTATATTCCCATGTCTCATTGCTCTGTGAAGCTTGACCTACTGCGACATGCTCGTACTGGGTATTGTGAGTTTTGGTTAACATGAAGAAAATATGCTCCATTTAGAAACAGATTAATGCTTGTTAAAATGAACACATGGTCTTAATTAAGTCAAACACAGCACAGAAACTGAATAAATGTACTCCCAAGACTGCACTGCAAGGAACTCATGGTGAATTGTGCCTGTTAATAAAGCTGTTTATTTATATGCCTGTTTTAGTACCAGATTCACTAAAGTAACTGGACCAATTAGGTAATGGTGCAAATGCGGCTACAAAATAATTACTGAATGCAAGATCAGGATGAATGTAAGTGCATGGTTGTGGAGGATGCAGCAGACTACCATGATCTGGAATACTTTACTGGTAGTATGATAAGCCTCTGTTACATAGAAATGAGGAAGATTTACACTGAAAAGAATGACATTGACTTAATTTTAAGCTGATGTGTGGAACATTTTCTCTCTTAAATTCTTTATCATATCCCAGCTTAATATACAGAGTCAACTAAGCTATCTGTAGATTGCCCAACACTGCAACAGTGGTTCTACCAATGTTGTGAGTTTTAGCCGGGACAATCTGTATGTACAACCGATGAAAGGCGGGGGGAGTTTCTGCAATCTGTTTGAAAACAGTGATTATTTTTGCAATTCCATTTGGTGAAAATATTTGTCACATAAATTACAAAGTAATTTAATTAAAAATAAAACTTAAAAGTGCTATTTTAGTGCATTTAGTACCTGATTCAATTGGATTTGTCTATTTTAAATGCTGAAATACAAATAAAGTCTCCTCTATAAATATCCAATGAGCACTGCGTATGAGATGTTTTGACATAGCAGTTCCCATTTGTACTAAACTGTCTTTTCTCATCTCGACTTGTATTGCACAAAATGTTAAAGGCACTATTCTTGTGTCTTGTTTATTACAGGTTGGTGAGAAGCCTGTGTAATAGTCTACACAAGCACATGGAGTCTGACCTGGGCTGTACCACTGTCCTCAAGGACTCGTTTCTAAGTGGAAATCCACCATTGTGAGGCCCTGCTCAGGAAAGGGCTCCAGCATCACTGCTTGTCACATCAGCACACTGCTCTCCTGTTCAGGGAGCACAAGTTCCCTGTTGGATGAGAAGAAGAAAAACAATCAAGAAAGAGAAAAGATCTTCATGAGTGCCAGAAAATCCTGAGAGTTAAATAACACATTAAGACGCAAGGAGCAAAATGATTTGTTTCTCTCTCCCATCCAGCTGCCTGTTCCTGCTCCATCTCCTCTTGGTTGGTCTGGGTCAAGCAACGGAGGATGACGTCACACCACGCCTCAGTTTCTCTTACAGTAAGCATATAGATTCAATCTACACACAGAAACACATGCACAAACACGCACAAACATGCACACAGTTGAAATTCCCTCTGCTGATGCTTCACAGTGTGTGGTTGGTCATTTTAATGAGGTGCAAACATTGATGCGACTAGTCGGCTGCCTTTCTGGGCAGCTAGATAACTAGTAAAAAGTTGTGCAAGCACTACTTCATATCAAACAGGGCTGGGAGACATGGTGCTTTGCCCCTGCATCAGCTGTCTTATCCTTCACATTCCAATCTCCATCACAGGGGGTTGTGGGCAGTTTACTCTGGCCCCTCCTTCATTGACAATGTGTGAAGATCATCCATTTATTGAAAAGCGTGTAAAAGAGCTGGCTCCCGCAGCTGGTTGGAGACTATAAATAAAGCCTGGTGTAGAGCCGACCTTACACAGTCTGACTGCGAGGAGCTCAAAGGGAGGCTAGAGGCTGTTGGAGTCCCTGTGATCTCCCACGGACAGCTACACTTGCTAGCACTTGAAGTGTTGATAAACAGAAAACAGATATCAGTGGCTGATTAGTTCATGCTGGCCTCCACCGTGTTTGTCTGATTGTGGATTACTGCATTTACATAACTAGCGTGCAACTGTGAAGTTAATGTGTAAGATACACATACAACTTCTTGTCAGTCTTCAATGGACAACAAAGTATCTATTTATAACTTTTTTGGAAACAGTCTGTCTTTCAAGCAGATGCGTTGTGGCTCCATTATTCTTCAACAGCCCTTTTATTTATAATGATCTCTCTGCTGCATCTCAAACTTAACCTCTGTCATGTTAAAGACAGCCCACTTCCTCTCGTGTGAATGGCAGGCACTTTAGGGTGCGTCCATTCAAGTTTTTTTCAGGCTGGGGTGAATTGTAAAGGCAAGATGCACAATATGATACAATGTGTCTGTAAACACTGCACACTATGGCACTATTAAGTTACCATGGCACTACTGATGGTGTAAGTGATGATGTTTTTATAACCAAGGCACATAAATCTTTTGTGATTGAGAACATTGACGCCTTTTAAGACAAAAGCATGAATGTATTGTGACATGTGACACGTGTCCGTGGCTGTCTGTCATTGTTTTGAATATACAGGTACATACTCACTTACTAAATAGAATTGCACATGCGTAGTCAGAAATATAGATGTCTTGGACTATTTAATTATATGTTACTTATTTTCAAGTCCACAAATACTTTTTCTGTAGAGGCAGAGCGGTCAACAAGAAAAAGCAAGTGAATGTGAGCCTATGTTTGTTCCATGCCTTTTCATTGTGTTGGACAAAGAGTTTAGATTGATGTTATCCTATTTACACCCACCTGCAAATCCTTTTCCACATTTAATCCCAGTCTTAATTTACAAAGTAAATGATGGGGGTTAAGCCGTACCTGCCTAAACATGCCTACTCCCTCTTTTGAGGGTCTACCTGCTTGGGATGTCTTGCTTGCCTGCCAACCTACACAAAAAGTGCCCCGTAGAGCCCTGACACTGCATGTTACATCTATACATCCCATAAATTCTCTTCTCTTCTCTTCTCTTCTCTTCTCTTCTCTTCTCTTCTCTTCTCTTCTCTTCTCTTCTCTTCTCTTTCTCTCTTCTCTCTCTCTCTCTCTCTCTCTTTTGTTCCTTTTGTCATTTGCTGTTTGTTCTTATATTATCCTCAGGATTGTACTGCATTGTAAGACAAAATGCTGATGGTCTTTACACTGGACTTTTTCACTTCTAAAGCAACAAAGAATTCTGCTTTTTTCTCTGTTTGTGTGTGTTCCTGTCTTTGTATTACTTATGATATAGGAAGTATTTACAAGCACATTAATGGCAAATGCCAAGGAGGTAAACTTGAACGACCTTAAACACTACATGGCAACAAAAAACAGATCCTGGGTAGATTCGTGAAATACGGCAGTACTAAAATTGCAGCTTTAAGATATACACGGTTTGTTTAAAATCAGAATATATTGTATATACTTTGAGAAACAACGTCGTTAAAGGTTGTCCCATTTTTTGTTCATTGCAATCACTTTTTAAAGGAATATTCTGTGTTCAATAGAAGTAAAGCTCAATGTAAAGCATTTGTAGCATAATGTTGATTACCATAAAAATCTAATTCGATTCATTATTTTACAGGTTACAGTGATCCACTTACAATGGAAGTAAACATGGGCCAATTTTTGAACATTGAAATACTCACTTTTCAAAAGTATAATCACAAGACGTAAAGAATATGCATGTAAACATCATTTTAGTGTGATAAAATCACTTTCTTCTGTGTGAGGTTATAGCCAATTTTACAACTTCATTACCATGAAAATATTGTGTCAAAACACCCTAAAACAACTGTAAAAATTACAATTTATACAATTTTACAGCTCAAATAATACATAAGTTTTAACAGAAGAATTAATGTGTGCTTTAATAAAATTAAATGCTTAAACCTTCCAAAAATTGGCCACCTTCACTTTCATTGTACCCATTCACTTCCATTGTAAATGTCTCACTGTGACCTCGATATTAGCTTTTTTAAAGAAAATGTGGAACTTTTAATGTTTGTGGTAAACACAAATGCTGTCGATTGATTTCTTTAAGGTTTAACTTTGCAAGTTACGTTTACATTTATGCATTTGGAAGATGCTTTTATCCAAAGCAACTTAAAGTGCACTTTACACTTTAAGTGCACAATTACAGGGACAATCCATCCGGAGCAACCTGGAGTTAAATGCCTTGCTCAAGAACACAAAGGTTGTGGCTGTGGGGATCGTACTAGCAACCTTCTGCTTACCAGTTTTGTGCTTAAGCCCACTACTCAAGTTGTGTCCCAAAGTTCTATTCACACAAGTTGTGTAACTTTTTAAAAAATTGTCAATTTAAAAAAGAAAATCAACTATTTGTGTAGAGTAACAATTTTTGTAACAACTTTGGGACACAAATTTGGCAATGTGTGAGATTAAAAAGCCCAATTGCTGAACCAACCACGTAATTGTAATACACTTTGGGACAAAACCCCCATATTTTCCCTACAGTCATTAGCACTGTTGTAACTGAGTCATGAATTTATACATTTTTAATTATTTTCATAAGGGGGAAAATTTTCTAAACAAACATTTTCTTGGGTCAGTAAGATGGATAAAAGTTCCTGCAATTAACTGTTCAGTCTATGCAGCATTACTCCAGTTATGTTCAGGAAACTACTGGGCTCACACTGACTATAGAGTACGTGTGAAAATAAAGCCTTTTAAGTCAGTAGAACTGTACAGTGATGAAAAGCAGACTCAGATCTGCAGCACACATTTCACCATAGGAAATAGCCTGGGCTGTCCCTCCATCACAGTGGTACAAACATTCTCCTGGGTGCTCCTCCCTTTACTGGTTTCCACCTTTCTTCCATGCTAATAAAGAAGGTAATCTGGCATGAATAATGAATGGGCATTTTTGTGTATGCGTGTTACGAAATGAACACTGGTCTGGTTCTCATTATGTGCCTATCAGCAAGGATCAAGTGTTGAGAGAGGAGAGACTACATCTGCTCAGCCTTGCT